>JAVIWB010001262.1:62500-205549 GCA_031893035.1 Dermolepida albohirtum | reverse complement strand
CAGGGATCAACTCCCCTACTTACTTGATATCGAAATGGCTAGTGAATGAATACAAAAATTTGCCCGAAAAACTTGAAAGTCTCTCAGTCAATAATTCATTAGAATTTATCCAAAGGATCAAAGATTGTAAATTAGAAAAAGGGGAAATTTTAGTTTCATTCGACGTAACGTCATTGTTTCCTTCGGTACCGATCCCAGAAACTTTAAAATATTTAGAAGAACTGCTTCACAAAAATAAGATCGAACCAGAGAAAATAAAGGAATACGTGAAATTAACAAACCTTTGCATGTCCCAAAATTGTTTTCAGTTCGAAGGGAAGTTCTATGAACAAAAACAGGGAACTGCAATGGGCAATTGTCTTTCTCCATTCATAGCGGACCTGTTTATGAGTAACTTTGAAATAGAACTAAAAAATAAAGCTAAATATTTTCCTAGAATTTGGGTCAGGTATGTCGATGATATTTTCGCGGTTTTCAATACACAAAAATGCAACTCAAATGATTTCGTTAAACAGTTAAATTAAAAAATTCCCGACAATTAAATTCACAGTAGAAAAAGAAAACAATGACAAGTTGCCTTTTTTGGACACCTTAGTTATTAAGAATGATCTCAAAATAGAAATTGATATTTTCCGAAAAGAAACCAATGTCAATAGATTCATTACGGCTGACTCAAATCACAGCATGCAACAGAAGATGGCTTCATTCAATTTTCTGATTAATCGTTTGATCAATTTCCCACTAACAAAAGCAAGATATGAAAGAGAATTGAACCTCATTAAGAATATCGCGGTATACAACGGTTTCGATTCGGAAATAATCAATGGATTAATTAGAAAGGCCAACATAAGAAAAACAATCCGTGACACCACATGTCTTTCACCACAGAGCAATCGGGAAAAGCATTTTGTTTGTTTACCTTTCCATCGTGTGACAAAAAATCTGAATAGTATTTTTAAAGATCACGGGTTTAAAGTATGTTCCCGCCCCAATAATACCCTTAAAATGCTGTTAGGAAATGCAAAAGACAAAATTGAAGAGAATAAAAAATCGGGAATCTACCGAATTGAATGTTTAGAGTGCAATAGACAATACATCGGCCAAACTAAAAGATCGATCGAAACCAGGTATAAAGAACACCTTTCGCACATAAAATTCAACCGACCGGAAAAATCGGGTATAGCGAGACATGTATTAGAAAATAACCACAGTGTTAATATGGATTGTTTACATTTGATAAAGAACGTGTACAATTATCGCGAACTGGACGCGTATGAAAGCATGCACATCTTAAAGAATTTAAGCCATGTGGTAAACGTTAATGACGCCGGCCCTCTGCAAACCCCTCTCTTCTCTACTGAAAGACAAGAGGAACAATATCATAAAACACACATAAATCACACAGACACTTCTTGACCATAATAACCTTTTTCAATGTAGTGCATGTTAGTTTAAGTAAAAGTATTTTTTAAAAATCTTGTGAAACAGACACAGTGCACATCTTGGTTTTCAACGGTGCGGATCGCGTACGGAGTTTATTTTTCGTACAATTTTTTCGCCGTGTTTTGCCAGGTGCGACACTTTGAAATTATCTGCTGATGATGACAACTTGGTTGTCGAAATGCGTATACAGAATTTACAAATAGTTAATTGTGGAAAGGGGTTATATATCAACCTTATTGATCAAGTCAATCAACCACAGGCTCCATCAAATTCAACTACACTAAAATATGTTTTATTAAGTGATCTGTTAAAAACTCTGTGTTCAATGTATCTGTACACCAGTGTAAAAAAATATGAATTTGATGGGATACGAACAAGGTGCAATATTTTAAATTCTGTGAATATATCGATCAAACTTTGTACTGTATTTAAAATGTGGATATATTAGTGTACCAAAATGCTTGACGGTGTGCAATTTTCAAATATGTAGGTAGTACGTCAATCACTTTCAATGGCAATTCAAATTATTTTGTACCAAAATTTATTGAATGTTGAATGAAGAACGATATTTTTAAGTGAATTAACATAGGACTGCTGGACATGATAGACATCCAAGATTTCTGATTAAGACTTGTGTTCCAATTTCATGTCAATTGCTATCTTGTATTTTTAATCTTCTCTAAAATCTGTAGAATCGGTAAAATAGCGTTCTTTCTTGAAAAGAGAAATCATTTGAATATTTGTAATTACAGACCCATAGTATTATTATAAGTTTTCTAACATTTTTGAATAGCTTATATGCTAACAAATCTACGCAAATATGAAATGGCGTCCGGCAATACAACGACATGGATTTATTTTTGGTATTATGTAGCCCAAGTATCACAACAATTCTTAAATTTACACATATTTTGTCGAAACTTTCGATTTAATAGATCACAAGCTAATAGTATTAAAATTGAATGCTCTAAGTTTTTGTAAAAATCTTTTGAAATTTATTCTTCTTATTAACAATAACACTTCAGCTATGTATCCTATAATGGTTACTATTCTAAACCTATTACTTTCTTAACTGGTGTTCCTCAGAGATTCGATTTTGGTCCATTGTTATTTAATACTTATATTAATAACTTACATTTGGGCTTAAACAGAAGTTCTCTGACATACGCAGACAATATAAATTTTTAGTAGAATATGTAGAAGGTTATTCACATTTTGAAGAAATTGATCAGCTAGCTTACCAACAACAGAAGTAGCATCAAATATTAAAAATCGTCACATATCCTAAGCAACTAAATCCAACGGTTTTTGACTACTACTTGGAAAATATTACAAATACAGCGAATAATTGAAGTTATAGACTTAGGTCTTGTGTTTGATTCTCATGCATAACTCGCGAATTACATAAAGTCCATGCATTTCAAAGCTACCAAGTCACGTATACAATTGATAAAATTGAAAGCCTAGTAAAATACACTCGTCAAAAGTAAAACGCAATACGATTATATTTCCTTAGAATGATTAGGCTCCGTTAAATGGTATTTATTCTATATTAAGAGACTGCTATGCTTCCTTAAATATATTTAATTATTGCTAACGCATAGTATGCAGACCCAAATTTTAACAGTTCTAATGGCAAAAATTCATGAACTATAATTTGAACTGATCCTGCATTATTGGAATGGTCCCTCCTCAGACATTTCCTTTCTCCCAATCTGCGAACTTGGCTCGATGGGAAGAGATTTGCGTGGAATGAGGAAGTAATCACTGAAAGTAACACATATTTCCAGCAATTTGGTAAATATTACTTTTTTGCAAGAATGAAAACTTGAATATAAATGTAATGAGTTACAATAAGAATATGTTGAAAAATTAAATAATTGCCAAAAAGTTTGTGTCTAGGCTCACTAATTACTGATATACACTCGTGTATTACTTTATTAATTAGTTTCTCTTTTCGTTATACAATTCGCGCTACGAGTTTTGTAATAATGTAGGGTACAAGATGATTCAAAAAGGTGGACATGATTTCAATTAGCTGCGCTGCCCAGATTATACGCGACATTTGAATTCATTTGATAGAGGATGCTATCAAATTTGGAATTCTACCGCCTCACCGTAGCGTTAGTTGTAGAGAAAATAGCTAAGACTTCTTGCGTTTGTAACTCCAGTAAAGACTAGTCTATCACTGCGATGAAGCGTGCATTTCGTCGCAAATTTAACACTAGACTTCTAACCAGGAAGAGAATTTGTCGTTAGGATATACAACAAAGATTTAAATACCTTTCCCTTTTGATGAAGCCTAGTTTATTGGAGTAACGTATCTTAGAATGCTGTTTAACTGGCTTGTCCCTCAAACGAATGAAGTTTAAAAGGAATACATTTGCCAGCAGAACGAGACTCTATCCCATTAGTACTTCAATGTTGAACGTTTCCTGAATATATCTCCACGTCAACGATGTATAGGTCGCATAGAAGAATGAAGATCTAATTTCAGTTCTGACCACCGAAATTTCCTGACGACTCGTCTTGAAATTTTTTCCGCATGGATTAGTGAAACATGCAGTTTACATACCACATATTCCCACAAATTCTAATGACCTAAGCAACCGTATTACAACTGCGGTGAACTCAGTGATGTAACACATTCTTCATTGAGTGTGGGATGTATTCAGCTACCGTCTAAAATATATCCGAGCAGCGGGAAAACACCTTGACGTATAACCAGATGTAACAGAATTCAAATAGTTCGGAAGAGATAATCTACTCAAATCGTGTCCATTTATTTGAATCACCCTGTATATTTCAGGCTTTTTTATTTGATATAATTACTACTAAAAAAGTTACATCTTCGTTGAATTAATAGGAACGTTTTTTTTCAATATTATGAAATAATTGCTAATGAATGTGATCCAAAATTGGCTCACTAAATAAACACATTTAATTGCATTGGTTATTTATAATGCTAATTTTAAAGAAGGAAGCTAAAGTCAGTATTTAATCTTAATAACCTTTTTTTTTTCTATGAAAGAACTAGTTCGATAGAATTTATATTGTTTTTACTTGAACCAGGCGGACGTGTTATTAATTTTGGTTAATATAAAAGCGAATGATCGTTCATAAACGATATTACATCGCATCTTGAATGTCGCATAAATAATTTTAACTTTATCTGTTGGAAAAAGGGATCGAGAACGCACTTCCTGTATATTAAGATAGAGCTAATTAACTGAAATTTATGGCTCTACTTAAAAGTCTAAAATTAAGGTACTACTGAAAGTGTATTCTATCGTCCGTGCAGACAAGACGAGGCATATCTTTGAAGTATTGATTTTCATATATTTTGATATACAAAATGAACTAATGTAGTTATAAATTCTTATTTGGGAGGTAGCTTGTTTCGTAAGCAGTCAGTATAAGTATCAATATATCAACTTGATACGAACTAGTAATTCAGTCGTAGTCATTATTTTACGTTGGTTTATGTGGAAATTATAATTAATATAGGAATAGTACGTTATTCATTGTAATTAATATCCTTGGGCGAATAGAAGTTTAACTAGGTAATCAACATTGATTATATTTACATGTTAATAATAATGTGCATCAGGGGCCGAATACAATTTCGAATTTTATAAATGGTTAACAGGATTTCGAAACCAATTCTGATGACAGTAGTTCGGTTTATAATAAGCTGTGTGATTTAGGATTTGAATCAATATATGATGACAACTGTTGTGCGTTTTAATAGATAATTATAATACACCACTGCGAAATATTAACGAAACCATACACTTTATAAATTCCATTTTATAGTCAATAAATAAAATAAATTCGAAATTGAAGAAATGGTTGACAACGAAGCGTATTTGATAAAAGTTATATGTGAAATCGCCTTATTGGTACCTAAAATCATGATTTTCAATATTCGATCCAAAATACTGCAGGCCCCATAAAGATTTATAATAGTTAATCGATAACAAATTCTAATGCCTTATGTTTGTAGATTATAATAAAAATAGGGAAAAAAACAGAAAAACTTACTACCTAACAAATGAAAGGTGTACGTTTCTTTTGATAATTTTATTTTTCAAAGTAATCTTCTTCAACTTCAATAAATTTGAGCCACCTGTCATGCAGCGACTTTATTTCTCAGCCATCAAAATAAGCATAGATCTCTTCTATCTTCGGGATGATGTTTTTTCAAATTTATAAATAAAATATAGACGGACGAAACCAAACCCAAACGATATAATGAGTGGTGTACATTTCTTTTGATAATTTTATTTTTCGTGGTAATCTTCTTTAACTTCAACAAATTTGAGCCACCTGTCATGCAGCGACTTTATTTCTCAGCCATGAAAATAAGCATAGATCTTCTCTTCCATCTTCAGAATGATGTTTCTTCAAATTTATAAATAAAATATAGTCGGACGGAGTCAAACCCGGACGATATGGTGAGTGGCTGATCTCAAAGAGGATGGTTTGGACTTTGGCCGGATTGTAAACTTGCGGATTGCCATAAAAAAGGAGGACACAAACCTTAACGTTTTTGGTCAATAAGCGTACATAATTTTATCGACGTCTTACAGTAGCATGTATTCGATTCAGAAAAGCCGTGCTGGGTCATCTTCAATGAATTCACGGCACCACCGAAACTGTCTTGAACAAATATTTAAATTTAAAGTATAAAATTTTCAGCACAAGGAAAACAATTTGCTTGAAAAATCGCTTAAATATTCTTCCCAGATTGTTGAATAATTCAATAGAACATCAATCCATATCCAAAGGTATTCACTAAAGTATACTATTACATAACTTACTAGTTTACACGTTCTGTAGGATTTTCTGGATTATCTTCGGTAATTTCATCACTTTCGACATCATATACTTCTTCGGTTATGAAATATTTACAATTGATGTAGGTATAAGACGAGTCGCATTTGTCAAGTGAAACATTCGAATGGACACAAAATGTATTCAGGATAGGTACTGGTATATGTTTTTTTCGGAAAACTCTAACATCAGCATGAGGGAACTTGTGTTCTGTCGAAAGAAAATATTAAAAAAAAATTTACAATTCAAATTTTCAAATAGTCTAAAAAATAATTCATAAATGTTCGATATGATTCCTCTTTTGCCATAAACACCTTAAAACTCTCGAATAAACTCCTGTGCATTCTTGCGTTTTGCTTAATTGCATGAACAATCCTGCATCTTATGTTTGCTCGAAATTTCCTGCACTGCGTCTTGCCCTGTCACTCTCATTAAACTATGAAAATTTATATGGAAGATGAAATATGCCAGTATATTAATTTTATTTGCTTCTCCATCTAAAATAGATTTCAGTCATGATCTAGCAGATATCAAATTAGTGGTATAAACTTCATTTAATTCAGTTTAAATTTTTGTTTATTCATTGATGCGAACGACGATATCACTCGTTGAATATACTACAAATTCTATTAAAAATCTTATGACATTATTCATTAACATAAAATAAAATAAATTAAAAATATCCACATTTCAGTAATTCTCGCCTCATATTTTAGGAAATATGAGTCAACTACCAAATAAAAATTCTAAATACAGTAAAACCTGTGTTAACGGCCACCTGACTAAAGCGGCCACCTGAGTTTCAAAGTTCCCCGAATCGACTATAAGGAAATTCCCATACACAAATACCCGTTAATTACGGCCACCTTTGTAAAACGGCCGCGGCCAAATAACCCAAACTTTTACGGCCTATTTTCATAGAAATTTACCTGCCACTGTCGGCCGGACTATTTATGACATGTATATCTTTATTGACGGAAATACCTAATACAAATTGTCTGGGTTTCCCGGGGTTTCCTATTACCTGGTAGTAATTCAACGTTTTCGATTTAAACTTTATTATTCTAAAGGAAACAATTCAGTTTAAAGTTGTCTCCGTATTCGAAAGGTTCTTAATTAAGTATGTCGCAAAAAAGAAAACGTTTGTCGCTAAAAGACAAAATAAATATAATCGCGGAAAGTGAAAAGTATACGTTAAGTTCGCGAAAGTTGGCCGAAAAATATGGGGTTGGAAAAACACAAATTAACGATATTATGAAAAATAAAGGTGAATTAAAAAAGATGGTTGAGGAAGGTGTTAACATGGAGCTAAAACGAAAATTTCCGAAGTCGGAAGGATTGGCAGTGGATCAAGTCGTCTACAATTGGTTTTGCAAAGCCAGAAATAAAGCAATTCCAATATCTGGGCCGCTACTTAAACAAAAAGCACTGGAGACAGCAAGCAGTTTAAAGATGGAAAATTTCGCAGCATCTAATGGATGGTTGGAAAGTTTCTGTCGGCGACACAGTATAACTTTTAAATGAATTTGTGGTGATTCCGCAGAGGTTAATTTGGACGATATAAAAGACTGGAAAACCAAGTTACCGCTGATTTTAATAAATTATTCTCCTCGAGATGTGTTTAATGCCGACGAAACAGGTCTTTATTACCGCGCTTTGCCAAATAAGACATTTGCATTAAAAAGTGAGAATTGTGCAGGGAAGAAGGCAGCAAAACAACGTTTGACTGTTTTACTATGTGCAAATATGGAAGGTGAGAAGGAAGATCTATTAGTAATTGGAAAAAGTAAAAATCCTCGCTGTTTTAAGGGTAGTCATGTGGACAAATTACCCTTAGAATGAGTTTCTAGTTTCTAACAAAAAGGCATGGATGACAACGGAAATTATGACAAGATGGCTGCATAAATTTGACAATAAAATGAAAAAACAAAATAGAAAAGTGCTTCTTTTCTTGGATAATGCCACTTCACATTCTAAAGTTCCATTAGAAAATGTTAAACTAGTCTTCCTGCCGCCAAACATCACTTCGTATTGTCAGCCCTTGGATCAAGGAATAATTCAGAATTTCTAATTGATTTACCGAAATTTTTTGATTAAAAGGCTTCTAACGTTTATTGACAATGAATGTGATTTTGAAATTTTTGAAAAAAACATAAATTTAGCCAATGCACTTGTATGGATTACAGCTGCTTGGAAAAAGGTATCTCCTGCTACAGTTAAAAAATGTTTTTCCAAGGCCGGATTCTCTGATGTTATCCAGGAGGACACAATGTTTGATGAAGAAGACGAAATACCCCTTGCCCAGCTATATCCTGCAGTTCGTAATGAATTTTTGATGGATTTAGATGAATATGCTTCTATTGATCGTCATGTGCCTACAGAGAGCCCTAACTTCAGTATTCCAGAAATTGTTGAAGATTTGTGCAATAATGATGAAGAACATAACTCTGATAATAGTGACCTGGACGAATGTGAAACTCCAAAATCTAATTTATCTAGTATGAGTGAAGTGTGTGCAAAATTAAGAGACATACAAAATTATTTATTGTGCAATAACAATGGTGACAATTATATGGATGTTTCTAAAATTTTACTTACATGTGAAGCTGCAGTTTTTAAATCGAAGCTAAAAAATGTGAAGCAAACAAATATTGAAACATACTTTAAAAAATCCTAATAAATTGTGTTTTTTCGTATGAATATATTGTAATAATATGTACATATAAATAATTTATTAGATGCCATATTATCTATAATATGTAAATACATTAAAATTTTAGTTTTTCTTACACATATTTGTATTATATATATATACTATTTACTTTAATTAATAAAATAAAGAAAGCAAATCCTAAAATTAATTATGTATTTTATTTGTGAGACGAAAAACCTGTTGCTTTTTGGGTGGCCGTTATTGACAGGTTTTACTGTACTAATAATTTAGTTTATTTTGAACACTACCGGGCATTTTCATAGCTATCTATTAACAATTATTGCAATTCCTCTCTCATACTAACAAAATTAATAAAAACCTCTTTACCACATGAAAAAGATTGCAGATAGAAATATCACATTTTGATATAGAAATAAACTCTACATTCGATTACGAAAAAAAATATGTGGCATTGTAGTTGAGAAAAAAAGTTTTGATGGTTCAAAATTGCACCAACTCCAAATTATTTTATGAACATCTGGTATAAAATTGACCAAAGAAAAAGCATTGCAGTAAAGCTTGAACGGTCTTCCATGTATAACCATCTTCGATGCTAAAATAGCTTCAGCAAATAGTAATAAAGTAATAATTTTATTTTTTTACTGTTACTAGGTTCAAAAAGTGCTTTAGAAGTTCTTAAGGAATTGAATCTTGCATATTGTCTTGCAACAAATACAAAAAATTAGTCTGACTCAAAATAATATTAATAATATAATCATAATGCTATATCAGGAATATCGTTCTTCAGTTACTTAAGTGGCAGAGTTATTAAAGGATATACCCCGAAGGTAGTGTGAAAGAGGGTGAAAAAGATGGAAATCTGACTTAGTAACTCCTCACTCTACACTATACAGATATACAGATAGTGCACATATGCCCATATTACATACCTTAGATAAACTGATAATTCTCACTGGGGAAAAAAATAGCCAGCTAATTCAAAGCTAGCATTAATTCTTACAAGTATCCTGCCAATTCTGAAGCATATGGGTTTTTGAAATAAAATAAATTCGGTTAATAAGTATATGGACACTCGTGGAGTTTTTCGGGAGTGGCCGATTCACTCTTGCAGTAGTAGTTTGCAGTAGTGTGACGATTAAGAGGGTACCATGTATGTTTCGATGGATGCAGAAAGATGCTCAATTACTTCATGATCCATACATATAAAAATAGTTACTGAAAACTACCTGCTACATGGTGTGGTACTTAAATTCTGTGATAATTGACTATGTGCAAGAATTCTCGGCGGCTGAAAAAACCCGCAATGATCGTGGAGGGTCGCTAAAGGAAATTTTCTATACAACGAATGTGGCTGAACAAAATGGGGGTAATATCTCTACGTGCTTCGTGAATTTCATTGAATAAATTCTCAACTAATTTCTAAAATAATATTCAACAAATTAATGCTCAAACGTACCATAATCCAACAATAATTGAAGAATGAAGTTTTCTTGCGGTAAGTTTAAATTATTCCATCATAAAACCCAGGTATTTAACCAAGAGGTATGCATATAATGATAACTCGTTTGAAAAACATCGAATGTTCTAGAAGCTTCACATATAGTCCGGAAAAACACGTCAATTGCGTATGGCCGATCACACGCATGTGACAAAACAACCAGTAGAAGCTCAGTCGTCCTTCAAAGACAGTAAATTATAAAAACCAGAAGGAATATATTCAAAACCACTAATCCTGAAGCCTACACCATCGAAATAATCGAATTATAGCACAATAAGGAAAATGATATCGAAGAAATGAACCACTATTACCTTAACCCTAAAATAAGTAGATTTAATTTATTAATAAGTGAGCACTATCACAGCGACTATATTGGGCGACGTATGGATAGCTTAATTTAATTCAAATGGTCTAATACAAAGTAAATTAAATACAAATTATGCGTTTAAGAAATTAAAATGTGTCTATAAATGATGCGAAAATTTAACAGGGTGTTACATTCATAGAAAGTTATTATATTGCCATATACAGCGATGTACAAAAAATTTGCACTGATGACAAAATGAGCATGGAGCAGCATTGTTAGGATAAAGTGGAGTTATTGCGCTGTAAAGTGATTTGATATCGTCTAGATCTTTTTTCTTAAATTGTGGCCTCAAGCTAACAGAGTTGTTTACATTAAATCTCAATAGCGACCGCTACAATTTTCGTAAGCAATTCTTGTTTTCGCAGCAATGTCGAAATCCTTAGTTAATTAGCGTTCAGATGATATTAGTTAAAATATGATAGTTCTCCTGAATTTGTGTCAAAATGGACCTCTTTAGATTGAGAAAATCATTTTCCTACAGTACTCTTATCCAATACGTTTTTTTGGCAAATGGCGCAAATGAATCTAGAGGCTTCTAATACATTAACTTCTGTGTTTAACTCGAACAAAAGAATATGTTGGATATGCTGCTGTTTTTCAAATTTCGCTTTCATTGGTCGGTAAATAAAACAATTTTTGCACAAATTCCAAAGCTATTCAAATGAGCAATTATTCGACATAAAAATAACTTTGACATGCTTAGCAATTTTCTTTATGGACAACATTAATATATGTTAACTAATCTTCCGTTTAATCCAATAGTAACTTTTTGGAGGAATCTGAACATGTTTGACTATATATATATATATTTATAATCCAAAATAATAATGTTAGTCGGGTATTTCGTCACTGTTAAGAAAATTAAAAACCAATCCTTTGTTTTATACTCAATATTTCGCTATAAATTTACAATTTCATCAGGAGTTCTGAAACAATACCCTGTACACTATATTGATCATGTTACTAATTTTTATCTTTTCTTACAAAAAACTAGATTAACTTAAAAATCATTAATATGTGATTGCCATTCTTACTATATACTATCATACATGCAAAATACTATTTCGTTAATTGTTAGTGATAGGTAAAGCTAAGAGCATGTTCCCCAAATGACTTGCATCTCAAACTAAAACTCCAAATCCTAAAAAAACAAAAACAAGGAAACCTTTAAAAGAACTAATATACGAGGTGCAAACGAAAAACAAAAAATATATGAATGTGATTTTTGTTTGCATCTCGTATATTAGTTCTTTTAAAGCGTAGCACTTTTCTAAAAAAGAAAAAAAGGTTTCCTTTTTTTTTTGTTTTTCTAGGATTTTACACGGAAAGTAGTTTAGTTTGAGATGCAAGCCATTTGGGGAACATGCTCTTAACTTTACCTATCACTAACAATTAACGCAATAGTATTTTGCATGTACGAGGGAGCGTTTTTATATTCGCGGAATGAGGGACAAGGGGTGGAAATAAAAAAACCAAATTATTTTTCTTTTTCAATATATTCACCTGCAAGACGGATACATTTTTCACATCTTTCAATTAATTTATTTATACCCTCATAAAAAAATGATTTCTCTTTATCTGCAAAATATGCCGAAACTGCCTCCTTGACTTCATCATCGGCAGTAAATTTTTTACCCCGCAGCTCTTTTTTCATTTTCGGAAACAGGTAATAATCACTCGGGGCCAGGTCTGGGCTGTAGGGTGGGTGATTCACAATTTCGAAGCCCACCTTATGCAGGGCAGCTAACACAACGCGGCTCTTGTGGACGGGCGCGTTGTCGTGCAAAAGCAGAACACCTTTTGTCAATTTTCCCCGTCTTTTCTCTTTAATGGCTTCTTTTAGTCGCTCTAATATTGAAGCGTAATATTGTCCGGTTATAGAAACACGCTTATCTTTATAATCAATCAACAATATTCCTTCCGAGTCCCAAAATACCGTTGCCATGAGTTTCCCAGCTGATTGTGACACTTTAAATTTCTTGGGAGGTGCTGTTCCCTTTTTATGCCACTGCATGGAGTCTTGTTTGGACTCAGGTTCATAATGATGAACCCAAGTTTCGTCTCCAGTAACAATTCCACTCAATACACCATCCTTGTCTTCATTACAGAGGTCCAAAAATGCACGCGAACACTCTACGCGCTGTTGTTTTTGCGGCGGCGTTAGCATTCTCGGCACCCATCTTGCGCTGACCTTAGACATGCCGAGATGATCGTGTAGGATTTTAAAAATTGTTGTATCGGATACTCCAACCATTTCTGCGAGTTGTTTCTTCTTTAGTCGAGCATCTTCGAGTACAATTTGTTCAACTTTTTGGATAAGTGCTGGCGTGGTCACCTCAATGCTCCTGCCCGGCCTCGGGTCGTCTTCAAGGGATTCCCTTCCTTTGTACATCATGGTTTTTCCTGGACAAGAGTCGCCGTAAACCAATGACATCTCATTCATTATGGTCGCGACTGATTTTCCTTGCCTTGTAAGGAACTTTATAACGGCACGATATTCGATTTTTTCCATATTTCACTTTCACTCCTGATTATGTTACTTGGTTGACGATAGCTTAAAGACTAACTGTCTAATAACAATGAAACTTCGTATTTATACTAATCATGAGTCTCTGCACAGGCTGCGCCCCCAATGCGCCTACTCACCCCTCTACAACCCGCTAATTCCGCGAATATAAAAACGCTCCCTCGTAGTATATAATAAAAATGGCAAATCACATATTAATGATTTTTAAATTAATTTAGTTTTTTGTAAGAAAAGATAACAATTAGTAACATGATCAATATAGTGTACATGGTATTGTTTGTAAATTTACAGCGAAATATTGGGTATAAAACAAGGGATTGTTTTTTAATTTTCATGACAGTGACCCAATACCCGACTAACATTATTATTTTGGATTATAATATACACGGTCGACCAAAGCACCTTTAACAAATTTTATATATAATTAATTTTTAATGTAATTGGATTATCTATTAATGATTTCTGCAAAATTTTGCTAATCATCAAAATTTAAAAGCACTACATTTTTAACGATCATTAATCTCTCTCGAACAGCACGTATTCTATTCCATTTTTCTATATAATTACTAATTTCTTTAAAGCTATAACGAAAACCTACTAGTAGTAAAGCTATTCTTATTTCAAAGGATTTCGCCTCGAGCAAGTCGTCTATTGTTTCGAACGCCCTTTGTGATTATCCCCTTTTGCTACAGTTTGGTCTTGCTTGCCTTTCACCTAAGTTTCCCACCTAAATTATTTCATGTTCCGCACTTAATTAGGTGCAATATGTGAGCGTGTAATGTTCGCCAATTACTCTGTAGATGTGCATGGAGAACACTGGTTAAAATACATACATATAAACGTCTTAACTTGTTCAAACTTTGTATATTATTTAGAAAACAAAATTTGAAATTGTAATTGTAGATCTATTTTGAGCAGCTAATTTGATATTAATACGTAATAAACTTGAAACATATTCGCAGCGTAAATAAAAAAAATATTCTTTGGGAATTATTAGATGAATTTTAATATTTCTTAGTATCGCTACATAATACAGACATATACATAAATATTTGATTATTAAAAATGATCAGAATAAAATAGGTCTATATACACCTTCTGTCTTAAAAAAATCTCAAGCAGGTACGCTGCTTAAAATAATTAACAGACGTTGTGCATAAAAATGATTACGATTTAAAAAAATGACTTGTCATTTGCTAGTTCAAGTAAAGGGTTTTCCAATAGGGACTTGACAACTTTTAATTCAATTTATGAACGCACCCTTTCACTAACCATCGAACTATCACTGTCAATTTATTCAGTAAACTTAACATTTTCATCATGGTAAAGTACATGAGCGAACAACGTCTGCAAATTATAAAAACTTACTACAAAAATTTGGCGTAGGTGACCGCTACTTTAAGAGCGTTAACTCCGACTTTCGGTCGTAATTCTCGCCCTAGTAGATAGGCAGTAACAAGTTTAGTGCAAAAATTTGAGTCTACATATTCGTTGTGTGAAGTTGCCGTGCCAGTGAGACAACGGGTTCGTCGAAGTGTCGAAAATATCGCTGCCATTAAAACATCCGTAGCAAATGATCCAAATCAGTCAATTCCACGGCGTTCTCAACAGTTGGGCATCGCCCAGACCACTTTATGGCGAATTTTGCATAAGTATCTTGGTTTACACCCATACAAGATCAAGCTGACTCAAGAATTGAAGCCGATGGACCATTTGAAGCGACGTACGTTCTCCGATTGGGCTCTGGAAAAGGTGCGCCAAGATGATCAATTTCATCGCAAAATCATTTTCAGTGACGAAGCTCATTTTTGGCTCAATTTGTTCGTCAATAAGCAAAATATGCGATATTGGTCGGGTGAAAATCCACATGTGCTTCATGAAACACCACTTCATCCACAAAAAATAACTGTTTGGTGCGGTTTGCATGCCGGCGGCGTCATAGGGCCATATTTTTTCGTCGACGATAATGATCGTCACGCTACTGTGAATGGTAATTGTTATCGCGCCATGATTACCGATTATTTTTGGCCCGAATTGGATGATATGGACTTGGACAACATGTGGTTTCAGCAGGACGGTGCCACAAGCCACACAGCACACGTTACAATCGATTTATTGAAGAGTAAGTTTGATGATATTGTATTTTAGTTGTTTTACCACGTTATAATGTAACTTTGTTAGAAGAGTGTAAAATATTATTAAAAATACAGAAATATTAAATGTTATACCAGTTTTATTCCAATAATTCTTGCAAAAAAATAAAGATTGATAATGTTTATAATCTCCAAGAACATAAACGCCTAACATGTTAAATAGCATAGAACAAATTAGCAAGTCGAACATTCCTTATGGAATAATATTTTATTCCTCCCTAACAAGAATTCGTAATAAAACGCGTTCTTAGTATTGTATGTTATGAATGGATTAATACTTTTCGTTACAATATCCTTAGCATGTTCCATTGGATTACCATCTGAGGAATTTGCCGGCCACTCTATTCTCTTTATATGAACTTCATCAATCCAGTTGTTCATGATGTTTACTCGATGAGAAGGAGGATTATCGTTCATAAAAAAGAATCCTTCTTCCGCTACTGCTGTTTATTGGAAAACAATGGGCTCCAGAATTTTATTCATATGTCTGGTAGAGAGTGAGAGCACCAATTTCTATGAAGAATGGACTGGCGTACCTTCCAATAAGAAGGAATTCTATAATTTAATTGAAAAGGATGTATTGATGGTATTATTCACTTCATCTAATAGGATGTGATTCGTTAAAATGATTTTTATACGGTTTTCTAGTTGTTCAAAAGAAATATTATAAAATTGTATTATAGTTTGTTATTAAATACAATAGTTTAAGTTAGGAACTTTAGAAATGAAATGAATTCTAAATACAAATTTAAGATATAGAAAAATAAGTAAGTTATATACTAAATGTATATAATCTATCATAGAAAATAGTAAGCTATGTAAACAAAATTAATTAAAAAATCGTTGAATGCGTACAATACAAGATAATTAGTAAAACGTACACAATATATTGATATATATATATATATATATATACCGCGCTATCATATTAAAATGCTACAAATACCATATCATATTATATTCGGGTCTAGATACCGAATGCCGATCAGAATGTAAAGTGGTGGGTCGCGAGTCAGTCGAATCACAACAATGACTGACTACAGATTACAGATTAAGTAGTTGTTCGTGGTACTTGGCGGAAGTTCTATCACTGACTATCCAAATTGTTTACGTCCAAAAATTAATAAATTATAATTACTTTTAACTGTACAATTAGGTATTTTTACAATAAGTTTCGCATTGAACTAAAAGACGTTTTCTAATAAAACGTTTAAAAATTAAAAAAAAACTGTAAAGAAGCTAAAAAATAAAATAACTTCTCGGAACTTAAAAAATACTCTTTAAACAGAAAATAAATATAACTTGCCAAAACTTATAAAATACTTTTTAAATACAGAAAATAAATTCAATTAATTAAATTCTCGAATGTCCCTCCTGCTTGCACTAAACAGTACCCGAATCTATTATAAAATTCATTTCGAACATTGGCCAGTACAAGAGGATTAATAATTTGGAATTGGTGTTCGATATTAACCCGTAATTCTTCCAAATTATTAGCCCTTTCGTCTTGATGCCCACATAACTTTGATTTTATGTAACCCCATAAAAAAAAGTCATTAGGGGCTAAGTCTGGTGACCTTGGTGGCCAGCGAATTGTATCACTATTAGATATAACTCCTTGGGGGAATATATTATTTAAATATTCATTCACAATTCTAGTTCCATGGGCCGGACAACCATCATGCTGGAACCATACGTTCTCTAAATTGGGAATAATAGTTCTCAAAGCAAGGACAATGTCGTTTCGAAGAAGATTCAAATATATTTCCCCATTTAAATTTCCCCCGATAAAGAATGGACCAATAATGTTATTCCCATAAATACCAGCCCAAACATTCAATTTTTCAGGAAACTGTGTCCCCGTATTCAATTGTCGATACTCGTTTTCAATAGACTAATATCGAAGATTCGACGGATTGTGTTTACCGTGCAACGGAAACGTGGATTCATCGGTAAACGCGATGGTCTCAATGAAGTGTTCATTCGCATTTACACGTTCTATTACAGTTCCACAAAATTCCATTCTGTGGTGTTGATCAGCATGAAAAATTTCCTGATGAGTTTGGTATTTATAGGATGTGTATTTATTTTTCTTTAATATCTTATGAACTTTACCCACGCTAATATCTATCTCTTCTGATATTTTAGATATAGTAATATGGGAATTTTCTTCGACCATTGCGCACACCATGACTTCCTGCATTTCTTTATCGTTATTTATTCACCGTATTTTATAACATTTACATCCCAAAATGCAACCTTATGATTTAAACTTTTTAACTACTAATGATATTGTTGTTAATGCAGGAAAGGGACGATCAACAAACTTTTCAGAGAAAAGGCGCTGGATACGCCGTAAAAAATTACCTTTCAAAGCCCATGTTATCATTTGAATTTTTCTTCCAATGTATACATTATCAAAGTAATATAATTAAAAAAATATTTAAATTTTAAGGTCTTACCGTAACACACTATCCCAAATGCAAACCACGAATGACCGTTAATACGATATCGATACGGCTACAGTCAAATTAGTTGTGAGGCTACAGCTAGTACGATCAGTAGTCAGTTATAGTCGTGATTCAAATAATTCGCGCCCCACCACTTTACATTCTGATCAGTATTCGGCAGCCAGACCCGAATATAATGTGGTACAATTTTCGTAGCGAAGTAAAATGAATGCACTATATATATATATATATAAATAGTTAAAGTATTTAAGTTAAAAATTGAAATAATCCTTAAATTATTTAATCAATTTTATAAAATAAAAAAGCTTATAATGTAGAATTTCATTAGAGACTCTATAAGTACAGTGACAAGTAAAAACCTGTCCATAATTAAGTAAACCAAAATAGAGATTTTAATTGTAAGATGTGACATGAAAGTGTTATTTTGAAGATAGCGCTAGATATAAAAACGGCCAAAATAATAATGAAGATTGTATATTATACATCAAATAAGTAATGAATTTTGGATTCGATTGGATGTATTGAAAATTAGAAAGCACAAATAATGAGTTTAATGCGATATTTAAAAATAAATTAAAAAAGATGAATAATAAATCTTCTAAAAGTCATGAATATAGAAGAATACAGAGAAACATAAAAGGTTTTTGGTAATATAAGAGTACATGTTGGTAGTTATACTTAAATTTATGTATATACATATTCATATATATATACATATATATGCAAAATTGTACATGTCAGTGCATACGGGTATAAATTTAATTATTAATAAATACAAAATTTAAATGTATGTACCAAAAATATTGACGCAAAACCAATAATACAAATAAATACAAGCGATCATAGATATCTTGGTTTATAGCCAACCTATACAAATAAAGTAGACATCATTATGTCGAGCAACAAAACTGGATAGGAATCAGCTGACTGTAGTGGAAAAAAGATCCGATTCAAATTCAAAACTAAAGAACAGTAACGTGTAAATAATGAAGGAAAGAAGTGTTTATTCAACTCGACATTTATAAGTGAGAACGTAAAGATGAAAGTTGTTTTTTGTTTTTTACACTGAATTGAAAATTTATGGAGATTATTATCTAAATAATTGAAATCAGAATTGAAAAATTTGTGTACTAGATTATATTAGATTTAGATTATTAAAACTGACGATTAACATATTTCCATATTTGATTTTATTCAAAATTTGTTTGAAGCGTTTTGAGTTTTTTATTTCTTAATATTATAATATTAATATTATTTTGTTAATTGATTAAAATTGATTTGGTTATAAGAATTATATTTCATATAAAGTATCTTGTTTATTAATTCAAAATCAAAAGTAAAGATCTTAAAATTTCATTATATTTTTCAAGGAAACTAAACTATGAAAAGAATAAAGTTAATATCTTAAACAAATACATTATATTGTCTCTCTCTACACTATACCCTAGTGTATATGGCACAAAAGCCCGGATTGCTTACCTTCAAAACAAAACTAATAATCCTTCGTTAATCCTAGGGAGGGAACTAACCTGTTAATTTGGAGAGTTGAAGGGAGTTCCTATACAAAAGTTCTTTGAGAGCGCCACAGCATTAATGCCTAGAAGTATCCTTGCTAATGGTGGAGCACATAGATTCACAAATATGACCAATGGAAAAATTTAGGGCAGCACAAAATGAAATACTAAAGCCGATAATTGAAGGAAAAAAATCAACTTAACTAAAATTAATTTTAGTTAAGTTGTTCATTTATTAGCATGCATTAGCATAAGTTATGAGAAATATTTATGTAATTACTAGCATGTAATCAACAACTTAAATGGGTAATGCTGGTACATAAATCTTTAGCAATACTGGTATATTGATCTTTAGTAATATAAACCTTATTGCTGTTATGTAATAATATTACTCTAATTAGTAGTCAGTAATCAATATTAAATGAGTAATACTAGTATAAACGAGAGTAGTCTGACAAGTAGTAAGAATGGACAATAAATTTAAAAAAAAATTAAATACAAAATAATTTTTATTTTTCAATATATTCTCCTAAAAGAGCAATACATTTATTCCACCGGTGCTCCAATGCCCTTATGCCATCTCTAAAATGCGATTCCGGAAGGCTTGCAAAATACTCATTTACGAAGATGATAAGCTCGTCGTTAGACGAAAATTGCTTTCCACCTAGTGCCGTTTTCAATTTTGGAAAAAGGTGGAAGTCGAAAGGGGCTAGATCCGGCGAATATGGCGCATGCGGTATTAAATGGAAATGCAACTCGTCGATTTTGGACATCACAACTGTGCTGGTATGCGAGTGAGCGTTGTCTTGGTGAAGCAGAATTTTTTCTTTGCGATTCCTGGCCGTTTAGCACGAATCTCAACATTTAATTTTTGTAGAAGTTCTGCATAATATTGTACTTTTATTGCGGCACCTTTCTGGAGGCAATCAATGAGCAAAATGCCCTTTGAATCCCAAAAAATTGATGCCATCACCTTGTTTGTCGATAAAGTGGTTTTCTCTTTCTTTGGAGGTGCAGAACCACGTTCTACTCATTGTTTCGACTGTTGTTTAGTTTCGGGTGTGCTGTGGTGTATCCAAGTTTCATCGCAAGTAACAAATCGCCTACAAAAATCAACCGGATTCCGCTTATAAAGGTCCAAACACTCATTGGAAATGCGCAAACGAATGAACTTTTGATCAGTCGTAAGCAATCGCGGCACCCATCTTGCCGAAAGCTTGAAAAGGTCCAATTCTTTCGTTAAAATATGGTGTACGCGTTCTGTTAAAATGTTTATCATGTCTGCTATCTCTATCACTTTGAATCGTCGATCTTGCGTAATAATATTATGGATTTTTATAATCATTTCCTTAAAAGTGACGGTTTTATGTGCTCCAGAGCGCTTCATCAACATATCTTGTTCTATCACGTTTAAATTCATTTACCCATCTACTTATTGTGGCGGATGATGGAGCAGATTCACCTAATGTTTTCCGTACGTCATCTTTTATTTCGGTAGCTTTCATACCCTTAATTACGAGGTAATTAATCACCGCACGATACTCTGCTTTTTCCATTTTAACAAAGCGACGTGTTGCTTCTTTTTCAATCAGCTGTCAAAAATAAACTAATCAACCGATTTATCTAAATATCGGAATGTAAACATATAAATAGGCAACCTAAATTACAGTGCATTTGTTTTACCAATTAGAGCGCCAACTATGTGTCATTCTCACTACTTGTCAAACTATCCTCGTAAATTTTTAACGTACAAGTTCTCTCTTGAGGCTAGACTGGATACGTATGCCGTTTACATAAATTATACAACTAGGATCAATGTCTTACTATATTATACTTAAACAACTACACTTTCCATTAAAGGCCAATTTCCTAAGTAAGATTAACAACAGTCTACTCTCAGTAACAATGATACTAGAAACTCGATACTCTTGCGACAAATTAAGGTTCGATTACCTCAGCTAATCTTAATATTTTGTTAACTAATCAATGAAGTTATTTCTCGACTACTCGATTTTCTAATGATTAAACTAGTTAAATATTCCAGTACTTTACAAGGACGCTCATTGATGTCACGTCGATGTCACTCAGTGCCTTTTAGAAGTGACCCAATCACTGCTTAGCCAGAAGTGCTAAAGTAATGATTTAGAGATTACCATGTATTGAGTTTCAGTACGACAGACAGTAGCAGTAGTTAAGTCCTGAAGATGTCCTATACGAGTGGGTACGAAACGTCGACAGTTACTAGTACACGCGGTTCCAGCCTAGAAACTCAGAAGAAGTTGACTGTATATGGATATATATAATATATGAAAATAGCAGTCCTAAATTAATACTCATAAATAACATTTACAACGGGCAAATTGAATTAGAAAAATGAATTATAGAACTTCAAAGAAAACACACTTAATTATATATACTCGTTCTGAAACTAATCCCAAAATACAAATTCGCTTACATTAATCGCTGAAATGTAATTTTAATTTACTTCAAGTTTCCTCGCTATAAAAGGACATATATGTACGCAAGTTTTCTTGAACCCTCAAAGAGGTTCTTATTTATGCAATCTGTAGACGTTCCGAAACTCCTGCCCGAATTACGAATTCTGTTATATTAATCGCTAAAATAAAAGTTTCTGGTGAATTCGTGCGCCGAATAAACGAGTTCAAGACAAACGCGACAAATTAAATTTCCTTGTTTATTTGTAAGGCACATTTTTGCATCACGTGACCAACGTGACAAGTGTGGCCGACCAGGCGCAAAAATCGATTTACCAAAAAATGAGATGCCCGCAATCCGCTAACAATTTGGCAGAGGTACACTGTAATTATATGAATACATTCATCGCGTTGAAGTAGGTTTTTCTTACGAATAAACCTATTTGTATGCTGATACCGTATAGGGTGGTTTAGTTATCAAACCTATAATTTATATGTTGGAACGAACTTAACTACATTTTTAAATTACCACCTCGTTATTTGGTATCGAAAACAATTATGGAATTCTTCTGAGAATGTAAACTTTAATGCTGTTTATCAAAAGCAATTGACAAATAATGATTGGGTTTAGTGTCAAGCTATAGTTATACAGGTGCATACATTATATGTGAAACACATACCCAGACTTATGTATAATAGCAGCTCATTGGAATTTATGGATTTTTTATGTGGCAACTGAACAAGTAAACACTAAAACATTCTAGTTCCCATCATCGGTTTGGTAATTTGTTTATCAAATAAAGTGGGTGATTTTATAGGAAGATCAGTGGCGTATGCTGTGAACCGAAAGTTAATAGATTATTTTTGAAGTTCTTTTTAATACAACTTTGGTAAATTTAAAGTATAAGTTTTTCAAATTGTTTACTATTGGCACTTTGGCATTCATACTACTTAATTATAAAGGATGTTTCAAATTGCGCGGTTTTTTTAAGAATAAATAAAATATAGATGCGCACTGAATTTGTCTGGGTATGTGGACATTTAAAAAGCGTTATGTATGACATTTATAACAATGGCTTCGTATGCGGTAAAACAATGCGTTCAAATTGTTGAATTATTTGGTGAAAATCAGTGTTCTGCGAAAAGAGAGAAAATTACTACGTGAATTTTATGGTTTACATAATCGTCCATCTGAAAGCACTATTGGTCGAATTAATAAAAAATTTCAAGAGACCGGTTCCGTGGAAGAAAAAAAAAGTGCAAAATCCAGTTGTAGTGGTCGTTCACAAGAAAATAATGGTTTGGTTCGTGAAAGTGTTGCTGAAGGTGCTGAAATGTCCATTAGATGATGTTCACAACAACTTTAGTGGATAAACAACATGACAACAAGGATTTAGTTCTGAAGGCATATAAGGTTCAAATAACATAGGAACTGAAGCTATTAGATAATTTAAAACATCGTTTATTTATCAATTTCGTCAATGAACAACCAGCTGATTATTCTCAAAAAATAATGTTTTCCGATAAGGCACATTTTAAACTTGGTGGCTATGTTAATAAAAAAAATTGCCGTATCTGAAGTGAGGAAAATCCATGAATTATTCATGAGAAATCTATGCATCCTAAACGAGTTACTGTTTGGTGTGAATTATGGTCAGGTGGTGCAATTGAACCTTACTTCTTTGAAAATGCTGCTGGTGAAGTTGTAACTGTCAATGGTGATCGATGTCGTCGGATGGTAACCGAATTTTTGTGGTCTGAATTAATAAATATTGATCTAGAGGATATGTGGTTACAACAGGATGTCACTACATCTCATATTGCACGGGAATCAGATTTATTGAGAGAAAGGTTTCCTGGAGTGTAATCTCAAGAAACGGTGATGGTGGCCACCAAGATCACGTGATTTGACACCGTTAGAGTAGTTTCTTTGGGGTTATGTGAAAAGTCAGGTTTATAAAAACAATCCACAATCAATTCCTACTTTGAAAGATGAAATTATTCGTGTCATTGGTGAGATAGAGTCTGAATTATATCAAAATGTCATTGAAAATTTTAACAAAAGAGTGGACGTCTGTGGAACTGCAAGAGGAGGCCATTTGGCAGATATTATTTTTCGCATATAAATGTCATAACTGATACTTCGATTACCAATAAAGAGTTTTTGAAAGTGAATGCAAATTATGTGTTTTATTTATTCTTTAAAAGAACCGGGAATTTTGAAATACCCTTTACAATGTCCTCCTTTCAGTGTAAATTGAAAAGTCATGTAACCAGACAGGATGACATAACACACGTTTTTCATGACCAGGACTCAAAACATTATCTTGAATAACAGCTTTCAGCTCTTCGAAATTTTGAAAGTATGATAGCCTAATTTTAACCCATCTAGATTTTAGAAGAGCTAATGAAGAAGCCAATATCAGGATTAAATATAGAGATAGAATCCCAACTATAGTGCATTTAAACTAGATACGTCAGGCAAATAATAAGAATAGTTATTAGGAATATTTTTTAATAACCTTTATGTTTTTTTTATGTAAATGAATCTTGATCCAATTTTCAGACTAGCTGATTGATTAATTGAACCTTCTTTGTTTAATGTTGTTAAACGTATTGCATAAATTAATGTTGTTGATAACAACTAGTTCATACAGATTTTATTCAGAAGCTATTTCTTCTAAGTTATTTATTATTTAGCTATCCACTATTCATTGATTTAATAGCTAAACGTTAATATCTCTTTCTACGCGGCCCCCTTTTGTGTTATATTAATTTAATTTATGGAGATTATGTTTTCCTATTCGTGAATTTTATTGTCTTTTCCCTGTGTTGTTTATACGTTCGAACAATTGTTACTCAAGTCCTGGGTCAAGGTTTTTAGTTACTTATTCCGATACTCACATAGATGTACACAGTGCTGTTTATTAATTTGAGCAATGCGGCACGCCCTCTATAACAAATAACACCACTGTGCTCGACTAAGCAGTCAGTCAAGCAACATCCTGATTGGATCACTTCGGATATGGGCAATTCGATCCAAGATAAATTTTCTTTTTTTTATAGTGTAACTAGATAATTTAGTACATTTTAACATTTGGAAAACAGCGATATAATAATTTTATTATTTAATGTAATTGTCCAATATTCCAATCAAACTGAAAGTATTTATATCTATTAGGGTGTTCCATAAGCTTCTTTCGCATCGCCCTGGGCATGCCTTTTTCAGGCTATATTTATATAAACATCCAGGCTTATCTACTAGTAGTCTACGGCATCGGTTTCGGGTATTGCAGAGCTCTTTCAAAGTATGTTTCCTTGATAACACAGTCTCTTTTTAAACTTAAACAGATGAGATTTGTACCGTTTACAAGAATGGTGCTATGACTATTACGATCGTCCGCAATTAATTTAAGAGATTTAGAGCTGTCAATTTTGACTTGAAAGAAGAAGATCGTAGCGACTGTCCAGCAACTATAGGTACGGACCGATCTTATCAAGGCCACGTTCGCTGAAATCCCGCGATATAGTACGAGCGAATGCCACTAATATTCCTAGGACAACAGTACAAATTCACCTGATCAGCATGGGATATGTCAATCAATGTGAAGTTCGCGTTCCACACATATTGATAGAAACCAGCCTTATTAACCTCGTGTCCACGCATGATTTACTTCTCTAGCGACATGAAAGAGATCTTTTCTTAAAGAGGCTTGACACTGGTTACGAAACTTAGATTTCGTATCAAAATGTCTATCGAAGACGCACTAAATCTAAGGACAAGAGACCTTCAACTGTCGCGAAACTTGGGCTTCACCTGAAGGAAATTCTTTTGTCCATTTGGTGGGACTGAAAATGTGTAGTCTATTATTAGATCTTTCCTGAAAGTGAAAACATCAATGCTGCTAAATACCGCAATCGGCTCTATAAATTGAAAGCCGTCAAAAAAGCACGTTGTCCAAAAATGGCGAACCGACGAGGCGTTGTTCTTCAGCACGTCAATGCAAGTTTTATTGGGATATTCTATAGCATTCTTCATACTTCCATATCTTACTCTATCCGACTATTATTTATACTTGTTATTAAAAAATTCTCTCCATGATAAACAGTTCCAACCTATAAGTGAATTAAAAACACCCAACACACAACACTTTGGAAAGAGTTTAATGAGGCTTTTTGAGAGATGGAAGTAGATGGTAGAGCAGCAGGGTTCATATATAAAACTATAAATCAATCTTAAACAACAAATTTGGTGTATTCATCCAATTCTTATCAAAAAAAAAGGAAATAAACTTATGATTAACGTATTTAATACTATTTATATTTTCGTTCTACCGTACATATTGTGTGTATGTGTTCTATTGAACATTTAATCTTAATAAACGTCCTGGTGTTAATGTAAGGAAATAACAAACTCTAGGGCAGTCCCATTAACATTAAATACGAAACATGGCATTCGGTACGATCTATTTAACACACACTAAACTCGACAATTCTGTGAGATAGCGTATTTTAGCAGGTCGTTTCGCAAGAAATGTGACTAATAAAGCTGTTACGAACCACTAGTCTTTAAAATACCTCAAATGAACACGTTTCTGTTTTTACCCGGAGCTATACAATTAGACATAATCTTTCATGGGGAAAGAAAAAATTTAAGAATATTCGTAAAAGTGGAAGCTATAAAATTTAAATTGTTGTACGGCGAAGAAATAAATTAAGCGAGCGCTATGTGCAAATTGTATACTTCAACATACAGAAGTAGTAGAATGTAAGTTAAGTTGAGAAGACAGAAGAAAATTTCATATAAGTAAGTTGAAGTTACTCGTAGATATATACATATACTAAATCAGGAGTTCTCAAACTTTCTCAATACGTGGCGCATTTACAGGTGTAATATTTTGTCCCGTAGACCTTGTCAAAATATATATACAATGATATAAATCAGACACAGAAATAAAAAAAAAACTGTCTGTTTCTGGGCTTCTCATCAGTGGATAAGGGTCGTTTAGAGAGGTTGATGACAGTGTGTGACATAAAAGTATTATATTGTCGAGGTTTGACTACTACGGTCTGGAATTTGAGGAAGTGCCTTTGGGTAATATGGTATTTGGTGTTTTCCGCTTGTTAAAAGGTTATGCGGTCTTGAAGATTTCAATTAAGTTGAGTTAAAATAGAAGCAAGTTGTAGATGTATGTGAAGGAGTTTATTAGAAAAGGAATTGAGATCACGTTTGGTACATTTGATGCGTTCTTGAACCAATGCGAGACCAGCTCGTTGATATATGGATCTGGCAGAAGCAGAGATTATGTGGTGTTTGATTTGTAAGAATTTAGGAAGAATTTTATAATCACGACATCTAAGTAAAAATGTTAAAGAACAAATAAGACTCTGATTTTCTTCTGGATATCCGTCCAGTAGAGGCTGGTTAATCTGGTACGTAGACTTCTGCGGTCGTGGTCCATGCTATCTGCTTCTGGGCTTCCGGGCTGGAACCGTGTCACTTGTATATCTGCCAACGTTTCATACCCATTTGTATAACACATCTTCAGGGCTCAACTAATGGACTGAAACCGGTGTAAGTCGATGGTGGACGAGTTTTTATATGGGTAATGGGTCATGGATCAATGGAGAGCTACGGTTGCGATTGGGTAGTTTGTAGATGCAGGATTGCCAACCGTTTTGTAGGGGGTAGCAATCATCGCGGTTAAGGTTATTGGGGTGCTTAAAGATCTCTATAGTTTCACGGATTTTGCGACTACAATAATGGTTAGTGCGGGATAGAGTCTTGGTAGAATTAAATTGGATATGGTGCCCAGTTTCCAGTCTATGCTCGGCAAGTGCAGAACCGACTATGTGCAGCAACCTAGTACAACACTCATGTCCAAAAACACGAGTGCCGACAGACCGCTTTGTTTCACCAATATATATAAATACCCTGCCGCATGAGCAAGGAATCCTGTACACGCCAGGTGATTCTAAGGAAACATGGTCTTTTAGGGAAAAATGGGTCAGATAATTTGGAATGGGGTTTGAAGATGGTTTTGATGTTGTGTTTTAGAAGAACCTTACTGATGCAGTCAGTAACACCTTGTATATAGGGTAGGTGGGCTTTAGAGAGGGGGAGGGGAGAGATTATGTAAGCTTTGTATTAAGTTGTGTGATTTTGGGGTTAAGATGTCGCTCTATGGTTCGTTGAATATTATGGTTTGAGAAATTATTATTTATAAGAGCTGCGTCGGCAGATATACAAGTGACACGGTTGTAGCCCGGAAGCCCAGAAGCAGATAGCATGGTCCACGTCTACGTACCAAAAAAACTGTTAAAAAAATTTAACAATGTGAGGCTCGCAATTTTTTAAGATTGAATCATAAGAACCATTAAACTAAATTATGAAAATACAGAAAAATATGAAATAAATGGTGAAAACCTTCAACGACAAGTAAGTTGGTGTGACGAGTGGGCGTGCTGAACGCCAAATATTTTTTCGAAACCCTGAATAAGGTATGACACTGCCACTCTCATTTTTCCATCCACATCAGGTCTGCTATAGTTGAAAATTCGGTTTTGCATAAATGTGTGACAAAGGGAATCAGGATCCCTACAGCTTTCGAAATCAAGAGTTTGATATTCATTTTTGATTGATGCCCAAAACTTCATTAAAGTGGAAAAAATCTAATTTTGTTTTCAGGTGGTTGTCGCAAGAGAGTTCGATAAGACGCTCTTCTTCCTGCGAATTGAATTCTGGTTGGGCTGGAGCAAAGAAATTTCTCGATATTGTCTTCCTAAGTATTTTGCAAATCAGTCAGTGCGCTCTGAGAAGTGTTCCTTGAAAAGGGACGTCAGAGAATACTTTCTGACTCCTATTCCATTGAGAAACAACACTTTTCATAAAACAATAGCAGAAACAAGCAAAAATGTCACATCATTAAATCTAATATAAATTTCAATCTAGAGAAACATATTAACAACAATAAAATAGTAACTTGGAAAAATAAAGTAATATATGAAATACATCCTCACTAAATAGTACAAACACGTACTGACAAAGAGGCAACCAACAAATGGATGAAAATTGGAATTATTTATGCCGAAATTGGATTCCATGATTTGCCATCTAGTTGTGAAATCCATCAACTATAGTAAGTATGTATATCATAAAAGAAAATGGCATGGCACATCATAGAACATCAATAGAACATATCACATTTACATGTACAATCAGAATACATAACGCGACAGTACATAATATCGGTAAATAATATATAGAGATCTTGTTAAAAGCTACAAGTTAATAGATAGAATTGATCCATGGTATAAATAGGAACCACAAACTGTTTTAAAAAATTCGGATGTTAAATTATACTGGCACGCAACCATTCTCACTACTGACACAATAACATACAACAAACCAGATATTACACTAACACAATAATACTAAAGAGACACATCTAGTCGACGTTTTAATACCTAATAGGCATAGTATTCAGCAAGATCACAGAGAAAAACGAAATAAATACACGCCTTCAGCAGATGAAATACAGCAACTATGGCCTCAGAAGCAAATTAAAATTATAATTTCCACTACTGGAGTAATTCCTAAATAATTCCATAAAATCTTTAAAGAAATTAATCGTAATCCAAGTATATATCCTACTGAAAAAAGACTGTTATTATAAATATTGCTCAATCGTCAGAAGATTTCTCAATATACAATAGGTGACTGCGTAATTTCATTTGCATGTTAATACGAAGTTATTAATTATGATAATAATACTAAGATATGAAGTATCATAAAGCTTGTATTGAACATATTGTGAAGTATAGTAGTCTCTCAGTATCAGACGCGTACAGTCTCAGCTCGCATCAAGCTGACGAAGTGAGTGAAATCTTTGACAACGATGATAATAATTATGTTTTTTGTCCAACAACATAGCTAATTACAGGACGACAGAATGGAATACACAGTCAAAACAGTAAAAGAGCAGACTATCGAATATGTAGTAAATACATACTTAAAAATACTTATTATCTAGTACATAAAGAAGTAAGTAAACCCTCCATCGACAATTTAGATACAATAATAACAAGAAAAATAAAAACATATGTACATATAGTTTATTATAGTTAAATACCATTTGATATAATGGTAATCTAGCCTCTACATTAGTTTTTGCCCTTAGTATGTTCTATATCCTGAAATTTCGACTACCGCGTGTAGGAACGTGGTAATTAACTAAATTAGGTAATGAATTTCATCCGATATAAGATTTCAAAGAAATCTTGTGCTATACAACTCGCTTCCCTACGACAAAGTTTAAACACCAAAATGTTTGACTAAGCCAGTATATTGAGTATTCCTCTCTGGATGAATGCCCGTAGCTCTATACAATAAATATTTTAAAAATCTCAACACAGATATTGATGTATGTACATATATAATAAGAATACCGCATTATTGAAGCATACTCATATTTATCGCGAACTACGATGTAGTAAAGCATCACAATTAAGTTTACATTATTGAAGTTTCTAGCAGATGAAAAACATCTAAATTTTTAGCATCTAATAGATAAATTGAAGAAATATGCTTTGACAGAGTAAATCTAGAGTTAAAAAGTACTCCTAAGTTGTTCGTTTTATCATTCTTTAAGATCAATTCAGTCTCGGCAAAATAGTTAAACAAAATTGTATTAGCACATCCGTTATATCTAAGAAGGGAGCACTTTTGTATATTCAATAGTACCATTTTGCATCTATTGATAAGCTAATTTGAAATTTTATGAAACCTTGCGACGTGTCTATTATGTTATATATTTTTAAATTGTCAGCGCATACAATAAAATTTCTCCATTAAATCGTTCATATAGATATTATATAGAAGGCTATAATTGGAGCTGCGAAGAACACTTGACAACAAAAAATCAAAAGATAAGCCGTTTTAGAAAATACGTCCAGTATCGTTTGTTATACAAGAGAATATTAAACCTAAAAGCGATGGGCAGAACCCAATACATTCTAACTTGGCTAGAAGCAAAGCATGGTCTATGGTATTGAAAGCCTTTAGTTGTTGTAAATAATGTCGACTTGTTTCTGAGCATTTGTTGCCGGTGATAGAAATTGCATATTATTAACAAGGCTTGCGCTGGTTGATATTACTCACATAAATCAGTGCTGATGAGAGATCAATATGGCTGCACATATTTGTATATTTGTTCCAGAATCTTTGATAAATTTGACAAAATATTTATAGGTTGGATTTGATTATTATTAATTTAAATAAGACCTTGACAGGATACATTAATGCTTAGACATTATAGTGTACTATAAAACTAGATATTTCACTCCTACTACAGGACATGTAAATTCTAAATCTTCCGACACGTTAACTGTGTATATGATAAGGGACGCGGAATTCTGTTTGTCCGTAAACACTTGTCCAGTAATTCTTAATGTGCTGAGCTTGCTAATGGTTTTGTACTATTGATAAGGTCAGATTATAATAATATGTCTCTTGGTTGAGTAATTGTAAGTGAGTAAATTATCAATTTCATTATTAACAATGCGCTGTATTTAAATATAGTTTAAATAATGCGATCATTTATAAATACTGAAAAAAATTAATAAAATAAATTAATAACTAATTGGAGAAGTATTTGGAAAAGAAATTTTTATTGCTCGAGTCGTATCAAATCAATATATACCCAATATTGAATATAATGCACATAGTTTTCAATTGAAATAGTGTTTGAGTTGGGAAAACTTTTATATTATCTGTAAACAAGTCTATGCAAACAATGCAATCGTATATATGTAAATAAGCCAATCACGTATTATGAAATAAGCATTAGCCATTGATTATTTCCCGTAACGACTACTTTACAACCGAATTTACATACCACCCAAACAAAACAATACTTACGTTGTGTGTTCGGCCTTCCTGGCACCTGTAGAAGTGTTAATGACTGCGCCAATCACAAAATCATTATGTCAACAACGGATGTGATATCTCAATTAGTATGCGTCAGTTAACTAACATTAATGGCCTTGACCTTCGCGAGTGGCTATAATATCCAGGTATATTCATACGAATTCAGATTTTCCTAATGGTTTCTCTCTTGCATACAAATATGAATATTATGAGAGTAAATTAATATTAAATTGAATGCTTTAATATTAGCATTTAAAGAGGTATTTGTATCAGAGTGAAATGATATCTTTGTTGCTTTTATATCGACCGCATTTTAATCAAATTAACACGAAGTTCTTGTCACAAGGTAGTATGCTATGATGATGATTTGAAGTAAGCCATCGCAGCAACTAGCAACCTCGTCTTTCGCAAAAAATACTACAATACTTATGTAATTTTTTGTAGTAACTAATTAAATACGAGGGTATCCGACGTTGGTGCAATATTGGCGCCGCATCCATGACAAGATACTCTCATTCGAGTAGTTGTAGAGCCCGGTGAGTTGTGTTGACTTGTGCATAATTTAGCTCACGGGAAGAGAACAGACATGGTAATCATGGCAAGCATACGTAATTTCAGAATATTTCAACCGTGAGATGCGTGTTTATCAAATTTCTGTAAGGTGAAGGAGTTAATCAAATTTATCATAGATTACAGGGTGTGTATGGCCAGAGCATTCATGTCAGCGTCTGGTGCAAAAAAATTATTACAAAATTGAATAATGATCCGGAGATTAAACGAGACAGACCAAAGACTTCACACATGGATGACGACCGCAAAATTGTCTAAAGTTTGATGGGGAAGATCGCCGCATTAAAATTCGTTTAGCTCATGAAATTATGCACGACCTAAACTTTTACAAAGTTTCAGTTCGCTGGTTACCGAAAATGCTCTTCGATGAACCAAAAACCAATCGAATGAGTGCTTCTCTTCAACATCTCATCCAACGCCATCAAGAAAAATCAGAGAGAGATTTCGTTCATTGAAAGAATCATCACCGAAGATAAAACCTGGGTTCATGAGTTCGCTCCAGAGATGAAACAATAGTTCGTGACATGGAAATGCCAAGCTTTCAAAGTTACAAAAATATTTGATTGGGGAAGATCGCCGCATAAAAATTCGTTTAGCTCATGAAATTATGCACTACCTAAACTTTTACAAAGTTTCAGTTCGCTGGTTACCGAAAATGCTCTTCGATGAACCAAAAACCAATCGAATGAGTGCTTCTCTTCAACATCCCATCCAACGCCATCAGGAAGAATCAGGGAGAGATTTCGTTCATTGAAAGAATCATCACCGAAGATAAGACCTAGGTTTATGAGTTCGCTCCAGATGTGAAACAATAGTCCGTGGCATGGAAATGGCAAACTTTCAAAATTCCAAAAATATTCAAAATCTAACCATCTGTCCTCAAAATTATGACCACCGTATACTGGAATAGTGAAGATTTGTAGCTGTGTGAACTTCTCATACTGTGCATAACCATTAACACTGGGGAATATTGATAAATTTTCCAGAAATTGCATATAGCCATTAGAAGAAAAGACGTCATAAATCCCACACGTCGAATCAAACCAAACTGGGGTTGCGCAGAAAAATTGCAATTGGTATTGTAACATCCTGTGTATAATCTGGATTTAGCCCCATCGCATTTTTATTTGCTCGAATTTTTTAAAGAAATTTGTGCCAGGCTAACGCTTAGCGGATCAAGAAGAATTGCCGTTGCGAACTTCTTCCAGTAATTTGATAAGTAACAGTACCCTGAAGTAATGTTTAAACTGGTGTCAGGTTGAAGTAAATATCTCAGTATTTTTGGAAATTATGTCGAGATATAGATAAAAGTATGTAGTTTTTTGTGGAATGTATTAAATATTTTTTTTAGTTATAAATGCTAGGCTTGTACATTTAATATGGGACTCCCCTAATATGATTAATTTGTGATATTTAATTTCAAAGTTACAAAAGTGTAAATAACGTATCTAAAGAAGGAACTCAAAAATGCGTAAAATCGCATTTCGCACTGCAAACTGAATATCTATTTTATTGAAATATATATATATATATATATATATATATATATATATATATATATATATATTCGAATTTATTTTAAAATTATTAATTCTTTGAAACTAATTATACTTTGCCATATGCCTATTGAAGTTGATGGAAAATGTATGTATATACGAGGTTTGTTCAAAAGAAAAGGTGAATTCTGAATTTTTGCGCACTGTATACATTCGATTATCGAATTTTTTTTTTATTATGTTGGTACACATATGTTAGTCATATGTTGGCTTTATCAGCCAATTTGGATTAATAGTTTGCTGTTGACAACTGAAAAGCTTAGTCACGTTTGTGTGTGTTTTTCGATTTTTGACTTTTAAAAAAATGGGTCAAAGAATATGTATTAAATTGTGCGTTAAAAATGGATTAAAGTGCTCCAAGGCACTTGAAATGTTGACTGTGGCATTCGGCGAGTCCACTTTGTCTCAAAAAAGTGTTTATAAATGGTACAAGCGCTTTACAGGAGGCCGAGAAAATGCACGCCAAGTTCGATCAATTGTGAAGGTTTTGCTCACTATTTTCTTCGATTACAATGGCGTGGTGCATCATGAGTTCTTGCCAATAGGTTAATAAGGAATACTACAAGGAAGTTATGCAACGTTTGCGTGAAGCAATACTGCTCAAACGATCGCAATTGTGGAAAAAAAATCATGGATTCTTCATCACGATAATGCACCAGCCCACACATTAATGCTTGTTCGTGATTTTTTGGCCAAAAACAACACCGTAATCGTACCTCGACCACGTTATTCACCAGAGTTGGCTCCCTGCGACTTTTTCCTATTCACAAAACTGAAGGGACCAATGAAAGGAAAGCATTTTGCCACAATTGATGAGATAAAGTCAGAATCGAAGAACGAGCTGATGGCCATATCGAAAAGCGCATTTCAGAAGTGCTTCGAGGATTGGAAGAGGCGCTGGCATAAGTGCATTATATCTGAGGGGGATTACTTTGAAGGGAACAAAATGGATATTGATGAATAAATAAATACTTTTCAAAAAAATTTAAAATTCACCTTTTTTTGAACAAACCTCGTATATCTTGAAAGTTTACTTTGGTTCAAATATGCTTTTTTTCATAGGACTCGCTATTTAGAATAAACAATATTTACTAATTTTCGCAACCATAAATACATTAATAATACAATAAATTTAAACTAAATAACGATCATATCTTACTAATATTAACACATAATTCATTCCGTTTACACAAAGCTTTGCGGTCGAAAGCTTAATTAATATGGAATTATTCACAATAATTGTCAAAATCCTGAAATCCGATACATATTTACTTCCGGAAATCTAGCGTTTATTTAACATTAATTGCTATTATTAACCCAATTCTCTTGTTTCACTAACTACACAAAATCAATGTTCGGTAAACCTGTTCTATGATTATTATTATACAGAACCACAATATATCTAAATCCATTAGAGTGCTTACCGGAACGTATTTATCTTTATAATGCTAATGACTAAGTAACTAAAGCCAGATAAATACAAGGCGTTTACTCCATGGTTCCTTTAAATATTCCATTATTGGAAATAATGACTACCAATGCAATAAGCGAGATATAAATACAAATATAATTAAAGATATCTGAACTGAAAGCACGAAAATAGAACGTTTTAGTACTAGAATTAGATAGTACATATTTAGTTTTCAAATATTTTGAAACTAAATAGGATTTACTTTAATAATAATATTCGTACGAGGGTAAATTAATATATAAAGTCTTCCTCCAAACTATCAAATAGGATTAGTAAAAGATAGAACAGTGAAACTAGTCGCAAGATGAAGTAAATTTATTGTTCTGCTAATGCACATAATTATTTTTCCACATAGTCATTAGTGCAACGCATTTCTTCGAACTCTGAATTCATTTCTTCTTTCAGTCGATGAACAAACTTGTTTATTGTTGATCCAATTGAAAATAGCAACGCAAACTTCAGTGTCTTATGAAAAATGTTGACATTCCAATATCCCCTTCAATCAAGACACTGTCACTGTCTTCATAGTTTCGTTGCTGCAGTAAAGTCTGATGTCATGGTACAACAAAAATTTGTTCTTTTCGGGCATATTCTCTGAGTACGATTCTTTAGTGATCGTAAAGTGCATTACTGAATTAATCGTGGATCCCATCGGCAAATATTTTATATGAATTACTTTCATTGCATCCTAGAAAATGGTAAACATGACGCTTGTGAATTTTTGTACACGTGGAGAAGTAGAACAGTATTCTATTGACTGCCGCCTGTATTCGTGGTCATAATAACAGACCGCAGATTCGTCCCCGGTGGTAAGATTCATCTTCTTCGCATCGATACTGCTGAAGACGCAAATTTTTCTGTAATTTAACATCAGAACAATATTCTGCGGTCTTTCTTGTTTAATGCTTAATTGCCGAGCAATTCCTTTTTGCGCAATCCGGCGATTTTTCACTACATTCACTTGCCTTTAATTCTTCTCATGTGACACTAATATAGATCGACTTGATCGTTTTTCGCCAACACCTTCGTTACGCCTCTATGATGGAGCTTTACACATCAAACCCAGTGGCGACAATTCTTCACATCCATACAATCGTAACCATAAACAGCTTCTAAAGCTCTGTAAATTTTGCTGGGCGGCATTAAAAATTCTATCAGTTATCGTTGCCTGGTATGCATCTCAGAAATCGGTATACAGGAAAACGAAACCTTGCATGCTAAGGCGAGATACTCGAAATCACGATTTGCAGGTTAGAACTTGTTCCTATCGCCACACAATAGCGTTGTTGGAGACTAGACTCGAATAGATAGCATATATGTTACTTATTTACAGAAAACGTACGTGATTACAATTTTTCCAGCATAAGAACAAGTTTAAGACAAGAGCGTGGCGAGTACTTTATTTTCTGGAAAAGGTTTATGCACTCACACAGTTTGTACAAAATTTTTTGTATGGAACAAAACTATATTGATAACTAATGCACTTCTAATGGTATTAATTTTTGATAAATTACTGCTCAAAGTCAACGAAGAACTATGTGAAGACAATAAAACACTATAGGTATGTACGTATGTACATTAACTCCTTGTAAATTTTAAATTAATAAATTGTTAAAATGTAAAGAACTCCGAAAGATTTACATGTACAATTTCGCAAAAAGTGAAACTTTTATAAATAAATTCGATATGTAAATAATTATTTAGGTGCTACTTCTTGTATTACTTCTTTATGCAGTAATATTAAATTCTAATCTCAAACGATAATTATTTGTTAAAAAAAATTGCTAAAAAAGGTGAAACTATTCAGTTATATAACAACATAAAACTGAAGTTACTGAATTAATATATGTATATTCAATATGTATTATTTTTGTTTTTACAAATACTTTACATAAATTTCCTTTTTCAATTGGTTTTAATCCGGAAAAAGTAACACCTTCTGAGGAACTTTTTAAATTTTTAAATAAAAAGAAGTAGGAAGAAGCAGAATTCGGACAATATGGTGCTGCGGCCCATATCAAAGAAGTTACACTCGTGGAGGATGAGTTGGAACTTGACTACCTTGTATACTGGCGTATTGTTTAGAAGAAGGTGGACTTTTTGTGACGTAAAGCCGGAATTTTTTTAACCAATAGCTCTATATAATTTTGTTAACGTATTTTCTTAGGTAAACGTTATTACTATAGTCCACTTTGACAATAAAAATAACTTCCGCTTGGTCCCAAAAGACGTCAATGGCCGCAAGTAATCGGCTGAAGACTGCAAAGGAATGCCTAATTAAGTGCCTATCGTTTTTAATTTGCCTTGTTAACACGAATTTAATTGTTTCTTCAGTAATATCCTCTTTGATTTTCTTTCAGTTTCGAAACATATGAAATAATATTTGGTGCTTTTTTTTAGTAATGCTTAATTTCATAAGACATAGTACTTTGCAAGGCTTGTGCGATCTGTAAGCAAGAGCACCTTTATTATCTTCTACGTTGAAGAACTTCAAATCTCAAGCGCAATTAGTTCAGAAGCCCGTCGCTATTTTTAAGGAATACCATTTCAGTTCAATATTACCACATAATCATACTGTTATGAGGGAGGCTATGTTTTCTGTCTAAAAATCCAACAAAAATCTTCGATTTTTGTGATAATTGTATCTTTACGGCACCTGTCCTACAAGGCCGTCATCCAATCAGAAAAAAATTATCTCTGTTGGTCTTCAAAATAGGTAATCAAAATTAATCTTTCGACAAATAGTCGTACGTAATTTTACCTGATCTGTATATTTATTACATCTATATTCATCCGTGACAGCGTATTATAACAAGTTTACTATTTTAATTGGCGGAAAGGAAATGGTTCGTATTTATTAAAATATCGGACAAACAGGAATAATCTTACCTTTTATGATCTACATACATACATATGTATGTTCTAGCATTATGTAAGCACGGAGCGAGTCAACCGTGTATTAGTTTAATTAAGGTTCTAGTATAATAAATTGTAAAATTTATTTATAAAGCAGCACTTCCCATGCAAATGTATGAATGTGTTCCATGCTAGAATTCACTACTTGTAAATAAAAAGTTGTCCATGCTTTAATTATTTCTTAAAAGTGCTTAGAAATTTATTTATTTTATAATTATTTAATGTTCGAATTTTTATTTACTAAGCAGTAGCTTATTATAAATTGCAAATTGCCATGACAAAACTTTTAAAAGATAATTAGAGATAGGACAATGAGGATCTTTGATCTGATATTACTCATGTCCATAGCGTCAGCTTAGCCTTCTATGTTCTCTAGAACCATAAAAAAGTGCAGGTAATAACTGTATTTTTTAAGAGAACAAATTCTCCAGATTTTAGAATCCTACATGCAATTAGTGTTCTTTCAGTTATGATTGAAAAATACGATGTATCATAGTTGCTATCTAAATATATTTTTTTACACATTTGGTTATACTTTGCTGTTACCCACAATTTATAACTGTTACAATTGTATTAGTACTCTCTGAAGTTTGACTTTGCTGAACTACCGTAAGGTATTCCACGCAATATGATCTCCAGATACTGATTTTTCGAATATTAGATGAAATGCCCCAAGAATCAGTTTTAGGTCCCATGTTTTTTTCGAACATATTTGTACAACCGTATAAAATTGAAATGTATTTGGGGTAAATACTAGATAGCAGAACGAGTTTAGTATGGTTGCAGAGAAATCTCGATAGTGTTGTGACTTCCTGTTATTTCTAGCTTATGAGTACGTTTGTTTTTTTCTTGAAATAAAAATCACGTAGGTTATTTATTGAATTCTTGGTCTTAATCTGAGGAACAATTCGTCACCCGATACAAAAACCTTGGTCCTATTACTGATTTATGTTACCAATATATAGATGGTATATTGGGCTGTGGCTTTTTTGTAACAGATGGATCTAGTTCATTTTCGCAAGTGTTAGAATCACTTGGATTTATCTCCATGGTATACCATAAAATGCCCGACCCTACTAACTTCATTTTGAAAAAAAATCAATAATTTAGTTGTATTTGAAACTTTAAAAGTTCAAAATGAAAAATATAAGATATATAGGAATGATTTAAAACTATTTTACCTACATCAACATCTTGTATATGTTTATGCTAAAACTAAAAATTTCTTTGCAAATCAATCTGGTATGTAGACTTCCGCGGTCGTGGTCCATACTATCTTCTTCTGGGCTTCCTGGCTGGAACCGCGTCACTGGTATAACTGCCGACGTTTCGTACCCACAACTGCCAATTTTTACTAACCTATGCGACAGTGCTAAAATAAAGAGAACAAAACGAGAGTTCGCCTATGTTATGCAGAAGCGCACATGATAAAATTATAGGCTTTTGATTTCCATTCTTCAGTTTTCTGTTACTTTAGTATTTAAATAACCATCATTTTTGTATATTTTTGCACTGATCATCAATTAAATCTTTGTTATGTGACTTACTTATCCTGTTCATAGTGCGGTAAGTCCATAGTATAGCTTAATTATTGAAAGGAATTTTTATTTCCTCATTTATTTATGATCCAAAAAAATTACTGACCTAAAATTGGTTTTAAATAATACTATTAGTTCTACTTTACACTATTAAAAAACATCTCCGTCCTTTCTTGTGGGGAGAAAGAAATTACTGTTACCATTACCATTGTTATTTTTAATTATTATTACCTATAATATTAATTTACACACTTATATTTTAAAAACTGTATTTACTAATGTTATTCAACACGTTAACTAAGTAGTGGGTAAACTTTCCTTTGGTTTGCAGCAATTGAAAAATTCAAACCAGTGACCTAAAGGTTCACATTTATCCGACTGTCGAGGTGTCTCTAATTTAACGACTTTAGAGCAGAACTACGGAACCTGAGGTTGTTATTCAGCCGCAGTGCAATATATTCAACCTTAGTTTTAATGGAGAGATTTCACGTAAATAATAAATCGTATTACATTTCCTCGGAAATGCATGGTCAACCGCTGCAACCGAAAATGGATTTAGTAAATATGTGAGAAATTCAAACAGTGTATTTATGTGTGTATTTAATTTAGAACGTGGGCTTGAAATTATTTGAAAATATATGTAAGTCAATTTTGCCCAAGGATTTCATAGTTGATTCACAGCTAACTTATAAAAAAGCGATTTTTGTGTATTTTTCTGTTCCAACTTTAAGTTTGCCGGTATCGAACTAGGTTACAAAGTAACTGATTGCTTGGCACGTGAAGTCGTGTTCATTGTTGACCTATTGACCCTCACGGTCTAAAACCATTTTGAAAAAAAATCGCTTGGTAATTTTTTCAACATTGAATTTTATTCTTTTTTGCGGGCTAATTGCAAAATGTAATTTCGCGATTGGACAAGCGTACGAAATTAAACTTCTCGCAATAGTGCGGAAAGTAAAAATAACATAAAAACTAATAATTCCTTATTATTGTTTTAAAGTACAATCACTAAAATCTTGTTGACTTAAATTTGGTTAATTAAAGCTTGTAAATTCCACAATATTTAACAAAAACTATTTTAAAAGATAATCAGTCCATCATTTTCTATTTTGTGTCTTTCGGGAATTGCGCCGTGTCGCTGTCGTCTTATTCTCTAGACGAGTTTTCGTAAATCTCGCTGCTTCCATTTTCAAGTTGAAAAAACTTTTTACAATTTCAATTTTCATCACCTGACATTTAAGCACAAATATGCAGTTTCATGGCATGCGTACTCCACAACTAGTTACATTATTTCTGCTTTACAATTTCTTTTTGAAGGACAATAAGTACATCGCTCGGAATTACGTGAGCGAATGCACGCATCGATTAGGCGCTCGTGAAATTTTCCTTGAACCTAAATTTGTGCATATCACTCACCCAACGTTAATGTTGGGTGAGGTATGTGACAATATCGCACCATGACCCAAGACGGGATCCTGACGCAGCGTGGGCATGCGAAGGCGCAGTGCGTTCCATACGCTGAGCGGTATCCTGAAAGAACAAGCACGCTATATATGTATATTCCAGAAACTTGGCCTCCTTCAAATAGTGCTAGGTAGTGCTGGCACCCTTCCATTGTACACGTACCATGTATACATTCTGAGTTGCGAAAGTACACTAGTATGTGAGAATGCAAATATAAGGCTGCTTCCACTGCATCGATGGTAGCCAGCGCTTTACGAGATTGTTAACTTTCCTCTACGGATAGAGGCAGCTGAGAAATTAGGTGACTCACTTAGCCTTATCCCGGTAAAGTTATTATACTCTAAGAATTACACTTATATTTCCACGCGTTTGAAATATACTAGGTATACTCAGATATATGCAGCAAGAATTGCAACAGAAAAATTAGACCATTGGAATAAAGAGTTCTTCCCCCATTTTATGCTTCTTTTCAGCATTGTTCCTCTCAATGTTGATTCATTCTCTGCAGAATTTTCTCATTATAAAAATGTTTTACAATGAAGAGTTCCTAAAAAGTTTTATAATAGTGGAAAGATCGAAATTTTAGGCAGAAGTATTTCAAAATAATTATATTATAGAATATATTTTGTTCAAGACTACCACGAAATAATGTCAGCTATTAGTAGACCTGATATATTTACGTCATACGTAATTTTATAAATAAATAAAAATGTATAATAATTAAAAGTAAATAAACGTATATTTCGTACACTTTCCGACTTGCGGTGTGTCTAAACCGGCAAGCCATCTAAATAATGAAACTTCGTACGTAAAATTGGATAATTAAGAATGTAATTAATTAGGTAAATTAATGGTTATATTCTTGGTAGCAGTATTGTCGTCGTCATATCTCGACCTTATGTTGGTACGGCGTAGCAGTTTTATATAATTACGTAATAATCCGGTATAATGAATTTAAAACTCATGCGGTTTAATTAAGCGTACAAAGCAACTAGCAAAGTATTGGATGTGTATCCTCACTTAAGAAGATATTTTTTCCACGGAATCGTTATAGATTGTGGTCAATAATTCGAAGAGTAATTATCAAAAGGTACCAGTAAATATATGATTCAAATATATGTAGATATGATTACGGCGTACTAATGACGTGTTGTGATTAGAACATTGTTTAATAAAAACGAAAGCTCTGTTGTAACCTTTACATTTGAAGTACTTCAATCATGCATTTTACAGTGGTACTGGCAGTGAAGGACAATTTTAAATTATTTTATGTTTTATGACGCAACAACAAAAGAACAAGCTATTAAATAAAATATATTTTGCAGAAGTTGAACAGAAAATATTTAACACAGCAAAGACGTATGTACGATAAATTACAGTACAAGCATAATAATTATTAATACGAAAGTGAGATGAAAAGTTGATGGAAGTAAAATAAAGACAAAAGCTTAAATTATATGATTAATTGAGGAAAAGGATAGAATATTTGGTAGACTAGTTTGGTTAATTCCTATAATACTTATATTTGTTATTATAGCTAGAATTATTATTGGAGCTAGCTTTTGTTATCCCCAGTAGTAATTCTAACATACTTTAACCAACCCGTACACCACCAAATCCTAGTTATTATTGCTATAATAATAATTATAGGTATTACAGGAACTAATCAAACTAGTCTACAAAAAGGGGGCAGCTCCCATTTCTGTTAGAAATGAGATAAATTACGTTCGTTTGTCAAAGTAATCCCCTGTCACTTTTACACATTTGGACAAGCGATGTACTAAAGTCTAAAACTAAAAAAATCCGTATATATTGGGTTGGCAACTAAGTACTTTCGGTTATGTAGTATAAAATAAGACACTTTTTTTAAACAAAGGATAGTTTTTAATCAATTATATATTTTCCATTTTGCTCAATGACCTTTTGCCATCTTTCTTTCGGCTGCATGATTCCGCGCTCATAAAATTTCTGGTCCTTATCAGCCAAAAACTGAACCAGGTGCGAGTGAAGGTCATCGTTATTTGTGAAAGTTTTACCATTCAAAGAATTCTGCAAACTTCGAAATAAATGGTAATCAGATGGTACTAGATCAGGGCTATATGGGGGATATGGCATCACTTCCCAGCCAAGCACCAATAGTTTTCCACGAGTTGCCAAATATGTGTGAGGCCTTGCATTATCTTGGTGGAAAACTACACCTTTCCGATTTGACAATTCTGGTCGTTTTTCTTTTATTGCTTCATCCAGTTTTATTAATTGTTGACAGTAAACATCAGAATTGATCGTTTGGTTCCTTCGAAGCAGCTCAAAAAACACAACACCTTTGTAATCCCACCAAACTAACAGCATGATCTTTTTCGGATGAAATTCAGCTTTCGATGTGGTTTGAGCTGGTTTATCGTGTTTGCTCCACGATCGTTTTCGAGCTATGTTACTGTACAGAACCCATTTTTCATCACCAGTGATGATTCTTTTTAAGAACGGGTCGGTTTCATTTCGTCTAAGGTGCATATCGCAGAAGTTGATTCTTTGTGTTAAATGAATTTCTTTCAATTCGTGAGGTACCCAAATATCAAGCTTCTTAACTAGCCCAAGATATTTTAAATGTTTTTCAATTGTTGTGTGCGATACATGTAGCCTCTCCGCAACCTCTCGAACAGTTATATGACGATCCTCTTCAATTATGACTTGTTCATCAACTTCAGTAGGCCGACTAGAACGTTGCTCATCTTTGAGGGAAAAATCTATAGAACGGAATTTTTTATATTAATTCTGACACGTGCGCTCTGTTAAGCAATTAGCACCATAAACTTCACATATCTTTTTGTAAGCTGCAGCAGCTTTCTTTCCTTTACGGAAATAAAATAGTAAAATATGTCGAAAATGTTCGTTTCTGCACTCCATTTAAAATTAATCCACAACTAATAGCTTTAATAAAAATCACGCACTACTTGCTTCTGAAGTTACGTCAATGTGACTAGTATCACGCGACAAACGGTAAAGTACAGCACTAACATACATTATACAAAAAATAAAGCAAAGCTCTCTATCAGTAAAAACCGAAAGTACTTAGTTGCCAACTCAATATATATATATATATATATATATATATATATATATATATATATTATATATACGGTTTTTTTTCTGGAAACTCTTGATGTTATCCGCTACTTTTAATTTAATAATGCACTGTTTTTACACTCACTCTTTTAGGTCTGCAATGACCCTTCTTGAGACTCATAGAGATTTTATAATTGTTTTAGTTTCTGGTTTGTTTAAGTATTTGTCATCATTTTTAGTTTACTAGGATATCTACGTCTAAATCTGTTACTTAGTTCGTCTGTTAATGTTATCGAAAGAAGAAAATCTTGATTTCTATTATTTCCGCTCTTAAATTTTTCGTCAAACTTCCTCCAATTTCGACGAGGTTCTGTTTTTCCCAGTAATAGTATTAACTGCTTACAGTAGCTTCTCACTTATTTTTTTTCTTTCAATCTTCTGCATATATGCTACCAGACTACTGATTAGTGCTTTTCGTAGATCAATTAAGGCCGTGGAACATCATGGAGTCATCATTGTCTTCTTTTCTTGTTACTTTACTGGCAAAAACCCAACCTTTGGTGGACCTTTTTTGCGAAATATTTTTGTTGTTTTAGAAAAGTTAATTCTGGCCGTTTTATCAGTGTTTTAATTAGAGTATTTGTATTTGTAGATATAATTGCTAACGCCGAATCCCGTGGTATTTTTGAGTATTCCATGCGGTTAAAATAACTGTGTAAAACCTTTTTCCTTCCTTTCCTAAAAATTTTATAGTTTCTGAACTTATTCCATCTATCCTGGGTGGAACATTTTGATATTCTTGACTTTCCTAGTACAGTTCTTCTTTCATATTTCCCATTCGTAATAATTTTGTGTTTTAATCTTTCTATCTGCCTAATATTTTATTGTCTTTTTTTCACTTTTCGGTAATTTCTTAATATATTCAATTCATATTAGCCAACTAACAGAATAAATATAATTAAGGATTAGTACGTTGCATTAGAGGCCAGTTGCATTATTAAATATGTATTAACTATATAAACTACTTAGGAAGATACAGGGTGGAGCAGAGGAAACGCATATTTTTCGAACTACTAGTACGCGGCGACGTGAGGGGGTATTGTCCTTGAATGAATGTTATGGAGCGTTGGAGCGTAGAGCATCGCGTGTTCGTTGTCGAGCAGTACTTTAGAAACAATGATTCCGTAGTCACAATGCAACGTCTTTTCCGTCAAAATTTTAGAGTTGGGCGTCGAGGTGCAGTGCCTGATCGAAATACTGTACTCCGATGGGTTGCAGCGTTTAGAAGTACTGGATCTGTGATGAAAAAGCAACCACCTGGTCTTCCCCGCTCAGTACGAACTCCGGAAAATGTAGAACGAGTGAAAACGGCAGTTGTTGCTAGTCCGAAGCGATCGACCAGACGACAGGCTGTAGTGCTGGGTATGTCACGTCGTTCGCTACATCGCATCTTACATGATGATCTTAAGTTTCACCCGTACAAGTTAGTGATCGTCCAGCAGCTTAGTGAAGGGGATTTTGTGCAACGCAGAGAGTTTTGTCGCGTAATGGACGAAATCTTACGGAAGATGTAGATGCTACAGTCCTCATGAGTGATGAAGCATATTTTCATCTAGACGGTGACGTCAATGTTCAAAATTGTCGGTTTTGGGCGTCGGAGAACCCACATCAATTGCACCAAAGACCTCTTCACAGTTTGAAAGTAACAGTGTGGTGCTGCATTTCAAAGATGGGAATTGTTGGACCCTATTTTTTTGAAGAGGAAGAAACTACAGTTACTGTGACATCAGCGCGCTACGTTGAAATGCTAAACAACTTTCTTCATCCAGAACTTGAAAGCCGTCAAGTGAATATGAGAAAAATATGGTTTCAGCAGGACGGTGCCACAGCTCACACGGCGAGAGCATCCATGGAAGTGGTTCGACAAATGTTCCCAGGATATGTTATTTCGAGAAATGGTGATGTTCACTGGCGCCCTCGCTCACCCGATTTGTCGATATGCGACTTCTTTTTGTGAAGAAATTTGAAATCTAGAGTCTACATGAACAAGCCTCGCACAATCAATGACCTGAAGAATTCCATTCGACAAGTAATTGAAGCCGTGCCGAATGAAATGTTGGAGAGAGCCGTCCGTAACTTTCAGCAAGAAGGACGTCATCTCCAAGACATTATTTTTTGAACCTAATTAAAGTATGTATATTTCAAAACTGCATTAAAAAATCTATCACTTAATGCTTGTTTTTATTAATTTTATCGAACCGTTTCCCAGTCATTCAGTAGTGAAAAACATGCGTTTCCTCTGCTCCACCCTGTATAAGGTGGGAAATAAACACGTGTTGGTTGGATGACAAACTAATAGAGATTTCCAAATCTTAGTTAATCAATCTGATACAGTAAGAATGGTGAACGAACAACGTCTGAGATAGATGAGAATATAGCAGATATGAATACCCAATCCTAAAAAGTTTGTTTGGGAATGGAGAATGGAGAATATCACCCTCGAACAGTCTCTTTTCTACTCTTTGGGTATTCATTCTCCTTATTCTACCCTCAAATCTCTTTAGGGCAAAGAGCAGAATAGAGGGAGAAAGGTGGAAAGATATGAAAGAGTGTAACGTTATCGAGTGGAAGCAAGCGGGGCACGTATCATACTGGATGATGAATACTAGCTGTATTTTAGCCTTTAACTAATTTTCAGTAAAAATACACTTTTTTCTCATATTTGATGACTTACGTGAGTCACTGTATTAACTTTATTATAAACAAACCCATCATTAGCTTATAAGAATTATTTCCAATTGCATTTACGTTCTAAGAGAGACTATATGAAACATACAATATAAATTAAATTGCCGTGAATAAACAGGGGCACACATAAAGAGAATAATAATGTGTACTTACAAACACATTTTCCGGCAACGGTAAACAGCGAAGTTTTCGTGAAATTTCGAATTCGTTCGGAACACTCGCAAGACCCGTTCGTCGGTAAATACCGCAATATGCATCAACAACTTATTGAATAAAACATCGCCGTAACGCTTAATCAAATACCATTAAATCGGAAAAGGAAATAAGTAATAATCTTCCGTCGTATTAAACAATTTAAACACAATTCAAATTTTATTGCTTACGATTCCGGGAAACTAATTTAATTTTTAATCTTTCCCGGTTGGCCGTTTAATCTTCATGAGTTTCTCATTCATAAAGAAATGTCACAGTAAAACTGAGAAATGCGAAGACAAAAGGGTAGCCTTACCCAGAAACATTATATATTTCTACTTTATTTTCGTGTCTAAAATATTATATGGGTGGTGTTAATAACAAAAGGGAGTAGAGGTTTTTGTAATCGCAAAGATATACTGATGTAACTCGTCTGTATTTGCTCTTTGTAGTAAAGTTTATTAAAGTATACGGATTTGAAAAATATGCCAGCACATCAGTTTTCACTCCTTTATAAAGTTTGTTTATTGTTTCCTGTTTCGCAGTGATGAATATGTAGTCCGTATTATAGTAACTTCACTGCAAAACAGCAAATAATAAACGAACTCTATAAAGGATTGGAAACTAATGCACTGGCTATGATACATTCATGATTTGGCCACACGGAAAAGAAACACCACAAGAATTCTTGGATCACAAGACATAGCACGCTTTCATAAAATTTACGATGGAATTAGAAGTTGAGAATCTACGAAGAACAATCATATATATAAATATACCTGTATGCCAATTGTCTTCACAATCCTAAGCAGAAGAGAGTTTTTATTAAGCCACGTATAGAGTAAGAACGATCAGTGACGATGAACATTTAAAGGGAGAAAAACGACACGTCAAGGAAACACTGCAGAAGAACGGATATAGCAATACAGAAATAAGGAGAGCTCTAAGGAAGTTTAGAACTTTAACGCCACTTAAGAAGAGGGACAAACTAGAGGATTCACCCGTTTACCTTACATAACTGGAGTAACTGAGAAAATTGGAAAGATATTAACGAAGAAGATTGTAAAAGTATGTTTTAGTACTGAAATTGCTGTTCAACATACGTTTTCTGGAGCCAAAAATGAATTATCATAAACTAGAGCGAAGGTGTTTAGAAGTTAATATGCGAGTGCGGGAAGAGCTATGTCGAATAACCAGTGAGACCAATTGAAGAAAGAATTATGGAAAATCAATATACAATTTTCTTTTTTTTAAAACTATTTATTTATTGTTTGAATACTCTCTCGCCTTCTGTTTATCTCGACACTCCTGCCAGACTCTCACCTCGATAACGCCACTCATCGATCCTTTAATCGATTTTCTTACCGTTGCTACTTCTGTTTGAAAATAATTTAATAATCAACGGTCGTAGAACATGCTCACAAGAACTGACATAAAGGAAACTTTGAGGAAGAAAAATATTAGCTACCACGAAGAGCTGCCATTGTACAATCATCAGAGAAACTATCGAAATAGAGAAGCATCCAAACTTTAATGGCGAGGTCGGATATAGTAATACTTTGAAGATTCTACTAGAAGAATAAGGCGATGTACACGCAACGTTGAATTGGAGACATATTATAAGGAAGAACGTAAATGGAAAGTCAATAGCAGATTTTAAAAAAAGCTGTCAGTATAACAGCTTAATTACATTGTGTTATAAGCGGTACTGACCATGAAAACTTATGTAATTTTATGAAGACATTTTTAAGTAAATGATGAGGAGGAAAAGTTAAAAAGGATTCTAGTATTTTAGAGAACTACTAAAAGAAACTGAGGACGAAAAGTGTGGAATCGAGTACGAACTGAAGGAGAAACAGGATATGTAGAAGATGAGAAAGAATACATGCGTTTGTCTGTAATTCATTAATTCTTAGGTTTTATATTAATTTATATCTACAATGAAATATAGCTGCTATAAATATAGATAATGGATGAAATTAATCTAGAAATATGGAAAGAATCATGTTAGGTAAAAAAACTTACAATGGATTCGAGGAAAACAGATAATTTAGAAGGCGAACAAACAATGCAATCGTAAAGCTATACAACAAACCACGTATTAGCCAAGTAGTGATATTGTAATTAATTTGATGAATGGGACACATATCTGGAATATCAGATGGATTAATAAAATTTTAATGACAAATGAACGAGAAAGAAGAATAAGAGAACGACATAGAAAAAGATAGTTGGAGGAAATCAGCATAGTTCTTTTATCCAGTTTTGAAATATTTTTTATATTCATATGCATTTTCAAGTACAAATTATTGATGCGATTATAATATACCCTGACGATAGCATATACATATACATACATCTAAGCTCAGTTCATTAATTTTTACGTTATGTTTGCATTTATATCTATCTCGAATTATTAATAAGGTTGAAAACCCTCTGAATAATCAGCGAGAGGAACCGATTAAGGATAAATGTGTATCGAAATTAGCGATAGCTTGCATCATATCAGTGACGCGTAGAAGCCTCGTAAAGGTGGATTGTTAAACTAGGACGAGTGTAAATAAATTTTTAAATCATCATACTACGTTAGAATACACAGAAACTAAAAATAGATGTGTTATATGCAATAATTGGACATATCCAGCCTTCCTGGCGAGGCTGTATGCTACTGAGAATTAGTAAAATTGGTTTGTAGCATTAGAACGAAACGTGTCAAAATTTGACCAGTCCGTTAAGAGTCAAGCTACTTTTGTTATTTAAAAAAATGGAAAAAAAAGAATTTCGACTACTATACAGGTTTGTTCAACATTAATTATGAATATAAATAATAGATATATTATAGTTATTAGTTTTTAAAATAATTTTTAATAAATACCTTGGAATTTGCAAGTTTTAATTAATTAAATTTAATTCAAATTAAAATGTTAGTAATAATACTTTAATACTGTAGTAATGGTTTGCTAGTTACATGTTATTTTTACTACGCACTAGTACAGAAAATTTATCTTTGCAATTGCTAAATGACATTTTGTGATTAATAAGTACAAAAACTACATTTAAGGTTTTCTAAACTTATAGAAACATCAATTCTCTATCTATATTATTATTCCACAATAGCAGTGTGAAATTTCTGTCTTCCGTTGATCATCTTTAATGACAGTAGCTTTTAGCAGACGTATTCGTTAGTTGACGTAAATGTATATTGTGTATTATGTTAGAGAAATGTAAGTAAATAGTTATTCCCACAATTCCGGGAAAACATAACAAAATTTTGACTTCGGTCCAAATAAAATAACAAATTCGAATGTATTTCCAAGAAAAGCAGATAAGTCAAGCGTGGCATGAAATCGATCATTTATATTTCTTTTCACACACCTGAAGTATCTTAATTACAAGTCCAGAGAAAGCTAGCGAAGTCTTCTGAATTGAAACGGTCCTTACAGAAACGGAATTTCATCAAACAATTCTATTATAATTTTGTTTTAATTGATTGATCTAATAATATTTAATGAAAAGTGTCAAAATACTAGTGCAACGAATATTGATGTCGGAAAGATTTATGAATTTATTAAACGATTTTTTATCGAGTAATTGAAACGGCCGTATTAGTTAAACATGTTTTTGTTATGCCTATATAACGACATGTAATTTTCTATTTTTAATGTGGTCGTATGACCAATTGCAATCTACACAATAGTCTCTAAGCCCTCTCATTCAATGCTTATACATAGTCGGCGTCTTCTGACTTTAATATCTCAAGAAAAAAACCCGTCCGTGAAATTATTCAGAATAATCAAAATCCATGAAGTATTAACAATGAGAAAGATAATTACTATATAATGATGCGTGAAACTTTTCATATAAAAAATGGGAAATAGCCAAGATGGTGTATATTTCAATCATTAAGTATAAAATGTTTTTTCGTACCTCTTTAACTGAAACTAATAAATTATTTTATGTAATATCATATTTAAACGTGCAGCATTAATAATCCGTTTTAATTTACTTTAACGTCATACTTCACATTTAATTCTCCATTATTATATTTATGTTTAACAGCTGATAATAATAACAGTGGTAATGTAGAGTTGTGCATTTTGTTCGGAATGCCAGGATATATTGCAGGGCAGCCAGCCGACGTGAATAACAACAGAAGCAGTTAAGACCGAGTAATGGTATTATGTGGATGCGCATTTCGCAGATCTATAACTGTTACGCGGTAAATATAATCATTATTAAAGCTTCAGGTCCGCGTACTATAGTAAACAAGTAATAGGCACCTACTCGCACAATATTCGTTATTCCACAGTGGATGAAATCGGCGAAAGAACTGCATCGTCAGGTACGTTACGGCGTTTGTTTCAATGAGGTATTCTTATCTGCAGAATAAGACCGTTCCATATCTAATGATGTAGTGTTGGCATATTTAAAACAATCTTCGAAATTATTTGGCAGATCTGTCCATGCACCAACACCTATCTGCCTTAAAGCGCTAAAACCTGAACCTTTCTTTAATACACTCTGTAACTGACACAATATGATTTTCTTTGTGCCATTGGCAGTGCATAACAGTGAGCGAACATCGTTCACTATTTCCAGTTAGTTCTTTAACAACGCCGAAGGATTTTGTAAATTCTCTATTGCGTTAACTAATTCCGAGTAATTTTCCTGAATAATTTATAAATCTCTGTCAACGTGATTATCAGGAAATTTAGTCTGACTTTTCCTGATAGCTTCAACTTCTTTAGAATTAAAGTTTCTTTTTATATATATATATATATATATATATTATATATATACACATATTTGTGAAATAGTGGACCTTATTTTTTGAAAATATTTACAATAATAAAATACTGCCTGCCTGTAACAAGCTTTCCCAATGAGTAAGCCTTATTTTTGCAGAGACCTCGACAAACACGGAGGTAACCTTATTTACACATTAAAAATCACCTATCAAACTCCTGAAGGAGAAAGCCGCCTGTCTATAAGGTAGCTAATGTGGTTGAGTGCTGTGCCATTGTATTGGTACTTGGTGGGCAAAGAGTGATTGCGCTCTGTGTTTATAGACCATCCTCTTTTACTGTAAGTAGAATTTATTACATGCTTTGAGACGTTTCTCACGAAATTACAACATATAAACTCCATGCCTTTGATAGCTGGAGATTTTAATATTGACATCTTGGAACGAAGTGTAACTTTAATTTCCTTTATATATATATATATATATATATGATATTGAACTTTTATTCATTAGGATTCCTATTGTAGAATCAACCCGAGTTCTTAATATGTTAGCATACTATATAGATAATATACTTGTTTTATCTAATATTTTTGATGGAGTAAGTAATAAACGTAAACGTATAACCACCCGATATTCTAATCATTTTGCATAATAGCATGTAATCATCCTGCAGTGGATGCTTCTAATCGATTTGCTTTTATTAAAAATTATATAATCAATTTAGTGTGTCACAATTTTGTAATTCTGTTTCTGATAAAACGTGGGATAACGTGAACAATCTTACAAATTTCAATTTAAAATATGCTTCGTTCGACACCTTCACGTGGAATTTCAATAATATTTTTCAAAACATAAAACAAAAATTATGAAAAAACACTGGATGTCTTCATCAGATACATTATCTTCGAAAGCCAATATAGTACACAATCCCTATATATAAATTATATAAAAAAAGCACAAATATCTTCTACAAGAAGCAAAAAAGGAATTATTTCTATTCGAGATAATTAGAAATGCTAATTAATAAATCGCGAAAGAATTGAGAAATTATCAACTCATACAGTTATGTGCACGAAAATAGCAGTGGTCTTGAATTGGCTGAAATATCAATTTATACATTAAATAAAAGAAATTCAGGTCTATTTAACTGTTTATTCCATAACTATAACAATAAATAAATAGGTTTCTTAATACCAAAGAGAAAATAAAACTGTTTATATTCTAGGACGAATAAAACAATTGTGCATTAAAATAGCAGTCATGCCAATATACCAACCAAATGGCATTTTTAATGTTTTGTTGCCCGACCTTTAGTGTTTATCATTTCTTGACACCTGTGGGGTTCACCAGTCGCCTGCATGTCTCTGCTGAACTGATTGCCTGCATATTTTCCACAGATCGTCGATATTTTGCGCTTAGCAACAAATAGTCTCTTTCTACTCAACCCATAAATTTTCAATGGGGTTTAAGTCTAACGATTGTGCCATTCAACCCAAAACGCGAACGTTATTTTCTCGAAACCATGATTTCGCTTTGCGAGGAACATGCTCCAGTTCGTTATCCTGCATACAAAAGTGGCTTTTAAATAATTTCAATATAGCTGCATCAGAATTGACCGTTGCAAATGTAATTTATAAGTATTAATTTAGGACTGCTATTTTCGTGATATGACTTTTTTGTCAATTCGAGTCCCAACAATATTACTATAGCCTATAGCTTAAACGAGATAACTTCTAATTCAGAAACCTTCTTTCTTTTCCTGTCGCTTGTTCTGAAGTAATTGACTGTGTTAAATCCTAAAAAATATTCTTGTGGTTTTGATGAAGTACCTGTTCATATCATATAGACTTACTTGTATTCAATATATCGCGGATCTTTTAAATTGTATACTATTTATGATTTTAAAATAACTAGTTGAGTCCTTATTTAAGGAGGGAAATGCTAATCAGTTAGATAATTATAGAAGTACATTTAATAAAATATTCAAACACCTCCTTTTCATTCGGTTAAATAACTTTCTGATAAAGTGTAACATTTTTATCGAATTCCAATATTGCATCACTAAGATCTATCGAAACTGCACTCTTTCTTTGTACAGGTAGAATATTATCGATACTAGAAAAAGGTAAATTAGCTTGTGGTATTTTTTTAGTCAAGTGTAGCTTGCAATAACATTGACCATAAAATATTATTGACTAAATTTGAACTTTACGCTGTACATCGGGTGGCTAATGAGCTATTGTCGTCATATTTGTCAAACAGACAACAAATACTTAAATTACTTCTAATGGCGGGACAGCTTTTAGGCGTTCACATTTTCTTGATAGGGAAATACATCAAGGAAGCGTATTTGGACCATTACTTTTAAACATTTACGTAAATGATGTACATAATGTCCTTCAAAATGAACAGCATTTGCTAATAAATTATGGCGATGATAGTAATCTCCGCATACGAGGAAACAATTTACTTGATTTAACGAGTGAATGTCAAAACTGCCTCAGTGCTATGAGCGGTTCGATGCAAATAAATTATTATTAGATGATGAAACGGTTTGTATATTTAGAACAATCAATTTTTCTCTAATACTATCAAATTTGGTGCTTAGCAATAAGATATATAACACTGCTAACTCCACCAAATTTCTCGCTATACGTATTGATCAATATTTAAACTGTCGCAGTCACATTGAATCTTTGGGTAAACAACTTAATACTCTTTTTATGGCATTAGAAATTTAATACCTGCTTTAAATTCCTACTCTTTAATGAATATTTATTATGATCTTTTTGTGCTAGATTGAAGTATGACGTTGCTTTGTGCAGACATAGCAACGACGTAAGCAAGATATTTACAGCACAAAAACGAATTATTAAATTGATTTTTGGTCTTAAATTGTTGTTGCACCTTTTTTCAAGAGAAATAATATTCTGACTATACATGCTATTTATATCTACGAATGTGTAATTTTTCTTATAGAAAACACTATATTTTCAAAATTGTGTATCAGTACAACGAGCGTTTGAGAAATATAAATTATTCGTTTCCCATTCACAGACTCACTCTTACAGAGAGTAGTTTGCCTTATTTTAGTTTACAAGATTACAATAAGTGACCAATATTTATATATCCACACTGACACTTAATTAGCTGAAGCGTAGATTGTGTTGTTCTCTTATCAATCTTGAATCCCATTCTCTAAATGATTATTTAAATAATAATAATGATCTTTAATGCCCAACAGTTACACAGACCATTTGCAGGACATAATGCACTTAAGAATAAAATTAAAATTGAAACAAAAATAGGTGCAGTTAATGTAATACAAAGAAAAATAAGAATCCAATTAACAAAAAATAATATATACACACTTATAATAATGTAATCCAAGTCATACAAGAAAAAACTCAACAAACAATAATAGATGCAATTTAACGAAAGGGATCCTCGTATAATACATTGGCATTTCTGGACATACATATGTACCAATGGAGCCTTGTAGAGAACATTGATTCTTGCCCTAGTTATTGAGAAGGTTGCCGATGATCTAGTGTCAAAGCTAGGCACGAGGAAATCAATCTGGGACAACAACACAGAAGAATCAATGAAATTATTTATTAATTTATAGAGGAAACCGCCACTAGCTTTCTCCCTGCGTATACCAAGAGAATAAAAATTATGCTTAGTAAGTAGACCTTCATACGTCGAACCAAAGGCAGGATAATGACCATCAATCCTGTAAGATAAATATTTGAGAAACCTCTTTTGAACATGCTCCAGGAGTAACTGCTGGTAATGATAAATCGGGTACCACACAACTGAATCATGTTCCATGTAATATTTTGTACACAATGATATGTCGATATGTATATTATACTATTTCTGTCGACCTTTTTCATGTATTTACTGGAATTATATGAAATAAACTATTATTATTACCTATCCTCCATGATACGATAATGCGATTCTGCATTTTCGACGTAAGGACAATTCTCATAAGAATTTGAAAATCTATCTCTCATTATGATTGCGTTCGACATTAACTTACCTATTTAATCCTTCTTCATTTACTTTGCAGTGCAGATGTATTGGAGTTGAACTTTCCAATCTACGTTTTCCTTTCGAAGTATTTCACTATTCCATGACTTATTACTCAGTTTATGTACATCTTCTGCGTTTACATTCACTGTTCGCTTCCCATACTTGCTTCACTTTACTACACTCGTCCATTCGTGCAATACGACTGAACACTCTATTTCTCTATTTTTATTTTATTCAATACACGTTATACCTATACTTCACTATATCCGTACAAATCATTTTCAATTCAGTCTTTTCTCATTTTCCATATTACAGGTCTGAAAAACGCATTTACCAAGCTCTTATCTTTTAAAGTCCATTTTCACTACCATGAATTAAACCGGCGCATATACACTGTTAAAAATTCTTATCTTTGTATCATTATTGCTTCCATTTTTTCAAATGAAAACCCTACACAAAGTGTAGTAAACTTTGATAGCAATTGACATACTACTGTCTATCTCTGGTCTTAGTTCTCGGCGTATATTCAGAATCGACTAAAATATCTAGAATTATCAGTTTGTTGTATTTTCTTATTATATATGCTAACATTCTCTATGTTAACATTTGTCTCAATCCATGGTATGACTTCGGTTTTCTCTATATTAATGTCCAGTCAAAATTCTCCTTCGTTCCTTCTCATCTCCTTCTGATTCCGCTAATATCATTAGATCGTCAGCATATATCATTCCTGCTACTAAATGTCATTTTCTGATTCCAACCTTAACTTTCCACAGTTTCTTCTATAGTTCTTATAAATTTTATCCATAACTATTATAAATGCAGAGGGTTTCAGAACCCCATTTCGTCTTATACCTACTGTAGTGATAAATGCTTCGGATACTTGTTTGTAGGTTCTTATTATATTCTATGTTGTATTATGAATCCTTTTAATGTCTTGAATTAACATATTTTATACTTTTCTCTTAACCAACACTTCCCAAATCTTTTCTTTTGGTACGGTGTCAAATGCTTTTTCCAAATAGATGGAAGGTACAAACTGTCATTATACACTAATGTTTTCTCGGCTAACTGTTTCACTGAAAAGATTCAATCTGTTGTTCAAGAATGCTATATAAAAAATAATTCATCAAGCACGTAGCAATTATATTTGTAAAACTTGTATTTTATCTTATTTAATATGATCTTAAAAACGTTTGAAATTCCTCATACTTGGACAGTTTTTCGTGTGTATCCTCTTTTAAAAAGTTGTAGACCAGACATTGTAATTATAAAGCTACGTAATTTTTTATAGCTTTTATAAAATATTTGCGTCAATACGTCCAATCACAAATACAATTAAGTTTAACTCTACATTGACGAAAGCTATTTCACGCATTGTGTGTCAGGTCTGCCAGGTCGATACCATATACACGGACTTTTGAAAGGTTTTTGCCCAACTTAACCATAAAAATTTGATATGGAAAATTCAACCATATGGATTATCAGCGTCACTGGTAACTACGTTCAGGTTCTACCTACGAAAAAGGAAGCCATGAGTGAAGTACCTCATTATGAGGTCTAAAACTTCAACTATTGCACATGTTATTTAAATGCACAACTTTATACACAGAAACTGTTACTATTTTAAAACATTAAACGTTCCGAATTTTTTTATTTTGCATGGGTCAGCTCAATGTTGGCGCGTGAATTCTTGATCTGGTACCTGATCTATCAGGCACATATTAATAGAATGAAGATGCTACTTGAAATATTTATTATCTAAATTGATAATGTGTATCCTCGGAGGAGCTTCAACTACAACATTATGACGTTTTAGGCAGAAGAAGCTTTGGTGTGGAATTATCAACGGAAATCGCGCTACATAATTGGAAGAGATTTGAATTGGACAATACAAAAAGCTTTCTGTACCTGAGTTGCCATCTCCAATAACACTAACGTGGTTGTTCAGTGGTATTGTACTGTAGTGGCTTTGCGATAAACAGAAATGAAGGGGGCCATGCATTGCTTAAGCTCCAGAGAGGATTATGGCAATTAAACATTAATTTCTGCAGTCCTCAAAGCGACTTGTTCACAAACACGCGTCTGGACTTTCTGCGATGTCGTACGTTCGAGAGTCGTTGTTCAAGAATTGTTCAAACTAAATAGGCGTAAAAGCTATAAATATATTACGAAGATGTCCAAGGAACTCCTTTGCTTTCTTTAGTCTTGAAGGAAATGTTGTTACCTGGATATATGAATAAATATGGCTTCGTTATTGGAAAGACCAGAACCATCAAGAGCTTCATAAGTACACTACGATGGAGCTACTGTGTATGATGCGGTTGGAAATATTGGAGTTATTTCTAGCAACGTTTTATAGAAGGAAGCATTGCTGTTTACAATAACCTCTAATTGATACATTGAAACAATCGGACTTTCGCGAAGCTAACTTAGTACATTGGAAATTCAAAACCTTTGGTTCCAAGATGATGGCCACGTTTTGTCCATTGTACAACAGGATCGCATGGCATACTAAGCTAGCTGTTCCCAGAGCGTTTTGTTCATCGAAATCATCAAACATCCTTTATAATTTTTTGTAGGTACCTCAGAATATGTATATACGAGTATAAGCAGAAATATTGGCAAGACTGGTGGAAAACTTGCCTTCAGTAATGAATTAAAATGGAAAGGTACTAATTAATTTTTCGAAACTAATCCTTTCTATTTTGTAGCAGGCACTGTCAGAATGAATCTCTTTCCTACACACCATCTGCTTTTTAATAAAATTTTAGAATAGGAACGGGGTTCTATTGCATTCTATGTTTATTGTCTTCAATATAGCCATCTTCGTATTTCACCAAGATGTCCATGGCATGCGTTTAAAAGTTTACATTACTATTCCGACACACACAGTTTATTTATAATATTTTCCTTCAGACAGAATTAAATATAACTACTTGTAAATCACAATGGCATGTTACGACGCATAAAACGACTAAAAATTACTATGACGTCTAAATTTAACGTAACGACTGCCATAAACGCGTTCGCGACAATTACTTCTGTGCATATAATTTAAATTTATACCGGCATAAACATTAGGAATTTTAGCAGTAGCAACCACTAAAACCGCTATCGTGGTCCAGATCTCAAGTAAATCGCGAGCTTTCAGGTATGAATACATTTGCTACGTGCTCTTAGCCTATTATGCAATTTAATTAGGGCTGAAGCTCAGATTGCATAAAATATACATTATTTTTTCTAGATTAAGTTGTTAATTGCGGTGTGGAAAATCCTGGCAGAGAAACGAAGATAATAAATCTTTTGTTTAAAGTATCGTAAAAATAATATTAATAGCAAGTGTTCAATAATGATTTTTAATTAGTTATCAAACTTTATCTTGGCCATTGAAAAATACTGTAACGATTTACAGTTATACATCTCCAATATAATTCTATATTTGAATTAAACCTACGATCATTCTTGAATTATTTTTTTGAAAAAATTCAGTGACACAACTTTCAACTCCGCATAACTAAGCACCAAAACACTGTACGATTTTGACGAAAATGCTGTCAGCTTCAGCATATATACTGAACTAAATTCAAACTGCAACAAATTAAATTTGAAGATGAATAAGCTCTAAGAAATTAATCTCTGAATAATTATTAGGTGCGCAACTAAGTTCTCGCTGTTTTTCAAGATATGGCTCCAGTATTAACTGCTGGTCGATTGTGACATAACCAAAACGTCATGAACCAAGTCTAGATATATGGTAAACAAACCGCTTTGACACATTAGTGATTTTGTTTTTGCGTCACATATTTTTGGTTGTGGGAAAATGTCTGATTTTGTGCCAAATAATTGTCATTTGCGGGAAGTGTTGCTTTTCTTCTTTCATTCGAAGAAAACGGCGGCTGAAGCGCATCGAGAACTCCAAAAAGTTGAGATGCTGCTCTAAGTGAAACAACGTGCCGTAATTGGTTCCGTCGCTTCAAAGACGGCGATTTCGATGTTAACGACCGTTCGCGTGAAGGAAGACCAAAAACCTTCGAAGACGCTGAATTGGAGGCATTGCTCGATGAGGATCCGTGCCAAACGCAAAAAGAGCTTGGTTCAGCATTAGGAGTTAACCGCCAACCCATTTCCCGGCGATTGCATGCGCTGGGAATGATTCAAAAAACAAGGAACTTGGGTTCCTTATGATTTGAAGAAACGTTGAGCGTCGTTTTTTCGCCTGTGAACAACTGCTCCAGCGGCAAAAAAGGTAGGGTTTTCTTCATCGCATCGTTACGGACAATGAAAAATGGATTCATTATAGCAACCTAAAGAGAACAAAATCATGGGGACTGCCCGGTCGTGCTTCTAAGTCGTCGGTTCGGCCGAATATTCACGCTGCGAAGGTTTCGCTGTGTATTTGGTGGGACCAGGGCGTGTTATTTATTTTGAGCTGTTGAAACCGAACGAAACCATCACTGGGGAACGGTATCGAGCTCAATTGATGCGACTGAGCCGAGCACTGCGCGAAAAGCGGCCACAATACGAGCAGAGGCACCAAAAAGTGATTCTACAGCATGACAAAGCTCGGCCACACATTACCAAACCCGTTAAAACCTATTTAGAAACGCTTAAATGGGAAGTCCTGCTCCACCCGCCATATTTCCCAGATATTGCGCCGTCTGATTATTACTTGTGCCGTTCGATGCCACATGATCTGGCTAATCAGCAGTTCCGTTTATATGAAGACATCTCAAAATGGCTTAATTCGTGGATAGCCTCAAATGACGAACACATCTACCGCGACGGTATTGGAGCTCTACCAGAAAGATGGGAAAAAGTTGTCGCTAGCGATGGGCAATATTTTGAATGATTCATTTGTTAACATTTTTTCACAATAAAGTTGCAATTTCATCAAAAAGAAATAGCGAGAACTTAGTTACGTACCTAATATTATAATTATAATTGTAATTACCAACCAATAATAATCATATCATAGATCGAATGAATACTAAAAAAATCGAGGAAATGAAATTCAATTAGGAAACTTAGATTTAAACACAAAACCGTATATTTATGCATACGTTATTTATAAAAATCAATTCAAAATTCTTTTTAATTATTATATGTACATTATTACATAAAAGGGATGTGCGGTGTCCCTTGAAGTTTATACTATCATGTTTTATTCTGCCTCACGATGGATTGTGAAATATTATGTATTTGCGTGTGTTATTTTGTGTATATTGATTTTTATGTATCTTTTATTAAATTAATTTTAGTGTTTTGATTTGACTGTATAAAATAAAATAGAATTTATAAATGTATAATCAAAATGAGTTCATATTTAAGATTCAAATTTCAAAATTAAATGTAAGCAATTGTGTGTAAAATAAAATGTATTAATGTATTAATACATTTACATTAATTTCTTCTTATATATTTTTTTATTGGTAGAGTATTTATTTATTTTTTACTCTTTGTCAAGATCTTCAGTAACGAATCGCTTCGATGAGATTTAGATTAAGACAAACATGTAGTAAAGCTCTCTATAGGCTATATTATTATACAAATCCACTCAAAATTAAATTTTATATATAGTACATAAGAAAATGACCCAGAACCACAAAAACAATAGTTTGCTGAAATTTTAGCGAAAAGGAATAACATGTAAAAGCTCAAATCAATTGGATAAGAATAAAAAAGAAAGGTGTGTCTTCGTAGAGAATCGAAGAGTACGATAATAAAAGCTTTACACCTACAGATATAAGGAAAACCAGATGATGATTATGATTCTGAGAAGAAGCAACAAACAGATTAAATAATTACATGGAAAAATACCAGTCACATACTATGAAGGAGCGTAATAAATGAGAGTCGGGTGTAAAAGAAAGAAAAAAACTTGAGCGAATAAAAAACTAAAATTTACACTGATAGTAAAGGAAGGGCGATCCAAGCAGGTAAAGGAATAGATAAAGGACTTGCGAATTGAAGAGATAAGAGATTAATGAAAAGAAGGAAAACTTCTAAATTCTAGGTCTAAATTTCCTGTTAATGCTATTTATATGTGCAATATGGACTAAAATCGGTTAAAATGACATCTTGTGTCACTTTATTTCAACGTGTAATTGAATTTCATTTTTGTGACTTCCCAAGTATTTTATAATGTATACTTTCAACGAATACACATATATGACATTTTTATATTCGGGTTGGCAACAAGTACTTTCGGTTTTTACTGAAAAAAAGCCAAATTATTTTTCTTTTGTATATATTCACCTGCAAGACGGATACATTTTTCACATCTTTCAATTAATTTACATTATAACTTCATAAAAAAATGATTTCTCTGATTTTGCAAAATATTAGTTGTGGCCTAATTTTATCATCGAGTGCAGAAACGAACATTTTCGCATATTCTTTTTTATTTCCGTAACAGAAAATAATCACTGCGGCTCACAAAAAGATATGTGAAGTTTCACAATTTCTAATTGCTTAACAGAGCACACGTGTCAGAATTGGTATAAAAAATTCCGGCTCTTGTGGATTTTGTCATGCAAAAGCAGAACACCTTTTGTCAATTTTCCCCGTCTTTTCTCTTTAATGGCTTCTTTTATCAAAGTCTAATATGAAGAGGATCGTCATATAAATCTCCGGTTATAGAGAGGCACCTTTATCGCACACAACAATTGAAAAACATTTAAAATGTCTTGAGCTAGTTAAGAAGTTTGATCTTTGGATACCTCACGAATTGAAAGAAATTCATTTAATACAAAGAACCTAACTTTTGTCTCCAGTAACAATTCCACTCAATACACCATCCTTGTCTTCATTACAGAGGTCCAAAAATGGTGAACACTCTACACGCTGTTGTTTTTGCATAGTTCAAAAGCGATCATGGAGCAAACACCATAAACCAGCTCAAACCACATCGAAAGATCTGTAGGATTTTAAAAATCATGCTGTCAGTTTGGTGAGCTTACAAAAGTGTTGCGTTTTTTCTTCTTTAGGAACCAAACGATCAATTCTGATGTACAATTTGTTCAACAATTAATAAAACTGGATGAAGCAATGAAAAACGGCCAGAATTGTCAAATCGGAAAGGTGTAGTTTTCCACCAAGATAATGCAAGGCCTCACACATCTTTGGCAACTCGTTTAAACTAAACTATGCCACTTGTAAGTGATGCCACATCCCATACAGCCCTAAACCAGCACCATCTGATTACCATTTATGGTCGCGACTTTGATTTTCTTTGAATGGTAAAACTTTCACAAATGGCACGATGACCTTCACTCGCACCTGGTTTTTTTTGCTGATAAGGACAGAAATTTTATGAGCGCGGAATCATGCAGCTGAAAGAAAGATGGCAAAATGTCATTGAGCAAAATGGAAAATATATAATTGATTAAAAACTATTCCTTGTTTAAAAAAAAAGTGTTTTATTTTATACTACAAAACCGAAAGTACTTAGTTGCCAACCCAATATATAGTATGTATCATTTCCATCTTCAAACCTTGTATAGTGTCTTTAGTATACCACACTGACTTTCTTCAATATTGTCTATATAACTATTAACAGACTGCTTTAATCAATTAAGGTTAATGCAATCCATTTCCACAATAATTTTCGCATTCTGTACACGTATTTCGACAACTAAGTTTTCATCATCGGAATATAATTAATCACAGTCTCGCACCTGGAACCACGGCAAAACCCGCACAGAAACAATGTCAGTACCAAACCTACATGGTCGAAAGCCTAACGCACACTACTGTGTCTTTCGACATTTGCTTCCCATCCCTACTTTTGTCCAATGTTAATTTAATTTATATTAATTGAAATTGAAATTAATTTAGGTTTAATGTATACTATGAACAATTTAACAAGAATTGCTACCTATTTCATATGTGTAATGGCTATCAATACTCCTCAAATAATATAAGGTTTCATTTTATATCGACATAAAGAAATATTTATGTATCTGTTATGTATCCTTTCTTATATTACCACAAGTAAGTATTTACAATTAAATAGAAAATTAACATATTTATTCAACATATATGAAACTTAGGCTTGTTTGAAAATTCAATATATATATACAGAGTATTCTTAAATTTCATGACTTGTAGTGGTATATACTCTATATGTCAGTTTTTAAATTAAATCTTCTCATAATATGTCTCGTTATTATTAAAAATAACATAACTCTCTCTCTCTCTATATAGATATATATATACATATATATATATATATATATATATATATATATATATATATATATATATAACACCCTATATATATATATATATATATATATATAGGGTGTTTTTTTAAGAGCTTGAGAATTTTAAATGATAATACAAGACAGAAATATTACTAGAATTAAATTTTTTTATTATAATCTGGTAGATAATTTCATGGCATTTATTTTTTAAATATGATTTCCGGCATATGTCTGCCGCGGCTACGAGTTACATGGTCCATTCGTCCGATTTTTGACTACTTTTTCCAATAAATCTGGCCGTATGGCGTCAATGGTGGCTTGAATATTGACTTCCAACGCTGCAAGAGTTGCATGTTTGTCGGCATAAACCAATGACTTAACGTAGCCCCATTAAAAGTAATCCAGAGGCGTTAAATCGCACGAACGAGGGGGCTAGTGAACAGGGCTACTTCTGGAAATGTTGTCACCAAATTGATTTTGCAATAAATTTATTGTTAAGCATTAAGCGATTGTATGGCAAGTTGGGCCGTCTTGTTGGAACCAAATGTCGTCGATGTTTAGCTGAGTAATTTCTGAAAACAAAAATTAAGTCAGCATGGCTCGATAGCGCTCGCTATTCACCGTAACTACAGCTCCTTCCAAATTTAGAAAGAAATAAGGACCTATGATGCCGCCAGGGTGCAAACCGCATCGACAGTAAATTTTAATGGATGTAATGGTGATTCGTTAACTGCTTGAGGATTGTCTTCGCTCCAAATACGGCAATTTTGCTTATTGACGTAGCTATGTAGCTAGAAACAAGCTTCATCACTAAACTCAATTCTTTGATAAAAATGCTCATCTTCGGCCAGTTTAAAATGAGCCCAATCAGCAAAAATGCGACGCAAACGATGGTCGTTTGGCTTCAGTTCTTGCACTAGCTGTATTTTATAGGCACATAAGACAAGATTCTTACGTAAAATTTTCCATAAATAAAAAGGTTTGCACCAAATTATCATATTTACTGAGGCTTTTAAATTGGTACAATTATTTTGACTAGAATTAATATAAATTTAATAAGTTCATCGTCATCGTCATCAAGCATTCTAAACTGGAATTAACATAAAAGAATCAAAGGGTATGTCGCCGAAACTGTTATTGAAAATATTAACTCTCGGAATTAAAATTACGTTAATAAAGTTAAATTTTCTATAGATAGTACTCGTACGCAAAATGCAGTGTAAAAATTCATTTCTCACGTTCCACAATTCTTTACTATTTTGAAGAGTGAAGTTAGTACATACATCTTTAATATTGCTAAAAACGGCAAGAGGATATGTAGTTGTTTGAAGCTTTTTGTTATCAGGCTGAAAATGTAAACAAGCTCGTGTGTATTTGAATTGCACACTATGCACACCATTGTTCGTTTTTTTAAATGAAACATACAAAAACACTCTTTCTAGTTTCTTATGGCTACTGCTCGACCTAAAAATATGAGTAATTTACATCGTAAACCATTTTGTGATAATGATTGCACATAATCCTGCTAATACTAATCCTGCTTTTTGTCCAATAAATGTGATTTCAGACATTTCAGACAGGCTCCGTTAGTACCGTATTTATTAAATCAATCTATTAAAGTTATCTAAGTGTATTACAGTAGATAGTGACTAAAAAATGTGGAGGTCTCTCATTAGATCCTCTCTTTTTAAATAGAACTGAATATATTTGGCAATAACGTTAGTTCAAAGGCATCTAAAAAATACTGTATTAATTATGTCGACAGTAGAATAATAAATATTTTTACAATACAGATTTCCACATAATTAATTAAAAGTAAAAAAATACACCACGTCAGCGAGGCAAGGTTTGCTTATGAATATGGCACAAAGCGTAAGAGCAATTTGCCTGGCGCGAACTTTCTATAAATAAACATCTTTTCCCCCTCGACATTCTCATTAAACTACATAATACCTCTAGACCCTAATTTAATGGCCTAAGCGTTTAATTTTTGGCGAGGCCAGTTATTACATTAATGAAAAGTGACTAACCACGAAACCTAAATTTTCTCAATGACAGTAATCGGCCGCTATGTATATGGTGAAACAATCATTTCGAAAAAAAAACCGAAAACCTTCTGTTACGACGCATTTGAGTTCAATTCTCTAGCGGCAATATTCTACTGTCGACAAAAAGCGGGGTCTTCTTGGGTTCCGCTAACTTAGTTCCTAATGTCTATTTAAGTGTAGCTTTACAACTGAAATACTGAATCGCCTCTTTTTGTTTCAGATATGAACGGGCGGACTGCGAGTTGGCTACGGATGAATTAACATTATTTTTATTTTGGTGAGGTAATTTCACAAAGTGCTTCCATAAGTGTAACTATATATATATATATATACATATATATATATAGTGAAATAGTGTCTTGTTGTTTAGTAAATTAAAATTACGCGGATTGGTTGAAGAAGTTCACTTGAAAATCATTTAACAGCTTTTTATATTTTGCCGTTTTATTTCGTGAAGTTTTCGTAACATTTTTTTCCTCTTTATTGTACCATCACTGACCTGAATTACATGTCAGACGCTAATATAATGGATTTAAGGCTGAACTTTTTGTAAAGAGGGGAAAGATGTCGAACAAAAACTCCGATACCGGTAGCAAGATGTCCAAAATGTAATCATTTCAGATTATCCTACGCACAAAACGTTCTTTCATGACAGTTAAATGTCAATACACACCGAACTTTCATCTTTCGGGAATTGCTTGTACTTAATACCATTATTTCTATTTGAAATGTCATATAGATTAGTTAACGCTATTAATTTATTTATATTATGTTTCATTCCAATTTCGTCTGTTGTTATTTAAAGAATGAATTAAAATAGTCTAACTTGAAAAATGTACATCAGCATTCATTTCGTCAGTCTATTTCTGTGTAAATGGTAATTTTCCTAACACATTACAATGCTGTATATTATTAACAACTTTTAGCTTATCAGGTAGATGTAAATGATAATAAATGTATTACGTTATACAAGATCTGAATATTACTTATAACATTGGAGAATTAGATAAATAAATTTCTGTTCGGTGAACAGACATCTCAGTTTTCGCCTTGCGATCATAGAGAAGGACCTGCTTTCAGAAAATTTGTTTTGTATTATGTTGCACGCAATACCAAGATTTAGTTGGGTACATGCTTTTTGTATTATACGTACATTATTACAAGTACCAGACCATGACATATCCATATATCAGGTTGTTACAAATGTAATGTCCGTTTTTTCCTTCAGTCTCAACTGAATCGCACATGTGTGAAGACGTGTATGTTTTTGGTGAAAATTATTATTGTATTTGTAGAAAAGGGTATTTATTTTGAAGTGTGTACCTGTTCCATTTCTTTGGAAGATTAATACACCTGTCCTTGTCTCGCCTATGGAAATAGGCAGCAACGCGAGAAATTAATCAGACGTTCGGTGAAAACACGTGTAATGAACGCACATTACGGCAATGGTTTAAAAAATTCAGCGAGGGACATTTAGATTTGGAAAATGAGCTTCGCGAATATGCGCGTAGCACCGTTAATGACGACGAGCTGCGTGTAGAAGTTGAAAGTAATCCGTCGACAACAATGCGTAGCCTTGCAAAAACATTTCAAGTGTCCATTGCCACCATTAACGGGCAAAGTGAAGAAACCATCGATGGGTGCCGTACCAATTAACGGAAGCCAATAAGCTCCGTCGATTAGAGGTGGCTACCTCTTTGGCTAATGGACAGAAAGTTGAACCGTTTCTTCATCGAGTGGTAACGTGTAACGAAAAGTGGATACTTTATCATAATCGGAGACGGTCAGGACAATGGTTAGATCAAGGTGAAGCACCAAGACAGCATGCACGAGCATCACTTCACCCGCGAAAGATTATGGTGGACCAGTAAGGGTATTATTCACTATTCATTTTTGCAACCTGGTGAAACCATCACGGCAGCATCTTATTGTGCCGAACTGGAAACTATGCATGGATAATTGAGCTGCTTGCAGTCCTCACTAGTCAATAGATATGGACCCATACTTCTTCATGATAATGCAACACCTCATGTTGCACGACAGACAATCCAAAAACTTTCGGAATTTGGTTACGAAATTCTTCCTCACCCACCTTATTCACCTGACCTTTCGCCAACTGATTTTCATTTTTTCCGAAGTTTAGACAATCACTTAAAAAATAGGGACTTCCCTGACCGGGAGTCTGTAATAGCAGTGTTTGAGCAATATGTGAGCCGTCAAAACCTAGATTTCTTTTCAAAGGGAATTTTTTAGCTTCCAGGCCGTTGGCAACAAACTATTGACGTAAATGGAGACTATTTTGCAGAATAAATATTTATATTTTTTTAAATTTAGACTTTTTCTATTCCTTACAAAATCGGACATTTCATATGTAACAACCTGATACATATAACTGTTCCAGCAGTGATGAATAGAATCAAAGCGAAAGATATAGACCAAGCAACTAAAGTGTCGTCCTTGAGAAATGTGATTAAAAGTCTACCAGATCAAAACAAATTACATGATATTTAATAACAAAGGACCAAATGAATATCTATCTATATACAAAATAAATAAATAATATAGTTTTCGGAAAGTTTTACTTTCTATTATCTTGGAGTAATGTAGACGAAGAGTAATTAATAAAATTGCAGCCTTCAGATATTAGAGGAAACAAAATAGGAAATATTTTTAAAAAAAATCCTTAAATCCAGGGTATATCCGGATAAAGTAATCTACAAATATCTGAAATATTTACAAATTTTATTTTCTCATACTATACTGAACCATGCATCCATAACCATATGAACGAATTAGAAGCATTAGAAGTATTGGAAAGGAAAACAATGTATGGAAATTGCGATAAGGATATTTAAGAAACGATGAATGATAAACTTTGTGTGTATATGGTGAACTAAGAATAACATACGAAATAAAGGAACAGAGAGTCTACTAGACATTTTATGGTCTCTCCGAGTCTCTCTCCAGAAAGGGCAGGAATAATACTGAAGACCATAACGAAATGTCGTCTACTGTGAATTGCTTCCGAAGAATGCAACCGTCCACTGCTGAGATTTTTATTCAACAACTCGGCTTTATGCCGTAATTTAGGAAAAATAACCAATAAAACATCAAGTCATTTTGGAGTATAATGACCCTCGTCTTCATACTGTTTGTATTACAAAAGTAGCTATTTAAGAACTCAATTTGGCGATCATTCCACATCTGTGTCATTCTCCTAGTCTTACTCCGTTAGATTTCCATGAATTCTCCATTATTCTCTATAGAATAAACTTCGAGGAAGCTCCTTTAATAATGACGCCACATTTCAAAATTGGCTCGTCCACCTCTTGACTTCCAAACCATTAGATTTCTTCGAGCGCGGAATGGAAATATTGTCAAATCGCTGGCAGAAAATCGAGATTCATTGTTAAAAACTCCGTCCACTTAAAATCGCAATTCAAGAAGAAACCGACAAGATATCATGTCATTTTCTAGCACGAAAACGCTCGCCCTCAGACTACTAATATTACAAAAGTGGTTATTAAAGATCCCCATCCGCTTTATTCTCCTGATCTCGACTGATCAGATTTCCATATCTGTCAAACAAAGAAATCTCCTTTAATGACGATGTCGCACTTCAAAATTGACTTGACGTCTTCATGGTTTTTTAGAGGTGTGGAATTGACAATTTGCTAGATTAGTGGGGGTAATCGTAAACATATTCTTAGTTAATCTGTGTATTTTGTTTGTCAAAGAATTAATAAGTTCTGAGTTAATAAAACGCTACGAACTTATCCATTACCTGATATAACTGTAAACATTTATCGTTGTTATTATGCTTACGTTTCTAATATTACCTTTTCTGACTGCTTCTGAAGATTTCAGCACGATTAGTGAATATTTGATTTATTCTCAATCTATTGTGTTGTAGTAAGTTTAAAACAACAACTATAGGTATTGTAATAATTGCTTCACTAAAATGTAAACACTTCCATCATTTGTTGCCTATAAAAATAATGTAAGGAATTGTTTGATTCATACTAGTTCTTAGTCAAGAGACGGATATTACTATGAGGTACTTGTGCGTGTTTGGACATAAATAAAATTACATGCTATACGTTGGTAAGAAAATAAACAAAATGATGTGTATCTATGTCTGAACTGGTTTTAAATTACGCATTCAATGCTTGTCCAGATGTGCAAATAAACAATGATGAGATCGAACACTTTTCTTCTCCCCCTCTCGGCTACTTTATCTTTCACTCTCTGCAAGAATTCACCGGATAATTACAAACGTGTCGGTATTATTAAAAATGATTACCGGATACAATTATGTTTGCAGCACGTGAGCATTATAAATATTTTACTGTCGTTTCAGTTATATACGACTAGTGTGCCGTTTTAAGGTCAACAACATGCGGAATAACTCCGTGCTAACATGTACATATCTAGTTACGAGACGTACGCAATGTTCAAAGTTTTAAGTTAGAGCTGCGTGCGGATCCTAAACATCAATGATATAAGAATGTTTCGTACACGCAACCACGACAGTTCTTGGGCATGAGTAGTTTTAACATCACGGGTATATCTATATATTTCCTCTTTCTCACATTATTTAACAAGGGTCTTACAGTGTAATGCTATTTTATTCACTCAGGTGTACCAAAGTACTTACTGTGTATGACATAAGTATATGTGTGTGTCTGTACTTAAGTCATATCTGAGTAAATCTTTTGCGGTAGAATTTACCTACATCGATTATCTCATGCACTAGCAGTCTTGAAGAATCAAATGTAAAAATGAAAGAGAAACGTAATATTATGCATAATGAATTGAAATGGAACGCACACTGTAGAGATAATCCCATTCACCTACAGGTTTCAACTTATTAACTGCTAGAATTGATATAGATAATCGATATATAAACAAACATATATGTACGTAACATATTTGAAACTACCTATACACTATTACTAGTTAAATATTCAGCTAAATTAGTATAATTTTTGTATTCTTCTTCTGATAATGAAATCAATACACTTATTAAATGTTGCGTTTCGAAGATATCTAATAAGCCAACATACTTTTCATTGAAATATCCTGCATACTTTTGCATACTTTGAAATTTTTTGGTTTAGTCTCTGGTGATCTTTTTGTTTCTTAACTGATCGTTAAAAAATAGTAAATAAAACACTGTTTCGTTACGATGTTTTGTAGTATCGTTTACTGCATTATCAAGTGTAATAACTTTTTTAAATGTTATTATAATACCAATAATTAATAAGTGGAGTGCGGAAATTTGGTCGGCACTTCATCAGACGTTCTCGCCAAAAATGTAAAAGTGGTTTCGTCGTTGATACGTATGTTTGTAATGCAGCGTGCATCTTCGTTCGGGGGTGTTCATTTGTATTACGATTTTATACGTTACATAGAACTATATCGCGATGACGTAGGTCGCAAACATGACCATTATCCAACGCAGTAGATATGTTTATTTTGCAAAATATGACTGCAAAAACACGTAGATAGTGGACAGCACAAGAAAATGAATCTGGTGTATGATTGAATGAGCAATTTCTATATTCAATTTACATATATTCAACAGTGAAGGTGTCCCATTTGTCGTTTTGTTTATTAGATAAAGAATCATCTGGAAACCGATTAACAAATAATTTATAACAATTACAAAGGAGTAGTTGAAGCAATTGATTAACTACTCATTGCAAACTCTGGACACTGTACAAACACAGCTATGCTGTCAGCAATGACAAAAATATTAGTGTCATATCCAAAGTAGATAGTGTGCTAAAGAAATACGCAGATTTTCCTCACTAAAACATATTTGTAGTGACAGTGAGTGCACAGATCTTTAAATATTAAAGAAACGTTACTATAATCTTGGAAATATGTCGCTAGATTTCGAAATGTAGTTCTCTTCATTTAAGAAAATTTTTTCTCACGCCGAACTCGATTTGCTGAAACAACTCTGGAAACATATATGATATTTCAAATATTTAACCGATTTTATCCTGCTAAAAAGGATGTTTCACGTTTCATAAGTTATTTATAACTATTCATTTTATTTGCTTACAATCAAGCGCACACCTCTGATGCGCAGACCATATCCCTTTATCTATTAAGTCATAGAGGTTAGCTTTCCTTAAAATTACTTAATATTATTTTTCTAGTCTACCAAGAGGAGTATAATGTAGTTCTATACTAATTTACCAGAAACTAGTCTGGATTCTTAAAAGATAAATTGCTCCTAAAACTATGACGAAAACTAAATAAATGAAAGGAAATCAGTAGCGGATACAACGGATACTTAATACACGCAAACAGTTTTTTAAACTGTAGTGTGGCGTTGACAAAATGTGACCTGTGAATATGTTTTGTACGGCACCGACAATGTCAACTGGTTTTGTCGAGTAAATTTTAAGGTGGTCCTCATAATTAAAAAGCAGAATATAGAGCAAAATGCATACTATCACAAGTTCAATAAAACCAATGAAGCGAAATAATTGTCATTATGATTAAATTGTTTATTGAACATTCGTTTCCTTTCTTTTCTCCGTTATAACGGAGAAGGTATTATATAACTGTCAATGAAATTAATTGCAGTTTTACTACAATCTAAACACTACGACTAAACCAAAGAGTAACTTTTGCTACATGCCTGTGATGGGTTGAATCGAATATTTGATTATTGGGATTCATAGAAAAGATTACTTCTAACATTTAATCAGAAGATGATAAGCAAGATAGTATTCATTCAATATGAATAGTTAAACAAATATGTTATCCACTAATTTGTGTTAGTGAAAGTTTACTCCTTAACTGTCAATCTCGGGGTATGAAATCCTTGCGATCGTTCAATACGAAATACTCCGAATAATCGAATATTCTATTGAACCTATCACTATCACTACTACAAACATGCGTTACTAATTATTTTTGTATGAACAAATGCATAAATTGAAACAATTTGGTGTACAATAAAACAACATTTAAAACAGAAGACACAACATAGTGTTCTATAGACTTTTTTTTAAGGATACCTTGTCTTTTTTTGCTGTAAACAATAAAAACAAAACTACATACAACTTCTGGAAGCACATTGTTAAGGAAATATTGCCTTGAACGAAAACAGAAAAGACATAAATAGGATAAGGAAGATTTCTAATGTATTTTGTATATGAACATAATGTAATTATACTAATATATATTAAGGATCCTTCAAATAGTATTAAGTAAATAATTCGCTTGAGACAACATATTATAGTCGTTATTTTTGCTGCATAACATTTGTCGATGTCTTTCTTTAAGTGGCTCAGCATGTTCATTGCCATATGTTGTATAACTAAAGGAAAAAATACCTACACAAGGTGCTGTGTAAATGTAATGTCCACGTCTGTAAAAATTACATGTAATAAAAAATTTCCATATACATTGTTTTATTGCTTTCAACTTGTCCTTGCCTTTCCAATATAGATTATGATCTTTTAGGGGTGTGAAATATGTTAACGAAAATAAAATGTTGCTTTGTTTGCTTTTATTTGGCAGTATAAAGTATTCAATTTAAGCAATCTCTTGTGTTTTGATTCTATCGTAATTACCATAAATGTCCCCAGACAAATTAAAGAAAATCATTTAAAATTGCTAATTTTTTTGTATTCACAAGTTTACATACAAAGTTACTGAAAATATTAAGAAACCTAACAGATCACACGTTTCAAATGTGAAGAGAAATTTCAATAGGAATAACTTACTTTGAAAACAAAAGCTGCTATTAAAACCTTGATGTAAAGGAAGACAAAAGTGCTTACACAGCTATTTCGTTTAGGATCTGCACATTCTTCCCATGGGGATAAACTAATTTTAACAACATTGTTCCCATTCAGAGCGTTGTTCGTTTTCGAATCGTTGACAATGCAAGTAGTTTTTGGTATTTTGAAATGTTTATAAGTTAATAGAATCTAAATCAAATATTGGATTGATATGGCTTTTGTTTGATAAAAATTCATGACCAAATAAATATAAAGTTACAATTTTCATTAATTTCATTTTCAATTAATGTACATGATAATTGTTTCACCACACAGTTTGCTTTATCGGATGTTCAAAGTAGACTAAATTCTAATGCACGACACTGAAACCCTAAGGGAACGATATGTTTTAAATTTTGTACGGTACGTACTAAAACTATAATGACAAATAAAAGATGTTCGCAAAAGCACGTTCTGTTGGGTTATTAAACTTTTTAATCTATAAACAAGATTCAGAAACGAAAAGTCGTTTACGTCAATTTGTTCATTCATTAATAGAGCGGCGACGAAAGTGGCAATACCATAGGCAGTACGGTAGAACGGGCAATTGGTGCGCAGTGAATGAGATTATTCACATCAAATACAATACGGTTCACGGTTGGTGTTTAAGTGTAAATTATAAACTGCGGCGAAAGTGTCCGTAGCAGTGCCGTGTCTAGACTTATTCTTACACAATTAGTGCTTACCTAGTAATATGTAATTTCATAACCCTGGTAATGTGTTGTGGACGAGAAAATGTTTTTGTATAGAGAAAAAGATCGTTCGGCGTCTATTGATGTAATTTTGGCAGAAAGAAGCTGTTGTTCAAAATCATTCCAGGGCTCACTATTTGCACATTTGTCATAAATAGTTCGTAAAACATGCAAGTTCCGATTTTTTTTTAAAACACTTAATAATTTTTGATGAGCTCGTACACCAGCAGCGTCAGTTAAACTATGCAAATGAGCGGTCACATTTTGCACTATGCATAGTGCGTCTAAGGGCAGCGAATCGTTTTCGTTTTGAAGTTTTGTAATTGCTTCTACTAATGGATGGTAATTGTTATATATTGTATGCAGATCTTCCAGAATTTGGGGATTTTCAAATTGATGTTGACTGTCTCTGATTGCTTGGGATTCGGTTGGCCTAAATTTTGATATAACGGATTTAACTTTGTGAAAATTCTTATGGTAATAAAAAGCTGCATTTAGCCACGTGCCCCATCGTGTAAGAATGGGTTCCGGTGGTTCCGAAGTATCTGGACAAGTTTTATGAAATTCTTTAAGTCGTTTAGGGGATTTAAGAAACACTTGTTTGGTGGATCCAATCAAATGATCAACGTTTTTATAACTACTTCTAACATTTTCAGCAACTAAATGAAGAGCATGGAGTACACAAGTTATGTGTATTAATTTAGGAAAAGTTACTTTTAGTAAACATCCGAGTAGTAACATAGTAGCAGCACCATCTGTTACAAGCATGTAGACTTGAGTACTATGAATGTGAAATTTCTTTAAGGTGTTCATTATTATTTGCCGAATATTTGCCGCAGTACATGCTTGTATACGTTTACAGGCTAACAAATAGGGCTGTGAAAATGTGTTGGCTGATAAAATACGTACGATTACGTTTATTATACTATTTTTTTTTTAAATCAGTAGTCTCATCTACAGTAATCCACACATTTTTATTATGCAATTCTCTTCTTGCTATATTTTCAAGCCTCTCTCTTAAACGTGGCAAATGTTTCTGTAAAGTTCTTCTTGCAGGTAATTTATAATTTGACAGATATTTATTCCAGAACACTTGAAAAGGGCGTTTGCTGATTAAACGAAGCGGCAAATTACATGCAGTCACCATAAATAAAAAATCATAAAGGAATGTTGCATACGGTATTTCATTTCTTTTGTTCAATTTATGTATTGCACTGTTCACATGTTCTTTACAATTGTCTTTCTTCCGTATTATAAGTCGCTTATTACAAACCAAACACAATACTGCACATCCATCATACTTTAAATCGGGAAATTCTGCTATGTATTTTCTAACCGACGTAGCAAACGGCACAGAATTTCGCGACATGTATGTGTGAAGTTATTATAAACACTAGCCGTGAACCGTATTGTAGAGACAGTCAACATCAATTTGAAAATCCCCAAATTTTGGAAGATCTGCATATAATATATAACAATTACCATCCATTAGTAGAAGCAATTACAAAACTTCAAAATGAAAACGATTCGCTGCCCTTAGACGCATCACTATGCATAGTGCAAAATGTGACCGCTCATTTGCATAGTTTAACTGACGCTGCTGGTGTACGAGCTCATCAAAAATTATTAAGTGTTTTAAAAAAAATCCGGACTTGCATGTTTTACGAACTATTTATGACAAATGTGCAAATAGTGAGCCCTGGAATGATTTTGAACAACAGCTTCTTTCTGCCAAAATTACATCAATAGACGCCGAACGATCTTTTTCTCTATACAAAAACATTTTCTCGTCGCGAAGGACGTCATTTACAGAAGCAACCGTAGAGACGTATTCAATGATGCAAATGTACAGTTACTTCCACAACACATTACCAGGGTTATGAAATTACATATTACTAGGTAAGCACTAATTGTGTAAGAATAAGTCTAGACACGGCACTGCTACGGACACTTTCGCCGCAGTTTATAATTCACACATAAACACCAACCGTGAACCGTATTGTATTTGATGTGAATGATCTCATTCACTGCGCACCAATTGCCCGTTCTAGCGTACCGCCTGTGGTATTGCCACTTTCATCGCCGCTCTATTCATTAAATTATTCCATTTCTTAAGTTTAATTTCTAAACATAGGTATGTTACGACATGTTTGTTATGTTTATGATATGTCATTTGTTTTCTTTATGTATTACTTTATATTAAAATTTAAAATCTGACCTATATTTTTAATTAAACGATTAGCAAAAAAAATATGTTTTTCTATGTATAAGTTGCAGTGTTCTGACGTATGTTTGCCAAAAGTTCTTTTTGTTTGACGAACGTAAACGCCTGGGAATAAACCATATATTAACTTATAGATTTCCAACTTACTGCTTTCATAAGTATGGTCTTCATTATTTTAATATGCCTGATGTTTTGCAAGAAAATTATTAGTTCTCTATGCTTCTTGGACATTTTCGTTTTTAAGAAATTTTTATAATTTAATACTCAACGGCTCTACGTAAGTAATTACTTTGTATTTATTTTTTTTTTTTTTTTGGTAAATCATTAAAATTGTCTTGTCATATAATTTTTCAGTTAGAATATTGTTTATTATTTGAGATTTATAACCGTTCTTATTTGCAATCTGCTTCATTATTACACGTAATCCTCTTAATTAATTTTTGGTATAGATATGCTAATAAACTTATCAATCATAATATTGTATTATATGCTGCTAACCTATGATGTAGCAAATGTGTTGATCAATTGTGTACAGTTGCACATGTACAATTTTGAGATAAATTACGAATTTCAATTTATTACACAGGCCAACACACATTTTGGTGCCTGCGATTTTTTAAGTGTTCCTGGGTAATTTTTGGATGCAGAATGTAAAAAAGTTCTCAGATTTGGTCCATCAGATCTAGTTTTTGAGATTTTTTAAAATAATTATGTATATATTTTACGTTATAACTGTTATAATATATAATATTACTATTGACAGTTAAAAAAACACATGGATTTAAGTATTTATTGCAAAAACTTAATTAACATAATTGCATTAGTCACTAATCACATAAAAATTTTCTTTTATACGACTTTCTAGAATGGAGTTTACTAGGGCAGTCTCGCTGAAGGCTCCAGCAGTAGTCCGCCATCATGTGACTATCCCATCGTCCTTGATAACGATCCTCCATAGTTTTAATATCCTGATGGAATCTTTCCCCCTGTTGTTCACTACAATCACCTAAGTTTTCTGGAAAACGATCTAGGTGGCTGTGGAGGTAGTGAACTTTTATACTCATGTTACAGCCGAGAATATTAAAATTTGAAAGCATAGTTTCCACTAATTCTACGTAATTCTCTGCTTTATGATTGCCAAGAAAATTTTGTACTACTTGAACAAATGAACACCAAGCGTTAGATTCAGTCTCGTTCATTGATGTGGTGAATTGCGGATCTTTAACAAGTTGCCTTATTTGAGGACCATCAAATATACCAGCTTTTAGTTTTTCCGTGCTAATGCCAGGAAATTTACGTGATAAATACCCAAAACAATTTCCATCTCGATTTAAAGCCTTCACAAATTGTTTCATTAAGCCTAGCTTGATATGCAAGGGCGGAAGTAAGATTTTTTCTCTTGCAACCAAATCAGATTGATAGTAGTTCCTAGTATAGGAACATTGGGTCAGGGACAATTCCAGGTCTCCGTTTGGCTAATTACATTCTGGGAAATTTCTATTTTGACGATTAAGTACATATTAATCTCTTTATTTGTTGTCCTTTATCAGAAAAAAATATCAATTAACCTGTATCCTGTATCTCAAAAACTAGAGCTTGATAGAAAAAATCTGGTGGCATTTTTGGAATCAGCACATTAAAAACATCTAAAATCAGATGTTAGATTTCCGGCACCAATTTTTTTTTTCCATTCTGTTACCCTGTGTTATTCATCTTTTTAATAGTTAAGTCTGCAATTTACCATTTAATACAGACTCTAATGTAAACTTTATGTTAGCATGAATCAAATTAATATAATTCAAAAATATATACTGTCTATTTGTTCCTGTAAAACATACTATGCCGTCTACATGCCTATGTCAAAAGAAATCATTTTTTGCTTAATGAGCTATTTAAAATTGTATGTACATATGTAAGCTGTTAATAAAGATTTCTGCCAATAATGGACTTAAAAGATTTTCCATAATTAAACCATATTTCAAATACCAAAAATTTTAGCAGCGCCCCTCGTATCAACGCGACTATGACTATACCATACACTTGTTAGGTGTAAATTGAAACATTGCATCAACACTTAAGTGTTGAATTCATACAACAGAAATTCTTAAAATACTTTTTTTCTTAAATTATAGGAGTGTAACTATGGATAGAGCAATATTAAATTTTTTTCTAAATTATTGGATAATAAAATCCATTTTCCGTCCTACACCAGTCATCATGTACGTTGTAATAGCTATTTTTATAGTAAATTGAATACTTCGAAAACTAGAACGAATGTTTCATTATTGTTACAAAAAGCACAAACTATTCACTGCTGGAAAAAGTTTCTCTCAATCTTTAATTGAGAGGTTTGTTAGTCATTTTTGCTACGTTGGCTGGACGGGTTAAGATATTGGCGATGCTAAGGAAAAAATATTTGGGAAGGGAATTTGAGGTTGGGACGTGATCTCTCCCTAGTAAGGAATGTGGAAGAGAGATCAGGGCTCGCGTGGGCAGGATCGCGTCCCTAAAATAGACATATCATTGTCGGGACTACAAAGAGTGTCTATCCGCTACCCATCACTGTATCATACAGATACTAACTATAGTAAACAACACATAGGCTCCTGTTACAGAGGAGGAGGGGAGATACCAAAGAATCTAAAGGTAAGTGTATGTAGAAGCAAAAAGCAATTATTTTGTTATATTTCGATATTTACTTTGTTAATGTACTTCTTAATTATTTTGCTCTATACCAAGCTTGAGTGTGATTAAGACCCGATCAAGTGTTTAAGAGCTTGGTACTACTATAGTAATACTATTTTTTGCACTGCTGCTATTACTTACGTTAATTCCGGGTTTGGGAAAGTTTCCTCTGGCCTCTCGTCAGTTTATAATGTATTAGGCATTTGCAGGATATTCCATTGCCTAAGTCCGAGTCTGAATCAGAATACTTATTTATGATGTTTATATGTTTTGAATAGTACTACATATTAAGAACTACCGTAAAGTTAATAAAATATTCTATTTTGATGTTCTTATTAAACATAGAATGTGAATTATACAATAACAGATTTTAACATTTTTTGTTCCTATAATTGGTTCCACTGTGCAATTATAATATATTCCCCTATTTTCTCCATTCGATTTTGGTATGTTTGCTATGTTCTTCTGCATTCTTAAGTATTCAATCAGTATTAATCAATATTTCTCTCGGCTCTCCACTTCTTCGTCATTTATCTAGCAGCGCAAGTAATCCCACGATTCCAGGCATCGAATAATTTTTATATCAATTTGCATTACACAAATTTTCATCACTTTTTTAGACCACATCAATAGCTGACATGAAAATTTTAAATTATATTTTCTGTTCACTTATGAACATGCTACAGTTGAAACCAAAAATTAACTCTCACACAAAAGAAAAATAACAAGATACAATATCACCTAAAAATTATCAAACGGACATGGCCTACAAAACATTTCAATACATCGACATAGTACCAAAGATTAACCGTTGTATCATCTGGAATATATTTTTTGTGAATAGTTCACTTGGAATCGCAAAAGCAATGAACATTTCTTTAATTTTCGACTTTTGCAAACATTATTCGCCACTGCTCGATTTATGAATATTATTGGAAACCCTACGTCGCATCATCTTTTATAATCATTCTTGAGAAGTTTTCGTCTCTTCGAATTTCTCTTAGTATCTTGATTATACCTAAGTTGGTCAAGTAAAATAAGTTTTTAATTTGTCTTCCTAAGATTATTTAAATTTAAAAAGTCAATCACAATCCCTGAAGACTATTACTATTGTTCTTATATTTGAGACGCTTCAGCTTTACATGGCAATCTGCCGCTGCTTCCGCCTCATAGAAAAACATTCTCGTTTCCACACCAGTAAACTGGCTGCAAAATTTCTTCTTTATTTGTCAAAATTCTAAAATAAAACATGCAAAACCAATACGGTGATGGCGTTGAGTAGGCGAAACAAGTTTAGGTATCTACTTTTGGTATCTGTGTCCTAATCCTCTATACTGATGAGGTGAACAGATAAGTCGTCTAATGCTTATATCCGAATGTTTCCTGCCATATATTCAATGCCTATTCGACAGCTGAGCGGTATCAAATTTTTAATAGTGGGTATATTTTTTGCGGCTAATACTGTTAAAGCATGACAAAGTCTTGTACTATATTCAAGAAATGTTTGCTTCATTGGAAATTTTTCATTAGTTGAAGTGGTTGTAGAAGTTATTTTATGGTGATCTTTTCAGAGCTATTGTAGTCTTCGTACCTTTCGTATCTATGTACCTTTATATAGGCCTGCTGAACGGATGTTAGATTATAATTGTGTTATTTTCACTTATCCAAGTCATTTACACGTATACAAGTTGCTCGCATAAATCACATATCCCATCAACAGATGGCGGAACTATCAGGATGATGCATAAGTTCGTGACGTAATGTGTTTAGAAAATAAAGCACATGGATTAATTAAGAATTTTTTTACTCCATTATTCACGATCGTCTCCAAACAATTACCAGATTATTCTTTAATTCTACGTCTCAAGGAATCCATGAAGACGTCAAGTTAATTTTGAAACGCAACGTTAAAGGGTATTTCTCGAAGGTTGTTTGATGTAGAGGGAGAGATATGTAAATCTGGGATTGATGTAGATCTTGAATCACTGCTTTTGTAATGTTGACATTATGAGAGTCAGCGTTATTAAGCTGCAAAATGACAATAAATATGATATTAATATGCAGTAACTATGTAGGAAAAATCGAGTTGATGTTGACAAATTAAGAGACACAAATGCTTAACACATTAATTCTTGTTACTTTCGCTCGAAACATACGGCAACCAAACACGCAATTTTTGAATTTACTGTTGGAATCGAAATGTCGTATTATAATCAGTAAGTTTCAATCCATTACAACGGTCAAATTCCGAATTGATTTGATGCGAATCATCATAAATTAAAGAGATCAGACGATCTTCATCGACGTCCGATGGTCATTCTGAAAGTTGAGAATCGTTTATGTCAAAATGGTTTTCTTTTATTCAAAAAAACATTTCCCTACTTTCCCAAGTTTCGTTTACAAACATCTTTGGCGTTTTCTTCGTAAACGGCAACAATGTTTGCAATAGCTTCCGATGTATTAAATAGCTCTCGTTTTTCTTACTTGACATTCCATTCTTTTTAATAAATAAAATGATCTGTACAAATTCAAAAACTTGTTCAATGTGACATTAAAATAACTTCGAGATATGCCCAATTTATATCTTGATAAAATACAGATATTGTGATTGTCTGCTGGACAAAGGGCATCTTATTCATACTTTTAATAAACAGTGTACATGTCCAAAAAGTCAATATGACTTATCTTCGATATTTTGGGGCGTTAGAAGACAAACTAACAATTGTAGTGTTTTGGCAGCATCTTTGTTAGTTGCATAATTTGATCTCCGCTATATGACGCTAGTTAATAGTAACATTGCCTAAATAATTTAGCAGTTTGCTGAACATATGTATCAGATTGTTACATATGAAATGTCCGATTTTGTAAGGAATAAAAAAAGTCTAAATTTAAAAAAATATAAATATTTATTCTGCAAAATAGTCTCCATTTACATCAATAGTTTGTTGCCAACAGCCTGGAAGCTGAAAAATTCTCTTTGAAAAGAAGTCTAGGTTTTGATGGCTCACATATTGCTCAAACACTGCTATTACAGACTCCCGGTCAGGGAAGTCCCTATTTTTTAAGTGATTGTCTAAACTTCGGAAAAAATGAAAATCAGTTGGCGAAAGGTCAGGTGAATAAGGTGGGTGAGGTAGAATTTCCTAACCAAATTCCGAAAGTTCTTGGATTGTCTGTCGTGCAACATGAGGTCTTGCATTATCATGAAGAAGTATGGGTCCATGTCTATTGACTAGTGAGGGCTGCAAGCGGCTCAATTTTCCAAGCATAGTTTCCAGTTCGGCACAACAGGACGCTGCCGTGATGGTTTCGCCAGATTGCAAAAATGAATAGTGAATAATACCCTTACCGGTCCACCATACAGTCACCATAATCTTTCGCGGGTGAAGTGATGCTCGTGCATGCTGTCTTGGTGCTTCACCTCGATCTAACCATTGACCTGATCGTCTCCGATTATCATAAAGCATCCACTTTTCGTCACACGTTAGCACTCGATGAAGAAACGGTTCAACTTTCTGTCCATTAGCCAAAGAGGTAGCCACCTCTAATCGACGGAGCTTATTGGTTTCCGTTAATTGGTGCGGGCACATCGATCGAGTTTCTTCACCTTGCCAATCGAAGAAAGGTGACGACTAATGGTGGCAATGGACACTTGAAATGTTTCTGCAAGGCTACGTACTATTGTCGACGGATTATTTTCAACTTCTACACGCAGCTCGTCGTCATTAACGGTGCTACGCGCATATCCGCGAGGCTCATTTTCCAAATTAAAATTTCCCTCGCTGAATTTTTTAAACCATCGCCGTAATGTGCGTTCATTACACGTGGTTTCACCGAACGTCTGATTAATTTCTCGCGTTGCTGCAGCTGCATTTAATCCCTTTTTAAATTGAAAGAGGTAAATTGCCCGAATATCTCTTGCCGACAGCATTTCCATAGGCGAGACAAGGACAGGTGTATTAATCTTTCCAAGAAATGGAACAGGTACACACTTCAAAATAAATACCCTTATCTACAAATACAATAATAATTTTCACCAAAAACATACACGTCTTCACACAGGTGCGATTCAGTTCAGACTGAAGGAAAAAACGGACTTTACATTTGTAACAACCTGATATATAACCTAGAACATTTTTGGTTCAATTTTTATACACAGGTATTTTCTAAAGTTTCTTACAAATTCTTGATGAAAGTTTTATAACTAATTAGTTGTTTCCTACTTTCTATAATTTAGACCAGATTAAATTTGAAAATTGGAATTTTGTATTTTAATATTCGGGAAAATATGTTGCATTTGATTGTGCGCATGTAAAGTTAAAATAAGAATTTTTATAATAATAGCTAACATAATGTATTCACTGTAAGAGTAGATAACCGCTTTCATTGTTCATATTATAGAAAATTATTTCTGATTAAATACTTATGGTTTTGACAATAATTTCGTTTAAGAAAACGAAATTATTGTCAAAACCATAAGTACAATATAAATATACGTTTGCAAGCTTCGGATGTATTTTACGAAATAAAAGCTTGCACGTAATTTGTTTTTTAAATGAAGTAATGTTTAAATATGCATGCATGAACACAATACTGTGCATGGGTCTATTAAAGTGTAATTTTCACTGTACTTGGAATGTGTGGTAAATTACGAATAACACTATTAGTTCCTTCTTGATTTAAGCTGATAATTACAGTGATTTATTGTGTACGAATACAGTACAACATTTACACAGAAATTATACGAAGAAAAGCGAGTACACTGAAAAGAATACTCAGCGTGAACTCATTCAATTTTTTTGTAAACTTTTTTAATCTACAATCTCAGTAATTCTTCAAACACCCAATCCTAACAATAACCCAATCTTATAGTTATGTCTCTTGTGCACTATGTTTGTCCAGGAAGACAATGTTATCTCCGTATCCTTGTGGAATACAAATTGCCTTGGCCTCATTGTACTAAGATAATTGGGCATGATAATGAAATATAACATACAGTACAACAGTAATAAAGTTTTTATTTTGAGAAAGTATGAATTGTTATTCCACCTGGCAATATAAATCACAATGCCAGGACTTAATTGAGAATAAATCTGAATAGAGTTTTTCTCGTTATTTGCGGTTTCAATAATCCTCTGTGTAAATGACTTGGGTAAGTGAAAATAATACAATTATAATTCAATTTAGCTTTAGGCTAAGAGTTTTGAAATTTTGGAAAATTTGTTTAAATTTTTAACCATTTAATAATGTAAATATATCAGATATACAATCATGCTCAAATGTATTAGACACCTTACGAAATTATGTACATACATATATTTATAGTTTATATAGTTTAGTCAAAAGAGAGGTGAAGAAAATAAAACTGTTGTGAAAATTATGTACAAAGTGTTATTTAGTAATATAGTACAATTTATGAATATTTTGTCGCTCCACCCTTGGCCTTAATGACAGCTCGCACTCGTCGAGGCATACTTGCTACTAAATTGTAACACTCTGCCGGTGGTATTGCAGCCCATATTTCGCGAATTTTTGTTGATAATTCTGCTTTTGACAGGCATTTATGTTCCGTGATCTTAGTTTTCAAAATACGCTACAAATTTTCAATGGGCGACAAATCGGGATTTTGTGGCGGCCAATCCAATACCTCCACTATGTTTTCCTCGAACCAACGCATTACAGCTCCCGATTTGTGGGAGGGCGCATTATCTTGCTGAAAAATATATTGTGGAATATCCTGGTCGAATAGTTTTAGCACAGACGGTTCTAATACTTCCTCCAACAATAAAATTTATTCAGAATTGCTAGAAGTCGAAGAATGTGTTAGCTTTGTGTTTTATATTATTTGTGGCCTAATTTGACACTTTCTAAATCTGAAAATGGGTAACCTTTGACATGTGGGCCAAACTTGAATGTACAAGTACGTTCGCGGGCCGCGTTTAAAAGTAGTGTTCATAATTTTTATCGATAGATATCAGACATGAAATAATACGACAATGTCTCGCGGGTCGGTCAAATCTTACAGCGGGCCAGATTTGGCCCGCGAGCCAGTTGTTGCCCGCATATGTTTTATATCTTTAAAACGAACTTTGTCCAATTTTCATGTTGTTTGGCCCATAAATACCGCTTCTTTTTATGAGCGTCAGTTAAAAGCGGTTTACGTCGCGCTTTACACCCTCGTAAACCAGCACGCTGGAGACGCCTTCTCACTGTTTGCGCAGAAACTGTTACGCGATAATGCTGTTTCAGCTCACTGGCGAGCTGTTTCGACGATTTTTTCCTATCACTGAGAGCCAGTCATAGTAAAATTCTGTCTTCTCTAATCGAGGTACAGGGTTTTCTGCCACTTTTTGGTCTGTTCACAAACGACCCACTCTCCTGATAGCGACTAATGGTTGTACGGATTGCACATCGCGAACATTTTTTTTGCAATTGCAGCTATTGATAACTTCAGGGAATGCAGTAGCACTATTTGGGCGCGTTCCCCTACCGACAACTCGCGTGTTTTAGGCATTTTTCTTCAACAAATAACTGACACAACGTGAAAAAATAGGATAATCTAATTGATCTCTACCACAAACTCACAAACGGACGTTGCTCACACACTGCTAGAATGACACTAAATTTCTAAAATCCACAATTTCCCTTTTCTACCTATTTTTTTCAATAGGGGATTAACTAGGGCATTCAAAAACGCATTTCTGTAAATACCATTAACTATTTTTACGGTTAATTTCCGTCGGACTTGGATAATACCGAGAATAATGGTTTTTACCTAGGGTATCTAATATATCTGAGCATGGTTGTATGTATACATACATACAACCATGCTCAAGACGTAGAGGGTAATTAGAAAAGATAATGATTTGATTAAATGTGTTAAAATATGTAAGATAAAATCTTAAAAGAGACTACATTACACCGATATATTTCCCATGGATATTGTCATGGATTATTTAGAATTTTCCAATATTTCCAGGAAATAAGACTTTGTTATTCATTTCAAATAATAATAACCACCACAGAACAAAATTACACATATACACCCTCTATAATACTTTGTACGATATAAACAGACCAAAATTATCATACCAGTGGCTAAAAAGTGTGAGAATTACTAGAACCAAAAAAAAAGGAATTTGTATTACTAGCACAAGGCAATGTAACAGTCGCAAAGACTACAGAAAATACGTAATTAAAGAATCTTTAGAAAATAACCATTGCAGATAATGGTATTAATTTATAGAAACTATAATATATAATAGGATGTAAACTACATATTTGCAAGGACTATAAGGAGATACATAATATTATAGCAAAAGTTATACACCAAGAACTTGCACGCAAACAAAAACTCGTAAAAACTAACACAGTATTATTACAAGTACACTACAGAAAGTATACTTAAAGATAGTGTTTATAAGTTATACTGGGATAGGACCATAAACACATAAAACTACGAGTAATAGGCTAGAAATAATATTTACTGATAAAAACCCAAAGAAAATGTCATAATAAACATTGTGGTATCAAATTATTGGGTTGGCAACTTAGTACTTTAGGTTTTGTAGTATAAAATGAAACACTTTTTTTTAAACAAAGAATAGTTTTTGATCAATTATATATTTTCCATTTTGCTCGATGACCTTCTGCCATCTTTCATTCAGCTGCATGATTCCGCGTTCGTAAAATTTCTGGTCCTTATCAGCAAAAAACTGAACCAGGTGCGAGTGAAGGTCATCGTCATTTGTGAAAGTTTTACCATTCAAGAACTCTGCAAACTTCCACATAAATGGTAATCATATGGTGCTATATCAGGGCTGTATGGGGGATGTGGCACCACTTCCCAGCCAAGCTCCAATAGTTCCAACGAGTTGCCAAAGATGTGTGAGGCCTTGCATTATCTTGGTGGAAAACTACACCTTTCCGATTTGACAATTCTGGCGATTTTTCTTTGATTGCTTCATCCAGTTTTATTAATTCTTAACAGTGAACATCAGAATTGATCGTTTGGTTCCTTGGAAGCAACTCAAAAAACACAACACCTTTGTAATCCTACCAAACTGACAGCATGATCTTTTTTGGATGCAATTCAGCGTTCGATGTGGTTTGAGCTGGTTTATCGTGTTTGCTCCACATTTTAAATGTTTTTCAATTGTTGTGTGCGATACATGTAGCCTCACCGCAACCTCTCGAACAGTTATATGACGATCCTCTTCAATTATGACTTTGATTTGGTCATCATCAACTTCAGTAGGCCGAACAGAACGTAGCTCATCTTTGAGGGAAAAATCTCCAGAACGGAATTTTTTATACCAATTCTGACACGTGCGCTCTGTTAAGCAATTAGCACCATTAACTTCACATATCTTTTTGTGAGCCGCAGCAGCTTTCTTTCCTTTACTCGAAAATGTTCGCACTACTTGCTTCTGAAGTTACGTCAATGTGACTAGTACCACGCGACAAACGGTAAAGTACAGCACTAACATACGTTATACAAAAAATAAAGCAACGCTCACTATCAGTAAAAACCGAAAGTACTTAGTTGCCAACCCAATATAATATACAATACACAAAATACGCAAAAGAAACAAGAGAAAATAGCAAAATACATCCAGCTATAAAATCAAAAGAGCTTTGGATTCAAGAAGCAGTAGTAAGAATAACGACTATGTTATGTATGACAGCAAAACATCTCAATTATGCAAAAACTCCGAAAATTAATTTATATACATATTTATAAATAAAAAAAATTGATCAACAGCGATAGTCATAAAATTTCATAGTTCACAGTAGAGTTCATAGCATGGCCAATGGTCATACAATCAACGTAATTGCAACTAAAATAGCCACCTCCGCATGGGTGCACAAAACTTCATGAAATTAGTAGTAAATATATACTAGTTCGAAATGCATAATAAACCTAGAATGACAGCCGCGTACAGTCTGAGCTTTCTCCAATAAATATATAGGTTAAGTGAATATTTTACTCACGTTAGATTGAGAATGTGTGAGAAATCTACGACATAATAACAATAACAATCTCGAAAGCCCTGTAGAATATCTCACAATGATATATCTAACAAGTCACTGTCGGTTGCAATAATTTTACAATACATTGTATCTCTAGTAAATCAGCTAAGGCTGTCTTAGATATCAACACACCCACATAACTATAGGTGAAACAAACATCTGTGTAATGATAGATGGAATCGATGTGTAGACCATTAAAGAAATTCTTTTAATTTTATAATAAAAATTCACGTTAATTAAGACAAAAACAAAACAAATCTAATATGTAGTAGTTAATTGAAGAACACTATTCTTGTTTGCTTGTTCGTATTTGCATTGGAAATTGGAAGCCTTATTTTAATAATTCTGAACTCACGAACTGCTTGTTAATAATTCAGTAAACAATGCAAATATTTATGTTAAAAAAAGCACCGCCGTTGAATAAATATTTTTTGAAATATCTCTGTCGAACCATTTAATTTTAAAACTTAAATTATACAAATATCAAATAAGTAGAGAGCTCAAATTTATAAGACTGTAGTTGTTGTGCAACAAGCTACTCTATAATTCATTCTTGGACGGTCATCCCCTTAGTAGACGCCTTGTTAATATTTAAGGAGTCAGAAGAAGACGTGGGCTATAATTCTTATTATACCCATTTCCTCTGATGCGGTTTTCATGTATTGCTTTTCGAATCTAAAATGCTGCTTGGACGGACGTAACGTTTTAGTTTTTGGAGTTTATCGTGTTATACACTTTTTAACTTTATTTTAGAAACGAAATAAATTTTCTATTTGGAAATCGCATTGGTATTTCTTTAACCATATAATAATTACTAGAAGTTTATTATTTAATAGTATATTAATATAATTAATATAATAATATTAAAATAATAATAATTTGTTAAAGATAAAGAAATTCAAACAAGAAAATAAAGACGAATGTAAATCGAAAGGATCCACCCATTCGGATATTTACAACAATTAAGTGTTAATTACTAACTCTAAAAGGGAGTAGGTGGAATTCGGTGAAGTAAACTGTACACGTATATATTACATTGTAACTGAAAGTAAGCATTTATCATATTATTATATAGATAAACTTTTTGTGGGCACTGTATGCGCTGACATTGTATAAGAAACTACCAAAAACAGAAACTTCGCGACCATATTCGATAAACCTATATAAGCAGAGGGGATCGTACGTCAGAGACTACTTCCTGACATTGAGCTGTACAAATCAACATTAGTGCTATAAGTAGTTATTGTTTTAACAGTGCTGTAATGTAGAGGATGTCTTAGAAGAAATAGTAAATATTTTATGAAGTGGCAGTGTGGAGCATTTTGAATAAAAAGTCAAAACAAACATACAGAGACAGATCTGTATGAATGTTATCTATAGGACAGCTAGAAGGTGTTAAGCAAAGGCAAGTGATTTACTGATTGCAGTTAGCTATATAAAAACAAACGAACAACTACATTCGAAGTGGATTTTTATACACTACATTTTAGTACTTTGTTGACAATAACACTTGTAGCGCCACCGCTAGTCATCTTCACATACTTTAGATGACGTCGCTTTCCATCCGTCCTCATATGCAATAACCTGAAGGGGTTAAGTCTGAAAAACTTGGTGGTCAATGAATTGTTACACCCTTATCGACTATTGTTGATAATTATAAAGAAAGCCCGTATTTCTTACCTTCTAAGTACCCTCCGCGACTTCTAAGATTTTAACCAATTAGTAATTCTAGGAGTTACGGGGATTTCTATATGAAAAGATCATAAGGGGCGCCAAAGTATTTGAGTCGCTGGGTTATGTGCATATACATAATTGAATGGAAATTATGTTAAAAAATAATATATATTTTGTATCCAAAAAGAAGTATTTCTCTGAAAAGTCGCTCTTCCGTCAAACCATATTACATCAGGAGGTATCTAGGTGGGTTAAACAGTTTGCATACTTGAGAGTAACTATAGTTGACAATGTCAACATGCAAATGGAACAGGATGAAAGAATAGAATCTGATACAAGTCTGTATTTTTCACTAAATAAATTAGCGTTCAACAAAAAAGAAGTGAGTAAAACGACAAAACCGAGAATAAACAATTCGCGGCGTGTCCTAACACTGATATTTGGTTCTGAATTGTCGTCGTTAAGTAAACATCAAAAGAGTGATCCAAATACACCAAATAAATCCTCGGAGAAAATCGTAGGACTAAGGTTGATTAGCAATGTGCCAAATAGCTAAGTCAGGAAAATATTCTTAGATGGTTTGGTAATACATATGCGTAGTGTGTCTAATATGAGTTTGCCTGAGAAAGTTTGGAAAATAGAAAATCCATAGAAGAATAGGAAAAACAAACCTAGAGTGAAGTGAGCAAATACTAGAAGAAAAAGTGTTTTTTGGATCGCAAAAAAGCTGAAGAACTGACAAAGAATAGACTCAAGTGGAGGAGCGAAATAGGTAAAGACAATAACTAGTGATTAAAGTTTACCTCAAAATGTAGGAATATGTAGGAAACATAACTGAAACAGAGGAGCAATTTAAAAACATTCTAATGTCCTGTCTAGAAGACAAAAATGTAATATAATGAATTATTATATGACTGACACAAATATATTAATTATAAATTACGATATGATAATTTTATACAAAAAGTAAAGTAAATATTTAAGAAAAATCCCTTGATAGTTTTAAGTAAATAATAAAGCGATCCCAATTGTTTTCAGTAATGGGATTAACTTGATTTATATTGATGAATTAAGCTTTACCTTTACAGATTGACAATTAATATATTTAGAAGTAACAAATACACACACACACACACACATATATATATATATGCAAGGAATTGAGTCAAGATGCAAGTGTAATGTATGTGCTAAGCATTTTGTGAAATAACAAAGTATTTTGTTTCGATTCCGCCTTTTTCCATTTTTTCATAAAGTAAGGATTATGTCGCCAGGGTGGATTCGCTCTCTTGCGGTATATTTCCCAGAGCCTACTATTGAGAAAAGGTTTATTGTTTCGAAATTTCGTAATTTTATTAACGAAGCCCAAGCGAGAACTTGTAAATTTAGTGCTTATATCTCTTACTGTTAATCTTTAAACTTTGGACTTTTTTTAAAAACTATATTTACAAAATATGTATAAACGTTTTCTTGAATCCGTTTGACATATACAAAGATGATATGAGAGGAAAATGTCTTTTTAAAAGCTTGCAACACTGTCGTCTTAATAATTATATTTCTGGCATGTTTTAGAGGTCTTCTATCAAAGTTTCGCCCAAATGTGTAAGATAGGGAGGTGTTCATAATATAAAAGCAATCATGTTTGTTTCCTTAATGTAGAGTAAAAAGAATTATTATTTTTTGCAAGTCGAAACCATGGAAGCAACTAAGAAAAATTTACCTAAATATTATGATAAATCTGCTACTACCAATGGAATGGTTTGCAAGTACATAGTTCATTTGTTTTCAAAGTGGCCATATGAGCACAACTGATGGCTGGACATCCGAAGCATTGATTTATAATAACTTCTATAAAAATTATGAATAAAGTCCCTATCATTTCAAAGATAAAACGTCGAACAAAAGTGTAGTGTGTAAGAGAGCTAATACAGTAGCTTATCAACCGAATGGGTACACAATATTTTGCATCTACATTTAAATATGGAACAATTAACCGCAAGGTGGGTGCTGCGTTTGCTTACTATTAAGAAAATTCTAATTCGAATTACAGTTTCAAATGATGGTATGGCTAAGTTTAAATGAAATCTGAATCACTGTATATGAAGCCTGATTACGTCACCAACACAGTCGACTTCTTCGGGTAAAGAAGCTCCCAAGGAGTAAAAAAAACTGCTTTCTTCGCCATTAAAATTATGGTCACGGTTTCTTGCGTTTCCAAAGACATAATCTCATACAGAAAGAAAGTACAATAACTGATAAATATTGTGCTGATGTATTGAGGCCTTTCGATATCGAATTGAAGAAAAAATGATGGCATTTATTCAGAAAATGTTCTATTTTATCAGGATAATGTGCTCTATTATTCTTACGAGATACGAATTACTTCTTCATCTACCATATTTACCAGATTTTGCACGGAGTGATTTGTTCTGTTCCTAAATTTAAATAAAATGACTTTGCAGAAAGAGAACCGGGACAAACCAAGAACGCAACCTATTTTGAAGAGCTTTAAGCTTAAACTAAGTGTATAGAATTGAATGTATATTTTACATTCACTGTTTTCAATGATAGATTTTGACATAGGTCAATTAGTCATTATCCGTTATTGTATATTATTTCTTCCCCTTATCATCCCGCAACTGAATCCTTTTCGTCCAGCTCTTGTATTTAAATTCTCTATTGCTGTTTATGTTCAGTAAGGCATTCGATAATCTTTCGCAAAATTGCTCCTTTACTTTTAACTTCAGCATCTTCACTTGAGGCATGTGCTCCTACCATTACTACGATCTCTCAACTTTTATCAATTTGTAACGTTATTAAATTAGTATATTAGTAGCATTCTCATGTTTCTTATGTACGGTTATAGAAACTCATTTTCGCTCTCACTTTTTTGCATATTCCACAGTAGAAATGAATGTATTTTAATATTTTTTCATATACTTTCCATTTCTTGTTTTATTTCCATTAAAAGAGAATTAACAATATTACTCTCTTTCACTTCCCTAAAAATTTTGATTTTGTTCTTATTCCTTTCACGTTCTGTGTAGCCTGATTCCTTAGCGGTACCTTTGAATTCCGTGACAACTAATCAAAACCTTTTGCTGGTTAGTTTTTTGTTTCCTGATTGGTCTAAGTTCTCAGTCCACAAGCTGCATTTTTAATTAACAGCGTTTAGAACTTGGCGAAGGGCTATTAGCGAATTAAAATTTCTAAGAGGTTATGTTCCTTCCCTGGTGGTAAATGGACCTGGGAGGAACTTACACTTTTGATGCATTCTCGTATATACCGCACAGTAACTACAATAAAATTCTAAACTATGTATTAAATAAGTAAACAACAAAGAGATATTTTCACATAAAAAAAAATAATTTTAAATTCTGTCAACTTATGCACAATTTGCTTTTATAAGTTTGATATCATGAAGAACATGTGTTCAATGTACAAATTTAGTTTAGACTTCACTAAATCACATGTTATTTTAAACATTTCACAACTTAGGCGATAGTTTAGTCGGAAACATACACATACATGTATACTCTCGACATATTTACACATGCCAAAATGACGGAATAATCCCTTTTAAAACTTAACACTACTTGCCTAGCCTCACAAAGAGACATGTGTGAAGTATGTACTCGTATATTCACAGATGCATGTGTATGTGTAAGATGCTCGTTCCATTTAGTACTCTGCTATTTCAAGATAAACGAAAACACTTCATGCATCGTCTACTGTTAATGTTTTTGTAAGGAAATTGTGTTTTCATTAGCGAAATTTAAGGATTTGTTTGTTTAAAGATTTTGTGTGTGCTTACACCTAAAAATAATCGAAGGAAATCTATATAAGTATGTATATTTTCTAAAATTAGGTTATATTATTGACGAAAATGCCCGCCCGGACAGTTGACTTATTTCTCTTGGGGATCCATTACTGACGAAAAATAATTTCTTCTACCGCTGAGTGATATGATGCCACCAACTAATTTTCTAAATTGCAAACCTGCTTTTACTATCGGAAATAGATAACACTCTTTTTTATGAGTACCCTGATAACGTATATTATTTTTTTTTTGTTTATAAAATAATGCCAGAACACATTTTAAAAGGATGTTCTACAAAAACAAGCTACTAGTTTTAAAGGTTGTGAAGAATAACAAAATCATGAAGTACAATTTGTCACAGTTTGACATATCATTATCAACGTCATTTTCTATTTGACATCGACTATTTCCAGTAGAAAATAGTTCTTTATTTCTCTGAAAAGTAAAGAAAGAAATTTTAGTAATGTTTGGATACGATAAAATTATCAGATCCCCAAAAAAGTTTTGTATCTTTTTAATGACAAAATACTATAATATTAGGTTGTTACATATGAAATGTCCGATTTTGTAATGAATAAAAAAAAAGTCTAAATTTAAAAAATATAAATATTTATTCTGCAAAATAGTCTCCATTTACATCAATAGTTTGTTACCAACGGCCTGGAAGTTGAAAAATTCCCTTTGAAAAGAAATCTAGGTTTTGACGGCTCACATATTGCTCAAATACTGCTATTACAGACTCCCGGTCAGGGAAGTCCCTATTTTTTAAGTGATTGTCTAAACTTCGGAAAAAATGAAAATCAGTTGGCGAAAGGTCAAGTGAATAAGGTGGGTGAGGGAGAATTTCGTAACCAAATTCCGAAAATTTTTGGATTGTCTGTCGTGCAACATGAGGTCTTGCATTACCATGAAGAAGTATGGGTCCATGTCTATTGACTAGTGAGGGCTGCAAGCGGCTCAATTTTCCATGCATAGTTTCCAGTTCGGCACAATAGGACGCTGCCATGATGGTTTCACCAGGTTGCAAAAGTGAATAGTGAATAATACCCTTACTGGTCCACCATCTAGTCACCATAATCTTTCGCGGGTGAAGTGATGCTTGTGCATGCTGTCTTGGTGCTTCACCTCGATCTAACCATTGTCCTGATCGTCTCCGAATATCATAAAGTATCCATTTTTCGTCACACGTTACCACTCGATGAAGAAACGGTTCAACTCTCTGTTCATTAGCAAAAGAGGTAGCCACCTCTAATCGACGGAGCTTATTGGCTTCCGTTAATTGGTACGGCACCCATCGATCGAGTTTCTTCACTTTGCCAATCGAAGAAAGGTAACGACTAATGGTGGCAATGGACACTTGATATGTTTTTGCAAGGCTACCCATTGTTGTTGACGGATTACTTTCAACTTCTACACGCAGCTCGTCGTCATTAACGGTGCTACGCGCATATCCGCGAGGCTCATTTTCCAAATCAAAATTTCCCTCGCTGAATTTTTTAAACCATCGCCGTAATGTGCGTTCATTACACGTGGTTTCACCGAACGTCTGATTAATTTCTGGCGTTGCTGCAGCTGCATTTAATCCCTTTTTAAATTGAAAGTGGTAAATTGCCTGAATATTTCTTGCCGACAGCATTTCCATAGGCGAGATAAGGACAGGTGTATTAATCTTTCCAAGAAATGCAACAGGTACACACTTCAAAATAAATACCCTTTTCTACAAATACAATAATAATTTTCATCAAAAACATACACGTCTTCACACAGGTGCGATTCAGTTCAGACTGAAGGAAAAAACGGACATTACATTTGTAACAACCTGATACAAAAATTCAAAGAGCATGACATATATAAAATTATTTTACTTTATGACAGCAGCTTATTTTATATCAAGCTGCAACATCAAGAACCGCAGTTCTTGATGTTAAAACTTGATACAAAGGAAGCTGCTGTCATGAAAGCAAAATAATTGAAATTTCAATACCATTAAATTAATTTAAAAACTATTTTAAAAACTTACTGAGTAATAAGGTATATTATAACAGCATTAACAGCAGTTTTGATCTCGGTTAGTAAATAATAGATAACGTACAAAGAATGTTATAAACTTTAAATTATGAGAAAAGCGTTACGTGTTTCTCAGTTGGACGTTTATGATCTAGAACCGCGATTTGCGAACCTTGATTATTAATTATTAATATTTTATGGAGTTATACAAGAAATACGATAACATACTACAAAAAATGCAGTCAAGTTTCTTATTATATGTTGTATGTGGTAATAATCTTTTTATCTAAACGCCAGTAGCCTAAATCATACTTGGCCTTTATAATATCACTAGCAGCCTCTCGATAGTAATACCTAAAGGCCGGTTATCATGAAGGAATAATGGTTCGTTTATCTGATATCATTTTCCTTATTGTGCAGTAATTCCAGATTTCGATGGTGTAGACTTCGTTTTTAATGGTTTTAAATACATTCTTTTTGGTTTTGATAATTAACTGTCTTTAAGGAGAAATAAGTCTGTACTAACTTTTTTGGTCATCTACATTACCGGACATACGAATTTGATATTGTTTTTTCTTGACCCTATGATAAGCTTTAAGAATATTCGATTGTTACATCTACTTGTTGGTTAGCAATCTTTGTTTTATGATGGAATAATTTAAGCCTACCAAAAGAAAACGTCTTTTCTCTAACTATCGTTACATTATGGTTTGTTTAAATTATAATTCGTCGTATATTATTATATTTTGGAATTTGTTGAGAATGTAATCGACAATATTCACCAAGAACATGGATACGTACATTTTATTCTGTCACACTCGTTGCAGAGAAAATTTCATTTAGCGACCCTCCACAGTCACTAAGGTCGAAATTCGACTATTCATTCTATTTAATCATTTGCTCTCGTTTTCTTGTGAAATTTAAGATCTTATCGATATCTGAGATTTCTTTTAAAAGTTGGGGTTATCACAGAGACATTTTAAGTACCACACTAATCAGCACTTGGTTTCTGTAGCTGTCTTCGGATTGCTGGATCACGAATTAATTAAACCTTCTCTTCAAAAGATTACCTTGTCCTGCATCCACCCTCGAATACTTCTAGGGATTAATGTTGTGACGTCCCCTAACAACTGTCATATAGGAACTGCCCCTATTCTGTTAATTAACAGCCTAGTTCCTTCTTTAAGAGTAACGGAGGAATTTGAATTTTTTAAGGTAAGCAATACGGGCTTCTGTGCCAGTATCGACAGTAGACTGTACTTGTGGTACTCCTGAAATGCTAGAGAGTATCTTGTAATATTTTAAACAGTGCTTGTACTATTTTATGAAAGTTGGTGATGGAAATTTTCAAAACTTAATCAGTTAGCAAGTAATAAACAGTTTTTAGAATATAAAATTTTTAAAATTAACTAATTCAAAGACTATTGGTTAGAATTTCCAAAATAAAAAATCATTATAATAACAAAATTATAATCTTCTAACTATTTCCGTTTTAAAATTGAATGGATCTTTTATAGTAGCCCTGTATATTAGGATAACGAATAAATGTAGAATTGCTAGAAAAATTAAAAACAAACTGCATAATTAAGCTAGAAAGATACTCCTTTATGGAGTAGAGCTAAACTAAAACTTAGCGATGCAGATACGTGTGCAAAGTAGGTAGACGCAGAAATATACAACATAGTACATATATACAATATATATAAGTTGTTTGTCGGATGTTTCGTTTAGAGCTCTGGTAACACAAGATAAACGGAAACTCTTCATGCATCGTGTACTGTTGCTGTTTTTATGAAGACGTTGTGTTTTCATTAGTAAAGTTTTTAAGTTTTATGTATTTAAAGTTATCCTGTGAATAATTGTAAAATTATGCTCACATTAAGATAATAAGCGTTTTTATATTTTATGATGCAAATGTTTATTTTATAATATACTGATCATTCATATATTTCAATTTGCTTTAATCGATAATAAAGGTTTCATGTATATTTTGATCAATTTATAATACAGGGTGGAGCAGAAGAAACGCATGTTTTTCACTATTGAATGACTGGGAAACGGTTCGATAAAATTAATAAAAACAAGCATTAAGTGATAGATTTTTTAATGCAGTTTTGAAATATACATACTTTAATTAGGTTCGAAAAATAATGTCTTGGAGATGACGTCCTTCTTGCTGGATACAAATTTGGATCCTCTACTGAAAGTTACGGCCGGCTCTCTCCAACATTTCATTCGGCACGGCTTCAATTACTTGACGAATGGAATTCTTCAGGTCATTGATTGTGCGAGGCTTGTTCATGTAGACTCTAGGTTTCAAATATCCCCACAAAAAGAAGTCGCATATCGACAAATCGGGTGAGCGAGGGTGCCAGTGATCATCACCATTTCTCGAAATAACATGTTCTGGGAACATTTGTCGAATCACTTCCATGGATGCTCTCGCCGTGTGAGCTGTGGCACCGTCCTGCTGAAACCATATTTCTCTCATATTCACTTGACGCCTTTCAAGTTCTGGATGAAGAAAGTTGTTTAGCATTTCAACGTAGCGCGCTGATGTCACAGTAACTGTAGTTCCTTCCTCTTCAAAAAAATAGGGTCCAATAATTCCCATCTTTGAAATGCAGCACCACACTGTTACTTTCAAACTGTGGAGAGGTCTTTGGTGCAATTGATGTGGGTTCTCCGACGCCCAAAACCGACAATTTTGAACATTGGCGTAACCGTCTAGATAAAAATGTGCTTCATCACTCATGAGGACTGTAGCATCTGCATCTTCCTTAAAAATTTAGTTAAAAAGTAAAATATGTTGGTTAAATCATATACCACTATTATATAAAAGAACTATGTAAAACCATCTTCTTTGTGACAAGAATAAAGGCATAAGGCTGGCAACTGTTCCAACTTACACAGTATTGTTTCCTATGGGATTCTCGTGTTGGGCATTTTTCCACAAACTGTACATGTCCAAATTTTGCAAAAGAATGCGTTAAGAGCGGCGGATGGGTTGAGTAATAGAGACTCGTCTCGTGAAATTTTCAAACAAGAAAGATTGCTTACTAAAATCGCGAGCGTTCAGTCAGCAGTCCTTGATTTACAGAAGAGTACAGCAGGTGTTATAATCTGGGAACCGTCAGTTAGTTATCGTTCTTTGGTTGAAGAATATACTTTGCGTGTACGCTTGTTTTTATTGTATTAAGAGATACGTATGATTCAGTTCAATTATGTCGCAATTACGAATGGGGAAAAAGTTACCATTGGTTTACAAAGTAAATAAGTCTATCGGTGTATTTCCAGATTTAATATGCGACGAAGTCAAAATAATTTATAAAGTTTGTGATAAAGCTTGCATATCCCGAAATAAATTCAAATGCAAGAAACATGTAAATAAGTTTACAGTACAAAAATTTTAAAAATAGCGTTGCATCGAATAGCGAAGTTGTATTCAATTTAGGATGAAAATTGATTGTTACATTTCTTATATAAGAGTCGTGCTTTAGATTTCGTTGCAAAAACTATTCGATTATGTTACCCAGAGGTCAATTGTTTAAGAACGTATGTAAATTTTATGTTTCTCGAATCCTCAAACCCTATTCGCGAATTTTCCCTGACATCCCTGAACGTATACAGTCGATACTTACTTTCTCGTGTGGAGCACGGTTAAAGGCAGGGTTTTATTACTTTCGGCATTTTCAAGTGTAGTTTCAAAATTTGATCTCAAGGCAGTAATTTTCTTTAAGAAAAACAGAAATAACACCAAAGATAAAATTAGAGTAGACTTAGAAATTATTCATAATAATTACACTAGTTGAAACACTTGCAAAATTCCTCGTTATTAGTAAAATTAATGCAAATAATGGATACTGTAAAAATACAGTTACGTATATTCAGAGATGGAAGAAAAATTAGTGTTACTGCTGAAGTAGATAGCGTATTAACGAATGATTCAGATTTGACCAGATTAAAACAAATTTTGGTGATGGTTAGTCTGCAAATCTATTAAGCGTTAAGAAAGATTATTTGAATTATGTAAGTATTTCGTTTAATTCTCTACATATAAGAACATTTGTCCCTTATGGAAAACACAGTTACTTGAAGAAACATGCCTGATGCTGCAAATATTTAACAGATCTTATTCACTTTGTGCAATTGCAGACCAAAAACTGTTTAAAAGGGCAAATGTTTATTTATATTTATTATTTGCTAAACTCTCTGCACATATTTGAAGTATGTATCGTTGCTTGAATGCTCGCAGTGCCAAACCCTATAGATTACCTTTTGAAACGAATATGACACTCGCAAGATGGTATACACTCAAAAATTCATTTGTAAACCGTTCAGTTGTTTCTTCTAGGTTTGAAAGTCGTTGCCCGTACAAGTGATTTTTGATTTATGGAAATGTGAAGATGTCACTAAAGCTTAAAATGAAGATGAAATGTTAATTCACCATTTTGGCGGGTCAAATAGTTTACTGATTGTTACAGTGTATGAGTGTATGTCTTGAAAATAAATCGAAGCCTTTTATTTCTTTTTGAGAAAAGTTCTGATAAATAGGTGGTCGCATACATGTCAGTATTCACAGTTGTATAACGTCAATAAAGAATAGTAGAAAATTACCTTTGCAACATTGTGAAAACGGAAAATTTCTGTTGTTTCATTTGGAGACATCAAGCAGTCGACTATTACTACTTAATTTTAATGAATTTAACTTACCCAATTCAATGTACTTATATTGTTTAAATGTTTCTTGTATCATCGGACACGAGCTTGTTTTTGATGGTCAAATGACGGAATTTCGTTATATATTGCTGATCAATCTTCACAAAATTTATCGTTTGGGCAACTATGATTCAACATTAGTTCTTTTTACTTTCGAAAACGTATTCTTGATACTGCCTTGTGACCAAATGCAGTTTCTAGATCATCGAAGCACTAATTTTTATTAATCGAAAATAAAACAAAAACAAAATCATTAGTCGAAAATGTTCACAATTTAAATATATTTTGTCAGTCATTGTTTAGCTTAGAATAATGAAATTACTAGATAGTCTTTCAATCCGTGGCATTTGTTTAATAGCAAACATGTCAAAATTTTAATTTTTATATGTCAAACGTCTGACAGCTGCACTGTCACCACAACAACTAAAGAAATAAACGATAACTGTTAACTACCGCGCCTTTTACAACTTTGTTATTTGGAATAAGCTCTACTTCCATTATGAGGATACTTTTTTAACTGTCGAAATTCTACTTCAAAAATAAATTAATAGCTTTTAACAATACCAACTTAAATATTATTTTTAATACTGTATATAAAAATCATAGCCTTCTCTAATTAAAAAATTTTATTAAGGACACAATATTTTATAGATAAATAGATACCATTCAAAACAACTGTCAAACACTTATATTCTAGGGTATTTTATTGGATGAACTAGTTCATGAATGTATTATATTTAAGTATATCCAATGTTATTTTTTAATACGTACAACCTACTTCTCTCAAGACATGTTTGTCATGAAGTGTTTGTGAATGGAAACATTCCTGATATTAAGAAGATGAAGGCTAATGTTCTCTGCGACAAGCAAGACAATTCACTGCAGTAAGATTTCCACAAAACAAATTGACTCAAATTAAATACTATTCAAGTCCAACGGGTAGCAGCTACTGATGCGGACTCAACTGAATATTTTAAGACAGCACTAATAGAATATCTCGACGTAGGGTCCGCCAAAACCGACTTGCGATATTTCAAGTAATATTGATGTAGTCTCTTCGTACATACTGCATATTTATGAACAGATTCTGGTCCGGCTCTTGCCATCTCTTAATGTTAATAATCTCGACATAAAAAAGTTACTTTATTTACGAATGTAAATATATTACAATGAACAATTGAATAAAAGTGCAGGCTCGTTTCTATACGATGTACGATCACCGAGAAAGAGCTTGCTTATTAAATAGAAAGACACAGATTTAATTTTCTGCTCGTTCAAATGCAAAAGAGGTATGCACACTGTAAACTGCAGTCGCCAAAGCTTAGTCACACAATTGAAGTGAAGCCGCTAAATGCGATTTTCGATATAAGGCAATAAATTAGTTATGAATCTTACATTGTCATTTTTATTATTTGCATGTTAATAATTTAGCATTTTATAGCAAATAATAAGGCAAATAGAGATTGCGTTTACTCAGAAATGTTCTTCTATAAGCTTTGAAGTGGTAAGTCTTGTGAATTACTAAAGTATTTAGTTGTGACACTAGCACATAAGAAAGGTGAGTACAAAAAAGTAGATAATGATAGACCTGTTAACCAATAACTACCTTTGCCTATTTGAAATTACAGTTTCTAAACAAGTTCTCTTGTCCTTTATGAAATAAATCTCCTCATTAATATTAAGTGTAATTTTACGACTGGAAGAAGTACAAAGACAGCATTATATGAGTAAATTGAGTGGATATTGTTCGGGATGGCAGATGAAAATTCTGTTTTCGGCCTCTTTCTAGACTTGACTAAGGCGTGTGATACTGTGTCGCATTTGATTTTACTTGATAAGTCTGAAAATACGACAGCTAATCATTTTGGTTCACCCTTGATATAAAACAAAACAATTATTTATCTTCACGTCGTATTGTAACCCGCTATGTATAGACTAACGCTTGAAATTTACATGCTGAACCTGTTAAAGTTTGCCTAGAGTCGTGGCCCGAGGTTGAGAGAGTCACATATCAATAGCAACGAGTGATAATTAAATAATTGCGTTTAAAAAAGATAACCCCAACTCAAATTCATTAAGATTTGGTGGATACATTTGAGCAATATCATATGACATAGTTAAAAAGTGGTGTCGTGAGTTTAAATGTGGTAGACAGTCATGTACAGATAAACATACAGGTGGGGGGCCTACAACAGTCACTACCAAAGAAAATGTTAGAAAGGTCCATGATCTGGTATTGCAAGATAGACGTGTGACTATTAGACAACTAGTTGAAGATACTGGTCTCTCATACCATGTGTTATATAATATAATTACTGCCGAGTTAAACACGAAGGAATTGTCTGCAAGATGGGTACCACGAATGCTAACAGATGCACACAAGGAAACTCGAAAAGACATTTGTAGTCGTCTTTTAACGTGGTACAGACACGACAAAGAAAATTTTCTTAGAAGACTTGTGACAACGGTTGAGTTCTGGATTCACAATTATCATGTAGAGACCAAAATACAGAGTAAGGAGTGGACATATCGAGGTTCACTACCGCCAAGAAAATTCAAGATGAAACCTACAGTAGGGAAGGTCATACTATGCGTATTTTGGGATGCTGAAGTCGTAATTTTAGTAGATTTCTTGCAGAAGGAGGCTACTATTACAGGTGCTTATTACGCTACCTAAATGCCCAAGTCACATGACGCGATAAAAGAGAAACATCGGAGGAAGTTTCGCAAAGGTGTTCACTTGCATTAGGATAACGCACCCAGTCACAGGTCCGAAATTGCAACAGCTCCAATAGCTCAGACAGGTTTCGAATTAGTTGAAAATTCGCCACGTTCGCCAGATCTGGCCCCCAGCGATTACCAACGGTTTCAAACACTTAAAGAACACTTACGTGGTAAATGAATTCTGTCAAACAATGACGTGATATGTGCGGTAAATCAGTGATTTGCAGCGGTTGAACTATTTTTTTTTCGTAAAGCTAGAACATCTATGGAAAAAATGTGTTAATCTTAATAGAGATTATGTAGAAAAATAAAAGTAAAATATTGTAAATTTTTTATTGCGAGTCAGTCAGGAGTGGAGCAAAGGGATCCATCCTTATGCTATTCTGATTTCAAGAGTATGACTTGAACGGTGTAATTGTCATCGAAAACACCTCTGAACTGCTATCACTGAATTAAATTGAATAAATTTCGCAACGCAAGTTAAAAATTATAACAAAATCTCCGAAGTTTGTGTCGCAATCAAAAATAACACCATTGTAGACAGTGGATTGATTAGTTTTTCTATTATTAGTTAAACTAACTTGGACATATATATTGTCGGACCCTGTAGAACCCTTAAGTGATATTTTAACAACAATGTTGTTATTACAGCGTTGAGAAGTTTGCAAAGTATATTTTTACTACACTTAAATCGCTCCGTTTCACTGAACGGTTTATGCTTCGTTCTGTTCGGAGGTATAAAGAAACAGGTGACATAGTTAATCGGTTGCGGAAATAGCAACCAAGAGTCGTAAGAACGAAAGCCATCGTAAACGTTGTTCGTGCACGCATTCAACGGCATCCGTTACGTAAATAAAAAAATACCTTATCAAGAGAGATGAAAATACCGGCTTGCATTTACATTGAGCTGCATATAGAATCTCAACCGCACACTTATTAGCGGACAAATAAAAGACATAAGAGAGATTTTTCTCAAGATGTTATTACAAAGAAAAGAAAAATGCTTCTATGATATTTGAAAGGCAAGATATTCACTGTTAAAAAGTGTTTTATTAAACAAGAAAGAAAAGTTGGAAAAGATCTAATATAATTATTACTAACATCAGCCATGTAATATCTGTAATATCTCTGACACCACAACTGTTTTCCCTAAAGCAACGGTGTGCTACAGACGGTTACGAAGGGCTTTAATGTCTTCTGGTCGAAGAGGAAGTTTCAAATATGATCAGTGCGGCCTAGTAAATGGAATTCATGCCCCAAAATAATTCTAAATAATTTTCAGCATTAACTATTATATCACTTCGAACGAAACTGTTTCAGTGCGACATACAGTAGCAGTAGTTGAGCCCTGAAGATGTCCTATACGAGTGAGTACGAAACGTCGGCAGTTATACCAGTGATGAAGATAATACTTACATATATTTCGATGTCTATTTTTTTACTACTAATTCTTATGTCTAGCCTTTAAATTAATTTTATTTTTTAATGCATTTCGTTGATTTTTAATATATTCAGAGCTATAACAATTTTTATTAAATTTGGGTGAACAAAATTTTTTATCAACTTTTTTAACGCTCTTTGTAAACTAATTTATTCTTATTTGTTTCATTAGAGTAATGTTATAGCTACTATCTTCGTGTATTCTTTTTTGTCCAGAGTAATAAAACGCATAACCATGAAATTAAAATATAAAAAATATTTTCTGCATTACACTAGTGTTTCGTTAATGCAATGAATGGATGTGTTTGTCTAACCTAGCTTAGAAAATCCTAGATTTTCTACATTATTACAAATTTTCTGTAATAGTGATAGAAATTAAAGTAAGATAGTAAAACGCACCAAGAAGTAATAATGTGCTAATTTTTATTAAAAAAAAAAATAGGAAGACATCGAAAGTAGGTAACATACGCCATCTATGTGATTAAATATGCCATGAATATCATGCCTAACGCAGGGTTATGTGAGTATACGTAAGTAAACAATGACGTGAAGCTGGTTGTCTTTTGAAAATTAATTATTTAAGAGAAAGACTAAGGTCTGTTTATATCTTCCTAGCATTATTGGTTCTATTTCCCTTGTGGCAGATGTCAATTATTTTAATGGACATGCAATTTATTAAATCAATACACAAACTAATTGGATTTCTGAATGTCCGTCATTAAGTAACCATTTATAATATTGATTGTTTGCGTACTATAATAAGACGTAGTAAAATATATTCCGGGAGAAAATAAATTTTAAATTTTATTACATTTTAGACTTCCCTTTCATTTTCCTTGCTGAGTTGACGTAAAAATTTTCATATATACGAGATTAGGTTTGTTTCAGATCTTGGCCCGATTCTGCTCATGGAAAGCAATATCGCATTAATAAAGAAACAAAGTGCTTGGCGAAAACAAACTGAATTATAAAATATGTACAACAGTGTACGCCGAAAGAAAATATAGGTCGAATATCTCATCAAAACTTTAAATTGCGTCATTTTAAATTGTAATAACTTAAGGAGATAAGGACTTTGGACATTTTAGCCTAGCCGAGTTGAAACAAAAAAAAATAAAGAAAACCAGAACCAGTGAAAAGTCATTTCAAACAATTTATTTTACAAATACCCTGATAAAAACTTTGTTACGTCTTTTAAAAGGGGACAATTGCCTCTTATATTCTTTTCTCACACAAATATTCCACTTCGCAGACATAATTCAAAAGTTGTAATTGCAAGAGCTTTGAATGTCTGTTTATTTAGTTTTATCACCCCGTGCTTCTGAAACGGTAGATGAAAAATAAACACTGAAATTGCTTCAGTCTTTATATAATGTACTGTCGCTTGGCTTTTTCTTTGTTCCATTAATTTTACAAAAATAAGTATAGGATTGTAGCAACAGTACTTGAAAATATGATTACTTGAAAACGTTTATACAGTGTGCACTTACGGAATAAAATTATTTTTCACATTTGACAAGACTATGAAAAGTGTTCGGACAAGTCAATTTTTAAACTGTATTTAATGGCCTTCAAGTAAACATTTGAATGTATGGGGTGAATGTGCATTATAGTAATTGGTGAGTTTTGTTAAATGGTCCACCCCATATATTTTTAAATTTTACTTCACTATTTGAGTACTTGTGGTGTAAATAATAAAGATAGTGATTCTTAAATGATTTAATGAAAAAGCGAAAATAGGTAAAGCGAATAGTTTTAAAACAAAAAATATTTTTATTTAGAGTTCCTTGTTCGATTTATCGCATTAAATGTTAAAAATGTTCTCCATTATCTTCTTGACAAAATCTAGTCTGTAGTAAAACGCCTGCTTAAGAAAAAAGCATATATATATATATATATATATATATAGCAATTACGTTGCTCCAGTAAGAGGTTTTATTTTGATATATAAAAAACGAGTATTTTTAAGCGAAATCATCGGATCTTTATTTAATTGTAAATAGGAGGGTATGCCATTGATAATGGCATACCGTCTGCCGCTAGCAAGACCATATTCCTTTCGTGAAATTTTGAATCACCAATTCGCACATTTGCGGGTGTGTGTCCTCGATAACTTCACGAATTCCATCCTTGAGGTCTTAAATAGATTGTGAGCTATTAGCATAGACCTTATCTTTCATGCAGTCCCAAAGAAAAAGTATAAAAGTGTTAAATCACAAGATCTCAGTGGCAAATTGTGATCGCCTCTTCGAGAAATCACACGGTCAGGAAACTTTTCACGCAAAACAGCGATAGTATCGTTACTTGTGTGGCACGTAGCGCCATCTTGTTGAAAATAAACGTCGTCCACATCAATATTTTCCAATTCCGGCTATACAAAATCATTAATCATCCTTCGATGGCGCAATCATTCACCGTAACAGTTGTTTCAGCCTTATTTTCGAAAAAGTAAGGTCCAATGGCCCAGCCAGACCAAAAACCGTACCAAATAATCACACGTTGAGGATGGAGAGGCCTTTTAACAATAATTCTTGGGTTTTTCGAGCCCCAAATGCGACAATTCTGCTTGTTAACGCAGCCTCTGGGGTGAAAATGGGCTTCATCACTCGATGAAATTCCGGATCAGTTTGATGCATTTCAAAGACCCAATCAGCAAAGACACGACGTTGTTGATGGCAGGTAGGCCTGAGTTCCTGTGTTAACTGAACTTCAAAAGCCATAAGACCTAAGTCTTTATGCAAAATACGGTGTACTATCGTTTGTGGTGTGCCAAATTCCAAAGATCGACGACAAATGGACAAACCTGGGTTTCCCTCAACACTATGGGCTTCAACAACAATATTCCCAGTTGTTATTAGGCGATGTGCAGGAATTCGATTCTTCACATCACTAACTTGTCTCAACAGCTCAATTTTTTTCACCAGTTTCACAATTGCTAGTTGAGAAGGTGCTTCACGATGACCCAAAATTGCTTTAGTTTTGCGAACTGTGACCGCAAAATTTTCACCATCTTTCTAGTGAATTTTAATAATTTCAATGCATTGCTGAAGCGTATACCATTCCATTTTTAACAATGGCGTAGTTTTTACTTATCATCTGTCAAGTAGTTATGAGTTCCGTCATAACAACTGGCGGGCTATTGAAAATGAAATGTCGTATTGGAACATCTTTATATATGTATATACGTGGGTTGCTTTAAAAGTTTTGCAGTTCAGCTACTTCCCGTAAGGTGGCAGTGTCGGAAATGTTTTTGTTGCATTCTCCGAGATTGCTTAGTCCAAATAGTATTTAGAGAGTGCTAGCACATGCTGTTCTTTTTTCGTAATTTTTTAAGGAGCCATGATTTTCTACGCCATCCACCATCCATTTAAATTCGAGATTATTGTAATTGGTGACATTGAACCTCCAAATATTAAAACATGTTTGAAGTTTGAAATGTGTCTCAAAGAAACCCTCAAATTCAACTAAAGATGTCGCTCGTGGGACATAAACAGCAAATAAGTCGCTTCCACATTAATTAAGATTTTACACCCAGCAATATTAAAAGCAAGGAATATACAAGAAATATTACCTAAATGTAATGAATCAATAACTATGGAGTTCTGAAGAGCCAACAACACACTTCTTATACGAGTTGTATTAAATCTGACTTCGATTAAATCTAACTGTTATAAGTGAATGGAAAATATGCATTATTTGATATGCATTCAGAAAGCCAGGTTTCAGTTAAACTTACAATATCGTGCTCTCCTACAGTCTGTATAGACTTTAGCTTTAACCAAACAAAATTCTACTGGAAACGTTCAACAGAATAGGTGTTCATCGACGCAAATGTTTTTGTTTAGTCCGAATGTATGGCTTATTACAACAAAAATTACATCGTCCCTCTATGAAATTGAAAATTACTTTGTCATTACACTTTCACTGTAGGTGGCCTATTACATAATAGTTGGTGATTTTATTCTAGAGTATATAATAAATTTATTCTAGTGTTTTTTCTAAAAATCACTGTTTTCATTGATTATTATGATCCATGCGTCATTTAAATGAATGCTGTGTACTTCAAAAAAAAGAAAGAATTCATTAATTCACGTAGAGTTTTTAATTATTAGATCTCCTCTCTTGGCAACTTTACGTGACAATCACATGTACATGTAATTACAAGCAAATTAAGTGTGTACTAGTATATCACCGGATACATCGTAAAATTCGACAGACCCTAAACTGGTCAGTTGGAAATGTGAAATATTGTTAGATGATGTTCCCATACGAAATCAAATTACATTCGCTAATTTGGACCCAGTAATTTCTGGATAATTTCGAAACGGAAATACGTGAAAGAGTATAAACCATCGGGGACGTACGAGTACTTGCACTCCCTCGTGAAAATGGTTTACACCCAATTCAGAATTAATTATTTCTAATTGTTTTTCTAAATTATTAAATGTGGTTTGTTTTGACGAAATTTTAAAATTTCCAAAAACGAATTAAATATTCTTAGTTTATTTAAAGTTTGAATAGTGATGTATTATATAAATAATATTTTAAAATTAAATAAGCAAATGATACAAATACAGTTTGTATCTATAAAAATTTCGAATATCTTCGCAGGTTAAATTTATACAACGTAATTTACCATGGAAAAGTACACAAAGTTAGTCAAGAACTGTTATAACCGCTATCTTAAAAATAACCGAAATAGGTTAAAAGAGAATGGAAACATATTGCCATAAAAAACGCGCCATCTCAAATTTTTCAGAAAAGTAACACTGCTGTTAAAAAGAATCATTCTATTATTAATAACACCCTATCAACTACATATGTTTCACCGATATCACGGATCGTCAGGTTGATTTGTGTTATTAATGAACGATTCTTTCTGAGTGTATTATCATATCTTTCGATACAGAAAATAATGAATAATATCATATCTCCCTCTCTCGACCAATACATAAATGTATTGACCGACAAAGCAAGAACGCTTCTATCTTACAGATCGGAGACTATGTTTCCAGTGTATAATAGACAGAAACTTACATCAAGGCTTTATGCCAATTAAAGAATGTTAAAAAGAATCATTCTATTATTAATAACACCCTATCAACTACATACATATGTTTCACCGATATCACGGATCGTCAGGTTGATTTGTGTTATTAATGAACGATTCTTTCTGAGTGTATTATCATATCTTTCGATACATAAAATAATGAATAATATCATCATCTCCCTCACGCGCCCTATACTTACCTGTATTGACCGACAAAGCAAGAACGCTTCTATCTTACAGATCGGAGACTATGTTTCCAGTGTATAATAGACAGAAACTTACATCAAGGCTTTATGCCAATTAAAGAATGTTAAAAAGAATCATTCTATTATTAATAACACCCTATCAACTACATATGTTTCACCGATATCACGGATCGTCAGGTTGATTTGTGTTATTAATGAACGATTCTTTCTGAGTGTATTATCATATCTTTCGATACAGAAAATAATGAATAATACACTGGAAACATAGTCTCCGATCTGTAATATAGGCGTGTGTCTGCTGGCACCAGTGGTCTGGTGCCAGCCACGCCTATAGAGCAGCATTTCAAATATTTTAGCAAAAGTGGAGATCACTGCGACAGGTCTATAATTCCGGACATCAGACTTGTCCCCCCTCTTGAATACAGGTGATATCCTAGCGACCTTCCAGACATCCGGAAACACGGACTCGCGGATGGCCTGATTAAAAATTTTGCACAATGGAACGGCCAAAACATGGGCACAGTCCCTCACCAGAAAACAGGGAATGCCATCTTCCCCAGCGGTCCACTTATTTTTTAACCTTTTAATACTCTGGGCAACCTCAGCCGGAGAGAAAGATAATATACTCAGAGGAGGAAGACCAGACACCAAATCAGGCAGTGCAGAATCAGTAGATGCAGGCAGGAAAGTTCCAGAAAAGCCGTAGCGAATGCGTTAACAATATCCTCTGGGTGAGTATACTCATTAGCAGTATCATGAAGTTTGCCAGGTATTCTGGGAACACCCTGTCTGATTCGAATAAACTGCAACCATGTTGCGCATTGTAGATAGTAAGCTCGTATATGTACAGGGGGCTGCTACTAGACGCTGTTCTGTAGCGCTGTGCTGGAGTTACTCGCTTAATGTATTCTAATGTGTGTTTTTTGAAATAATATAATAGCTTCTTCATCGAATTTAATTTAACGATATAAAGAACACGAAGATAATTAATACTTATTAGTTTCATTATGATCGATAGTTCTCTCTGCCATTGTCTGGTAGGGTTTTTGATACCATGCCTATACAATTCCGCTGCTCACAAGCAAAAAAAACTCAAGGTATACTTCTTTCACTTCCATGAAATTGGCAAAAGTACGCCCTGTAAGAATCTGTGTCATTGTTCGAAAAATGTGACAAGCGAATGGTAAGTCCACGTTACAATCTATTTCGTTAAAGACAATTACACACCCCATTAAATACTTCAGGTTTCTGGAAAGTTCCTTGAGTAGTATACATTGTTTTGATGAAAGATACCTTGCACCAATCAGCAAAAATCGCATACTAGTTGATTAGTACAAAGTATTTTTCTCTTAAAACCACATATATTCTCTTAAATAGTTCGCGAAATAGTTTGGAGTTTAACGCCCTACCTTCTAGTGCCAATTCAAAATAGGTAAACCCTCGTAATTCAACCAAACACACAGCAAAGCCTCTACTTAAATGCTTTTGCGCTTGACCAGTCTCTGCAAACTGGTCACTACTGATTTAATTTTGTCTATGAAGACGGATCCACTTTTCGTCACATGATACAATTTGTCGATAGAAATGGAGATCTTGTTGACTGACAAGAAGTTGATTATATATTTGCGTTTGTCGCTGCAGCTGTGTGCAGTCAAATCACGAGGTCACCCTCTGTACCGTCTGTTTATCTTGTTTAGTTTGTGAAGATGGTGAACTGCTATCCATCACGAAAGGTCAAACTCTTATGACAATTGTCCCCTTCTGGAAGTCAGAGTAGCTTCAATTATTTTCTGAAAGGCTTTTTGATCAGCGATGAAAAGTCTTTCTGAACGTCCCTCGTTTCTGTACATGTAAAAATGATTGAAATTAAATAGTTATTTATTAAATTATTTATAAAAAATGGCTGAATTGGTATATTTTTTTATTTATTCCCCTACTTGTCAATATGTTTGTGTCTCTGTGAATAAATGAAATGTTAATAACTGATTTTTTGAAACAAAAAACGTAATTGTGCTAGTTTTTTGCAGTAATTATTAGTGAAACTTCACTAGAGAACATTAATGTAATACCATTAGGATGGGTAAAAACCAAACAACTCGGTCCATTAGAGCTTTGTGTCAATGCAGGCTTATCACAACAGTAAGTCGTCAAATGATTAAGTGTTTCTAAAAGTGTTGTAAGTCGTGTACGGAATAGGTACATATCAACTGAGTCGGCAGCATACACACATGGTGGAGAACGAGAACAGACTACCAGTTTTGCTGAAGACCGTTTAATGGTTTTTCTACTGAACGAGTCAAACAGTTAAAATGAGGTTGCGCGCACGTTATTTAAGAGCAACGAAACATGCTACACTCCCACTGTTGACGAAGGAGGTATTAAACGCTGTGATTGGTATCTAGTATGGTGGAGCTGTTGTCTTTTCACCGACAAGTTGAGAATTCGACTATGTTGTTGATGGTCGAATGTAAGTCTGGAAAGGAGAGGACGACGATACAATGAAAATTTTATGCCACCAACCTCCTTTTGACGGAGGATCTGTTTATGTCTGGAGTGAAATAAGTTCCGGTGGGCGCATTGACGTAGTGCTATAAATGAACGCATCAATGACATCTACAAGATGTCTTGATATGAGAGATATCATAGATGAGTCCATTTTGCTGGTACAATTAGTGAAAAATTCGTTCTAACTAATAACAATTCTCGCTTTCATCGTGCTAGGGCTGTAAACGAACGGATAGAACTTCATGGTTTGAGAGAATGGATTGGCCAGCCTGTTCACCAGGTAAGAATTGCATCGAACATATCTGGGCATGGATGTTGCGGCAAATCAACCTAGTCGAACAGGCATCCCAGACACCAGAGCAGATGTATTTGGTGTACCATCCATTAACCCTTAATAGATAGCTTAATAAGAACCATGCCAGCTAGAGTAAGGGCATTAATGCGAGGCAGAGGTGTTCCAACACAATAATAAAATTAGATTTCAACAGTCGACAGAACAGTTGTTTTGACTGTTGCTTTTAGTTCTTTTATTTTTGTTCTTTTTTAATAAATTTGATAAATTTTATTGTTTTAGTTACTTATGTTATTGCTGTGTTTGAAACTCAATATCACAGTGTCAAAATAATCAAAGTATGTACTATATACCTAAAGTATCATTTAAATATTAAAATTTTAGAAATTAACTCATTATCCACTCTAATTATTGAGCAGTGTATTGTGTTCTTATATTCGGGGAAGAAACACCATTCGCTATTGAATTGCCCGTTTGTATTTTAGAATTGTGATGAAGTCAAATTTCTTCAATCAATAACAAATCTTCGTCAAAACATGGCTCGGTTTGTTAATCAACTTCAAATTATCGTTGGATATTTTGATAATTTTATGCTTTCACCGATCTCTCCTAGCTCTTTCCTTAACATGAATTCTTTAGTCGCTCCAAACAAATTATTAATTTTATTGATCACTTCAGAGTTGTTGCAATTTTTCATGGTCCTAGTTGGATTTAATGCAGCGGAAATCACTAGACAACATTTTTTCCGTTTACGGAGAAAACGTAATTGGAGGAGAGTAAAGCATGGAAATGGTTCTCTGAATGTATTGATCAGTTTGACAAAAGCGATTCTCAACGTTCAAGAATACAATCGGAGTCCGGCTTTGATGAAGATCATCTAGCCACTTTAAGTCATGATGTAATTAATCGACCATAACACGAAATTCATATTTCATTGGCAAAGTCCACAAACTAGTGTTTGATTGCCGCATAATTTAAGCAGCGAGTGTATCAATTTCCGCTAGCTTGTCATTGCTTAACTCGTATAAAACATCGATCGGTTTTTATCCCATGCTGTTGGCGATCAAATATAGTGCCTTCATTTTAACATCAAGAACAGAAGAGATGGCCTCGCCCTAATTAAATGGCAAGTCTCCAAGCAAAAGCTGATAATCATGCGCATAAGCTAATATATGTATATCTGGTGGGGTAAAACGTGAGTCATCTATAATGAATTGCTTCCGAAGATAGATAGATATCACTGCCGACCTACTGTCAACAATTCTATCAGTTTTAGACCATAATTTAAGTGACAAAACCGAGAAAGATTCAAGTAATTTTGGAACACGACAAAGCTGGCTCACATACTGATAACATTACTAAAACGGCTACTCAAAAACTTAGTCGTCCCACATTCCATTTGTTTCGCTCTTTATCAAACAAGCTTTGAGGAATTTTCTTTAATAAAGATGTGCTTCGAACTTTGCTTAATGGCTCCTCTATTTTGAAAGCACAACCAAATTTCTTCAGACATAGAATCAGGCATGCCAGATAGCTGAGGGCTAATCGTAAATGTTGAAGGGTAATATATTTATGATTAGTTTATGTTATTTGTTTGTGAAAAAATTAATAAATTCTGAGTTCAACAAAAATAGTATGCGCTTATGAATCAACCCAATACTAACATAATCCGATAGGCAAAATAAATTATTACAATATACTTCAAAACTGCTTAAAGAAAGAGTAAAATTACAGTATTTCCGTTGCTGAAATTATTAGCGTCTTATTTTCAAAAGTAATAAGAAATTATACTTTATTTCGGGAAGTATAAACTCCGATGAAGGCTTAAAAATAAACGGATTTAGACGTGTACATGATGGTATTTTTCTTCTATAAATTGGAAATGAAGCCAGTAAAATATATTAACTGCGAAAAGGGGTCTATGTTTCTGCTGTAATTTATTATCTGAAATAATAACCTATGCATGTGGTAAATTGAATTGCACCTGATTCAAACTTCAATCAAGTTATGCGTATTTTGGAATAGGTACTCCCTACGTACCGGCGCACTGACCCCAAATTGGTAATGTCAGTTGATACATAATGTAATTGTTCACGACTCAATAGAGAGGATTAGCTAAATTGTTTTTATTATCGCTTTGAGAATCGTATCATTAACCGTCTGCCCACAACAAGCCAAAATATTAATCAAAATTACCATCATTGTTTCGCATGGTTGGTGATGCTATTGAAAAATATTCATGCAAACTCGCTTCGACAAGTGATTGATTAGAGAAAGATCATTTCGTAGTCTTCAAATTTAGTTGTAGTATCATTATTCTATTATCTTAAAACGAAAGGTGTAACACATTAAACACATTCGACTTTTAAGCAATCATCAGTGACAAAAAATATATCAACTTTATTGGAGTAAATTAACATTTATTGCACTAATTTCGAAAAATGGGTTATTAAATTCAAAGTATATTATTTACTTGCTATTATCACAATAGTTTGTTTCAATAATTTCAGTACCAATCTACTCAAACAGCATATTTCGTGGCATAAATATCAATTAATTTGAAAAGAATAAACAAATAGCTCGGAAATATTACTGGAGCTATTCAGTAATCAGCGACCCCAGACATGAAAGCATAAACTATGTGGCAAGAAATTTATATCTTGTTATTTATTACATTCAGTTCTCGCACATAAGACACTTCGTTCGTTCAAAGACACAATCTTTTTTTAACTTTTCGAAGTACGTCTTGATTTCAATAATTACCTCCTCTTAATAGAACATCCGACGACATATGCGGGGTTCTCATGCTATTAGACTTTTACTTTCTTTCGTGCTATCACAATTAATTACTATTAATTATTGAGAATAACTATATACTACTGTGGGCAAAAAATAGTAAGACTTTTTAATTTAAATTTCGCGCGAATACCCATTCGTCGAAATATTTTTTTTCTAGGTTGGTATGACTGTCAGTGACATCTGTGCCAAATGTCACAACAAAATAATCATTAGTGTTTAGTATACGCTTGTCTTTCTGAAGTACAAGAAGTGCATTCGATGATTTTTACAATGAGTGAAATTATTCAACAAAGAAGTTCCATTAAATTTTGTGTACGGAATCAAATTTCTGGAGCCGAAACGTTCAGAATGTTGCAAAAGGCCGATGACGAACCACGTCCAGGACGAACATCAACATCAACTGATGATCAACACGTCAATAGAATCAAGGAATTGGTTCTTAAGAATCGACTATTAACAGTCAGAGACCTTACTAGCATCGTTGGAATATCGGAAGGATCAGTGAAAACCATTTTGAAAGATCATTTAGGCCTAAGAAAAGTGAAAGCACGATTTATTCCAAAATCGCTCAATTTTTTCGAAAAACAGCGTCGCGTTGACCTCTGTGAAACAATGCTTTCCGACTATCAAGACAAAATGAAAGGCATCATAACTGGAGATGAGACTTGTATCTACGCTTATGATCCGGAAACAGACGATCAAGCGGCCGAATATCGTATCAAAGGGGAGCCGAAGCCCAAAAAACCACGTCAAAGCAAGTCAAAAATCAAGGTTACGTTGACAGTTTTCTTCGATTATCGAGGTGCGGTGCACTCCGAATTCCTTCCGAACGGCCAAACTGTCAACAAAGAATACTATTTGAGTGTTATGCTTCGTTTGCGCAATGCTATTCGTAAAAAGAGGCCAGAATTATGGGTCGACAACTCTTGGTTTTTGCACCACGATAATGCACCGTCGCATACTGCATTAATTCTTCGTGAGTTTTTCGCCAAATTTTCAACCAATATCGTGCCGCAACCACCGTATTCGCCCGATTTAGCTCCGTGTGACTTCTGGCTATTCAGCAAACTTAAACGACCGCTCCGGGGAAACCGTTTTGAGTCAATTAAACGTGAATCGCTACGCGCATTGAAGGCTATTCCTGAAATTGACTTTAACAACTGTTTCGAGAATTGGAAGAAACGTTGGCACAAGTGCATTGGGGTCAGGGGGATTACTTTGAGGGACACGAAATAGATTTGGAAGAATAAATTAAGAATTTAAAAATTATGAACAGTCTTACTATTTTTTGCCCACAGTAGTATTTATTATCAAGTTTTTTAAATAGTTTCATAATTACAAATAGATATCACTTAATAATGATACTGTAACTTAGTTATGATTGTCTTCTCTTCTCTTATTTTTTTCTTCGTCAAACAACCATGATTGGCTTAAAGACGAAAAATCTAGAAGGTTGGTCCTTACTTGTAATTTCATCCTAGGGCTGTTAATATCGTTAAGATTAGATTCATTAATGAATTTGAAGCATCTTTATAAAGAAATAAGTTTTTCTATCGATATTAGATAAGATTAGTAATACTAACTTTATAATAATTATCAGACAGGATGAGGTGTATTTGGAAAGTCAGATTTTTTCACACACGCGTGACTTTAATCACCATTTTGGTATCGAAGAAAACTAACCCAATTTTTGAATCATACGATGTATTTTGGTGAAACTCTCTAATTTAGACGTATGAGTTACATGTACATAGATATCATTGAACTAATTTGTGCCTTTTATTCCTAGCTCTAAATTTTTATTTCCTTCTATGCCGATATTATAAGAGGTTGATAGGAATTGCGTAAGTGAAGCTACGATCTTCCCAGTAAACACACTAGAGTAAACCATCTGTTGTATTAATATACTTCTGTTGGTATAAGTACAAAAGGTAACATCTATCATTTAAGTTAGGGAAGGAGAACTATCAGGCCAACATTATTTAGACTATTGTCTTGTTTCAGCCACGTAATGATAAATCTGTATAATCTCTACCTCGTGTCGTCGAAACCGGTGACAATATTCATGAGAATTTCTTCCCTTGCCGGCATCTTGAGTGCTGTTCATAGACTTCACTATCTTAGACTTTCTTAAACGACGATCTATTAATCTCCACAAAGCGCACTTTTTAACAATTTCCGTTGTAATAGCATGATTTTTGGCGTCCAGTGTATGCTGCCACATTTGTTTACGTTACGCCGAGGACAAATCTCCTTTAGAAGGCTCCCCTGTATCATATGTCGCTGAACGCCACAGTGAAATTTTTATTGGTTCCCTTACTTCTTAATTTTCGATTATTTTAAGTTATTATAAAATGTTTAGTGGTATCTGCTTCTGGGTTTCCGGGCTGGAACCGCGTCACTAGTATATCTGCCGACGTTTCGTACCCATTTGTATGGGACATCTTCAGGGCTGAACTACTGCACTGAAACTGGTGTAAGTCGATGGGGGACGTGTTTATATATGGATAATGGGTCATGGGTCAATGGAGCGTTACGGTTACGGTTGGGTAGATTAGAGATGCAGGATTGCCAAACGTTATGTAGGGGGTAGCCATCATCGCGGTTAAGGTTATTGGGGTGCTTAAAGATCTCTATAGTTTCACGGATTTTGCGACCATAGAAGTGGTTAGTGCGGGATAGGATCTTGGTTGAATTAAACTGAATATGGTGCCCGGTTTCCAGCCTATGCTCGGCAAGTGCAGAACCGACTATGCGCAGCAACCTAGTACAACGCTCATGTTCAGAAACACGAGTGCCGACAGACCGCTTTGTTTCACCAATATATGCCCTACCGCATGAACAAGGAATCCTGTACACACCAGCTGATTCTAAAGAAACATGGTCTTTTACGGAAAAAGGGTCAGATAATTTGGAATGGGGTTTGAAGATGGTTTTGATGTTGTTTTTGAGAAGAACCCTACTGATGCGGTCAGTAACACCTTGTATATAGGATAGGTGGGCTTTAGCGAGGGGGGGAGATGATGTGAGCTGTGTATTAAGTTGTGAGATTTTGGGATTAAGATGTCGATCTATGGTTCGCTGAATATTATGGTTGGAGAAATTATTATTTATAAGAGCTTTGGTAACATGACTTAATTCCTGGGATATACAATAGAATGCTGGTTAGATATGTTGACAGCTCTTTGGACTAAGGAATTGATAACGCCCTGTTTCTGGGCAGGATGATGATGGGAGAGGGCATTGAGATACCGATCAGTGTGTGTGTGGGTTTGCGGTACACTGAATGTCCTAGTGAACCATCCAGATGACGAGTTACCAAGACGTCGAGGAAAGGAAGGGAACCTTCAGATTCAATCTCCATGGTGAAATTTATGGAATCGTGTTGTGAATTTAAGAAAATGAGGAAGTTGTTCAAGGAATCCCGACCATGGGGCCAAATAACGAAGGTGTCATCCACAGTGGTATTATTAGTGGTATTATTTTTATTTCTACATTATTAGTTACTTTTGAATTTTATTTTTACTGTATGTACTTCGTCTTATTTGTATTACAATATTTTGTCCTATAATTGAGTTCGCGTGTTGGGCATTAAATATATTATTATTATTATTATCTTTTATGGTTGTACAATCACATTTGAACTCACGAACCTATTTATCAACAATGAAGAATGAAATAACCGAATTCTTCAGACCATTCTGCATGTTATTACCAATATTCGATATATAAGTTTTTCAAGAAGTTCTTAATAACAGTATGCATTTCATTACAAACTATTTCGTCGTAAATTCTGAGACGTTCACCACAAAAACCTTTCGAAGACTTTTCAAGCTACCCTCGTATGTTTATATGTGATAGATACATTCCATTACATTATACTGAACAGACTTAAACTGAAATAAATACACCAAATGTCGTGTGCTTTTGTTTACATAGATGAGACATAATGGCCTCGGGTTGTAGCTAGATAGGTACAATGTAGATACTATCTAAACTCTCATCACGATAACTAATGCATTACATACAGAATTGACGACTGCACAGTATCTCATTCGTAATGCTACATTTCAAATATTTTATTGTAATATGTTAAAATGCTATTATAAAAAATTTTTCCTCATATTAATTGTATTACATTAGATCAATTCATTACTTTATTGGTTTATAAGCAAAAGTAGAAAATGTTGTGAACAAATCGTTACAGAAACGGAAGACAATTACTAAGTTTAAGAAATAGGAAACTTATACAAGACAATAGACAAGGTAATATGTGAATATGTAGTAAACCCAAGTTTTTACAAAATACGAGGGAGCGTTTTTATATTGGCGGAATGAGCGGGTTGTAGAGGGGTGAGTAGGCTCATTGGGGGCGTGGCCTGTGCAGCGACTCATGATTAGTATAAATACGAAGTTTCATTGTTATTAGATAGTTAGTCTTTGAGCTATCGTCAACCAAGTAACATAATCAGGAGTGAAAAGTGAAATATGGAAAAAATCGAATATCGTGCTGTTATAAAGTTCCTTACCAGGCAAGGAAAATCAGTCGCGACCATAATGAATGAGATGTCATTGGTTTACGGCGACTCTTGTCCAGGAAAAACCATGGTGTACAAGTGGCATAGTTTATTTAAACAACGAAGGGAATCCCTTGAAGACGACCCGAGGCCGGGCAGGAGCATTGAGGTGACCACGCCAGAACTTATCCAAAAAGTTGAACAAATTGTACTCGAAGATGCTCGACTAAAGAAGAAACAACTCGCAGAAATGTTTGGAGTATCCGATACAACAATTTTTAAAATCTTACAGGATCATCTCGGCATGTCTAAGGTCAGCGCAAGATGGGTGCCGAGAATGCTCACACCGCCGCAAAAACAACAGCGCGTAGAGTGTTCGCGTGCATTTTTGGACCTCTGTAATGAAGACAAGGATGGTGTATTGAGTGGAATTGTTACTGGAGACGAAACTTGGGTTCATCATTATGAACATGAGTCCAAACAAGACTCCATGCAGTGGAATAAAAAGGGCACAGCACCTCCCAAGAAATTTAAAGTGTCACAATCAGCTGGTAAACTCATGGCAACGGTATTTTGGGACTCGGAAGGAATATTGTTGATTGATTATAAAGATAAAGGTGTTTCTATAACCGGAGAATATTACGCTTCAATATTAGAGCGACTAAAAGAAGCCATTAAAGAGAAAAGACGGGGAAAATTGACAAAAGGTGTTCTGCTTTTGCACGACAACGCGCCCGTCCACAAGAGCCGCGTTGCGTTAGCTGCCCTGCATAAGGTGGGCTTCGAAATTGCGAATCACCCACCCTACAGCCCAGACCTGGCCCCGAGTGATTATTACCTGTTTCCGAAAATGAAAAAAGAGCTGCGGGGTAAAAAATTTACTGCCGATGATGAAGTCAAGGAGGCAGTTTCGGCGTATTTTGCAGATAAAGAGAAATCATTTTTTTATGAGGGTATAAATAAATTAATTGAAAGATGTGAAAAATGTATCCGTCTTGCAGGTGAATATATTGAAAAAGAAAAATAATTTGGTTTTTTTATTTCCACCCCTTGTCCCCCATTCCGCGAATATAAAAACGCTCCTTCGTAAGTAATGGAGGGATAAGAGGAGGAGGATGTAGCGAGTAGATATGTAGAAACTAATGGAAACTCCAATGAAAGCGTTGATGTTATGTATTAATTGAAGGCAAGCCACCAACAGCAGAAGGCACACACTTAAATATTTTTTCCATCTGCGTCAAAACTTTACATTACTGTCTATTGTCTGTCTATTATATCTAGAACCATCTGCCTGGTCTATTGCGTTTAGTTACTGTACTTTCCACTCTAGAAAGTATAAACTGACATTTGAGGTCTCAACTTATATTCCCGTTAATTTTATAATTTTATTGATAAATGATTTCTTCTATAATTCATTTCACTCTGGTGTATTTACTGTCATTTCCATTGCAGTGATGATTGCGCTGCTCGACAACTATTTTAGTTATTCGTATTGTTCGTATAGCTGCAAAGTATTAAATTAATTTTGTAGTAAACGGCGTTTTCTGCGTTTTAAAATAGTATCTAAATTCGCAGTTCACCGTGTTATGTCTGTTACATTATATGAAATTTGTGCTCACCTTGTCTGCTAGGATCACCAAATGATAATCAAGATCAAGAAATTCATTACCCTTCGAAGCTACTTTCTTTGCGTTAATTATAACACTAACAAACTTGAAATAATATAGTAAGTTACTTTCGAATTCGATAGTATGCAGTAGCTAATACAGCAATTAAAATTGGAAATACAGCTCCCTCTAAATGCTATATGAAGAGAAAGTGTAGGATCATGCAACCTTTTTCCAATCATCCAATTCGTCCATCAGTTGGTATAAAGAAGTAACATAAAAAGAGATACGTCTGTTTGTCGCTAAGCTAGAGATTTAGGGGTTGATTCATATAGGTTAATCCGACTTCAATGGGCTATATTTTCTGAATTATATATTGTATTTAAATTCCGTAAATTATATTTGATTTTACACGCATTAAAGTTTATAGACTCCCTGTGCGCCCTACTTGGGCTGCACGAATAAAATCTAGGCAATAGCTGAATTCATATCATACTTGATGAAGGATGTATTTAAACTGAGTTGACAGCAGCTGTGTTACAGTTTCTTAAGTCATTCAGATTTGTAGGAATATATGGCAAACTGCATCTTTTACGTATTCCAACCAGAAAAAATTGCGAGGTGTGAGATTAGGAGACCTCAGTGGCTAAATCTGAAATGCTGCGTATACATTCTTTATGCGACCTATTCATCGTTGATATAGTAATTTATTCAGGAAACGTCAAACAGTAAGGTGCCAATGGGGTGGAGCTCTGTTCTACAGGAGAATGTGTTTTCTGAATCTTCGTTCATTTGAGGAACAAGCCAGTTTTGCAGCATTTTAAGTTACACTACTACAGCAATCGCGTTTTCATCAAAAAAAGTCCGTAAACCTTTGCTTTTTATTCCACTTAAAATATTCGTTGCATCGCAGTCGTGGACTAGCTTTTGCTGAAATTACGAAGACAAAGAAAAGGGTGTTGCATAGTAGCCAATTGATTTACAACTAATGCTGATGTGTGGCGCTGGAATACTCTGCCGGTAGTATTTAAAACCCTAAGGCATCTTTCAAATGTAATTGACGGTATTAAATAACAGGTTTTCCAATAAGAGTGATATGATTTCTTTAAAAAAAAAACATACTTATTGTTAAGAAAATTCAAAAGTTTTTTATTTAATGTGAAGCACAATCGATACAATTAAGTTCTAAATAAAACGTCTTTCAAATGGCCTCCACGACTTCTTCTGCAGGAACGAATTCGATGAACCCAATTTTCGAGCACTTTTTCCACTAAATCTAGTCGTATGTCATGAATGGCACGTTCAATATTGACTTGTAAAGCTTGAAGAGAGTCTGGTTTATTTCGATAGACCTATGACATCAAATAAGCCCACAAGAAATAGTCTAATGGTGTTAAATCACAACTTCTTGGAAGCCATTGAATATCACAATTTCTTGAAATAATCGAATCTCCAAACTTTTCTCACAATAATTCTATTGTTGCGTTTGCTGTGTGGCACGTAGCCCCGTCTTGTTGGAACCAAATGTTGTCAAGATCAACTTCTTCCAATGTCGGCCATAAAAAGTTGGTTATCATCAATCTATACCGCTCTCCATTGAAAGTAACAGTGTTACCAGCTTCATTTTGAAAGAAGTACGGACCGATGATTCCACCATACCAAAAACCACACCAAACTGTCAATTTAGGTGAATGTAATGGTTTTTCATAAATAATTTGTGGATTTTCTTCGCACCAGAATCGACAGTTTTGTTAATTTACCACACCATCCAGATGAAAGTGCGCCTCATCAGAGAAGATGATTTTCTTAAAAACATCGTTATCGTTTTCAAGTTGTTCCAAGGCAAAATTAGCAAATTCACGACGTTTGCGGTGGTCCAATGGGCTCAGTTCATGAGTGAGAACAATTTTATAGGGATGCAAACCGAAATCCTTTCTCAAAATCCGCCAGGTTATGGTTTGAGGCAGTCGCAATAGCTGAGAACGTTTTGGAATCGACAAATTATGGCCTTCAGTAACACTTGCCTGAACGGCAGCAATATTTGCATTACTTCGAGCGGTTCTTTGTCTTATTGGCACTTGAAAATTACGTAAAGAAAATGTAACCTCAAAATTTTTAACAATTCGACGAATAGCGAGCACACTTGGACGATTATTACGACCATAAAATGGCAAAAGCGCACGAAAAGTTGCAATTGGAGAACGATTATTTTGATAATAAAACTGAATAATTTGTAAACGTTGTTCTTGTGTATATCTCTCCATGATGAAATTGTAAACACTGAATACAATGAAAAACAAATGACAGACCATGACATGTTACAAATGGCCGAAATGTCACTTCAAAATCATATTATCCCTATTGGAAAACCTTATACAACATATAGTGCATAAAGTACAGTCATTTAAAATGATATTCATCTTTGAAATTATACTGTATATTTAAAGCAATGAGACGATTTTAATAAGCTTTTCGAATTTTTTTTTTTGTGAAAACACATGCTGGAACAAGTTACGATATTTTTATATTTGAAAATTTCTTGTTAAATAGAAAAACGATTAACATTTAATTAGAATTGTTCAGACTATGAAATGAAATAGTGATTAACAGGAAGAATTGTCTTCTCGAATTAATTCCTTGACGTTACTAAATTTCGATTTTGCAAACTCATCTATTAATATCAGACACTGTTAATACTTAATTAGTTCCCCTACCGTTCATAGTTAGAACTCGGTAAGTGCAATATCAAAAAAGATCAAGTAAAATTTAAAACTTTTGAATGAATATTCCCAGTTCTAAAGTTGTAAACGTACCCACTCAACCACGGTAACCAGTAATATTAATGATACGTTGCCATAATTTGAGCTTAATTAACATATCTCGGAAAGTATATTATGCATCTAGGTCTAGTATTTAACGGGCTGTATGTGAGAGGTTTCTACGTAGGGGGTACGTACGAGCTAAGAGTATGACTGTTAATTGAAAAATTTCGACGGCATCTACCGAACGCAGCCAACTTCTGATTGACAAATTAATCATTTTAATTCATGGATATTTATGCACGTCGTCTTACAATTAGTTAAGATATAAGAATGTATAATTTGCTCTTGTTTTAATTTTTTTTTATTTTCATTCTGTCTGGGAAATCGTAGTAATTACCGTTCTGAAAGTACATGTTGTCTGGACATGGAATTTTATTACATCTGCATATATTAACGTTATGTTATTTACTTAATTATAATGTACAGATAATAGCAATAAGGCGACTATAAAAATATCTATAAATAATCCGTCATTCTGACAACGCAAATTATATTCGATCTCCTTGTGTACATAAACTATAATTATTTATAATTATTTCTATATCTACGCAGAGAAAAATTTAATTTTCTAATCATTCGAAACCTCGCGCTGAGATTAATATTTTGGTAAAAATTACTAGAATGTAAACACTTCGTTAATGATAAATAACCTGTTCAATAAGACGGCCTCAATATTTCGGTAGTCCCGGAGCAGTCTCCACTGGTGTAATACACTTGTGGTGACACTTAATTCAATTCTAATTTTCCATATGCCTCTACGATTCCCCAAATTATTGGTTGAAAAATGCATTACCTAAGTGGTTCTTATCAATTGAACTAAAACAAAAGGTAGTGTAGATAAGTTGAGTTTTTAGCAAAAATAACCTTAGAATTGTGAAAAGGAGCACTATCGTTAATAAGGGACATACATAATGGGTTTTCCAATAGGGACTTGACAATTTTTAATTCAATTTGTGAACGCACCCTTTCACTAATAATCGAACTATCACTGTCAATTTATTCAGTAAACTTAACATTTTCATCATGGAAAAGTACACGAACGAAGAACGTCTGCAAATTATAAAAATTTACTACAGAAATTCGGAGTCGGTGACCGCTACTTTAAGAGCGTTAACTCCGATTTTCGGTCGTAATTCTCGCCCTAATAGACAGGCAGTAACAAGTTTAGTGCAAAAATTTGAGTTTACATATTCGTTGTGTGATGTTGACGTGCTAGATAACGGGTTGGTCCAAGTATCAATTCCAAGGCGTTCTCAAGAGTTGGGCATCGCCCAGACCACCTTATGGCGAATTTTGCGTAAGGATCTTGGTTTACACCCATACAAGATCAAGCTGACTCAAGAATTGAAGCCGATGGACCTTTCGAAGCGGCGTACATTCTCCGATTGGTCTCTGGAAAAGATGCGCCAAGATGATCAATTTCATCGAAAAATCATTTTCAGTGACAAAGCTCATTTTTGGCTCAATGGATTCGTCAATAAGCAAAATATTCGTTATTGGTCGGGTGAAAAACCACATGTGTTTCATGAAACACCACTTCATCCACAAAAAATAACTCTTTGGTGCGGTTTGCATGCCGACGGCGTCATAGGGCCATATTTTTTCGTCGACGATAATGATCGTCACATTGCTGTGAATGGTAATCGTTATCGCGCCATGATTACCGATTATTTTTGGCCCGAATTGGAAGATATGGACTTGAACAACATGTGGTTTCAGCAGGACGGTGCCACAAGCCACACAGCACACGTTACAATGGATTTATTGAAGAGTAAATTTTATGAGAGTGTTATCTCAAGAAATGGACCAGTCGATTGGCCGCCTCGTTCGTGCGATTTAACGCCTCTAGACTTTTTTCTTTGGGGCTACGTCAAGTCATTGGTCTATGCCAACAAGCCGACAACGTTGGAAGAGCTCAGAGCCAACATTGAAGGTGAAATAGCAGCCGTTTCGGCCGAATTGTGTGGCCGAGTCACCGAAAATTGGGTCCAACGAATCGACCGCTGCAAACGTGCCCGCGGTGGCCATATGAACGAAGTCGAGTTCCATTCATAAATGTTTTAATTGTACTTCAGCCCGATAATAAAGTTTTTGAAATATCTCAAATGGTCTGCATTTTATTTTGAAAAAAATTTGTCAAGTCCTTATTGGAAAACCCTTTATATGGAGGAGTTAAATATTCTCAATAAACGAGTCAAATTAACAAAAATTATACAAAAATGCAGTGCGCACACATAAAGAACTGACAAGTGAAGTAGTAGGAGAAAAAGTGGTAGTAAGATGAGGAGAAGGACTATCGAGAAAATTGTTTAACATATCATAGAAGGGCATAATGGTGGAATGTAATTTAAGGGGCACGATTATTAAAAAACAATTCAATTACATACGCGGATGACAGCAATTTCAACAATGGATATAAAGAGCTTGAAGGAGACGTTAATGAACATCAACGGAGCCGAAAATTTACATTTTTTCTTTTCCGTTGTTGTATTAAAGACAGGAAATTAATGGAACAATTTCTGTATCAGACCAAGACTCGAATCCGTATCTACTATTCTCTAAACGGTCACTTTAGTCAATTAAGCTACCTTACAGAACAGTTTCGAGTTTTCGAGCACACCATAAGTTACATGATTACATGGAACTCATGTAATTATTGTAATCCTGTAAACAGTCATGTTTCAGATGATTAGCATTATATGTAATTCTAACTAAAAGTTGCATGATATAAAATTAATTAAAGTTGACATTTGTGTCCATCGGTGGAAAATTAGTAAAAATTTTCACCACCTGACTAGGGCTAGAATCTGTATCTACCGTTCTAATTAACTAACTGGCGAGAAGATTATGTAAATTAATAATAAGCATTTGAAAAAAGGAAACCATGCCCAAAGAATAGCGCTCTGGACTTATAGCACCTAATAACAAAAGAAATACCAACACTGGCCAGGACATATAATGTGCTTGCAAAAATTAATAGGAAAGTACTGACAAAATACGTAGATGCTAATATAGGAGAATACCAAGAATAGAAACACATTATTTATTAAATCATGGCAAAATACTGCGAATATGAACCTATGTTATATTCATGGACTTTGAGCGTCCTTTCAACAAAGTACTACTGTGGGCAAAAAATAGTAAGACTTTTTAATTTAAATTTCGCGCGAAAACCCATTCGTCGAAATATTTTTTTTCTAGGTTGGTATAACTGTCAGTGACATCTATGCCAAATGTCACATCAATCATTAGTGTTTAATATACGCTTGTCTTTCTGAAGTACGAAAAATGCATTCGGCAATTTTTACAATGAGTGAAATTGTTTAGCAAAGAAGTTCCATTAAATTTTGTGTACAGAACCAAATTTCTGGTGCCGAAACGTTCAGAATGTTGCAAAATGCCTTCGGTGATGATTTTTTGTCACGAGCAAGTGTTTTTGATTGATACAAATTATTCAAAGAGGGTCGAGAACACGTTGATGACGAACCACGTCCAGGACCGCCATCAACATCAACTGATGATCAACACGTCAATAGAATCAAGGAATTGGTGCTTGAGAATCGACGATTAATAGTCAGAGACCTTACTGGCATCGTTGGAATATCGGAAGGATCAGTGAAAACAATTTTGAAAGATCATTTGGGCCTAAGAAAAGTGAAAGCATAATTTATTCCAAAATCACTCAATTTTTACGAAAAACAGCGTCGCGTTGACGTCTGTGAAACAATGCTTTCTGACTATTAAGACAAAATGAAAGGCATCATAACTGGAGATGAGACTTGTATCTACGCTTATGACCCGTAAACAGACGATCAATCGGCCGAATATCGTATCAAAGATGAGCCGAAGCCCAAAAACCACGTCAAAGCAAGTCAAAAATCAAGGTTATGTTGACAGTTTTCTTCGATTATCGAGGTGTGGTGCACTTCGAATTCCTTCCGACCGGCCAAACTCTCAACAAAGAATACTATTTGAGTGTTATGCGTCGTTTGCGCAATGCTATTCGTAAAAAGAGGCCAGAATTATGGGCCTACAACTGTTGGTTTTTACACCACGATAATGCACCGTCGCATACTGCATTAATTCTTCGTGAGTTTTTCGCCAAATTTTCAACCAATATCGTGCCGCAACCACCGTATTCGCCTGACTTAGCTCCGTGTGACTTCTGGCTATTCAGCAAACTCAAACGACCGCTCCGGGGAAACCGTTTTGAGTCAATTGAAGACATTAAACGTGAATCGCTACGCGCATTGAAGGCTATTCCTGAAATTGACTTTAACAACTGTTTCAAGAATTGGAAGAAACGTTGACACAAGTGTATTGGGGCCAGGAGGATTACTTTGAGGGGCACGAAATAGATTTGGAAGAATAAATTAAGTATTTAAAAATTATGAACAAAGTCTTACTATTTTTTGCCCACAGTAGTATTTGTTATCAAGTGTTTTAAATAGTTTCATAATTACAAATAGATATCACTTAATAATGATACTGTAACTTAGTTATGATTGTCTTCTCTTCTCTTATTTTTTTCTTCGTCGAACAACCATGATTGGCTTAAATACGAAAAATCTAGAAGGTCGGTCCTTACTTGTAATTTCATCCTTGGGCTATTAATATCGTTAAGATTAGAATCATTAATGAATTTGAAGCATTTTTATAAAGAAATAAGTTTTTCGAGAACAGAAAAATATCAGCAAAATTAATTAATTAGGCTTGCAGAATAACTATGAAAGATTCAAAAGGAAAGATAAAAGAGAAATACAAGCGAAGTACAAATAAAATTAATATATAAATGTATTTAACATCGGACTCAAGAAACTAATCTAAACAACGATAATCAAGACGGTCCCTTTAATGGAATCATAGACTGTCGACCCAATCCGTGGCATACGCATATGACATAGGACTGATGGGAATAGACACAAGATGTATAGAAAAGGGTTTAGGAATCTATCGGGAGACAAATCAGAAAACAATGAGGTTCGAAAGCAAATCAAACGAAAATAAATACTTAGGAATTTCTAGGCTTATTAGCCAGACTACAATTAAAATAGGTGATTACCTCTTCGAAAAAGTGAATAATTTTAGCCATCTAAGAGTGTACACAAATAAGAGAAAAGGAAGAGAAGGAGAGATCAAGAAGCGCATTCAATATGATTACAAAGCTTTCTGGCGAAGTCAAAATTACTAAAATGGAAATATCGGTAGGAAGATCAAATTAAATGTATAGAGTATTGATGTCGGAACGCGGGGCTAATATGTCTAACGAGCTCATGAAAAAAATTCGAATCTTCGAAAGATTTTTAGAAGAATTCTTACATTAAAGGAACAAGGGCATATTGCAGAAGTCTGATGAATCACGGAATCACAAGAACATTGAATCGAAAACATACAGTGAAAGTTACAAAAGCACAAAGACTGTGGCGGTTCGGACACCTTAAAGAAAGGAAATCTAAGTCCATATGAAAGAAAAGAAGCTTAATGGATCCTGATGGTAAACAAATCGGGAGGACAAACCAAGTTAGGATGAATATGTTGCATATACGAATTAAATATCACCAAATAGAAACAGTTAATAAAAGATAGAAAAAAACGGAATAAGACGATACGTGTAGCTAGAAAAAAATATTAATCTATTAAAAAAATGAAATGCAAAACAACAAGCGAAATTATTCCTGGCTCTGCAGAATTTTTAGCCTACGTACATATATTTATCATATTTATCATCAAAATCTAAATGTTTGAATAAAATAACTTTTAAGTTTATTAGCTTCACTTCTCCAATACAGATATACACTACCGGTCATATTTATTTGCCCACCCGAATTTTATGTGTTTCCTGAAATACGGATTATCTTTCGAAAAATCTGTATTATAATTATTCAACAATATTATTAGTGGAAGTAATTTCATATGAATTTCTACGAAAATCTTAAATTGTTTATGACATATCGTAAAGGTGTCACAAATTGGAAAAATACCATAAATATTATATAGGCTAATCCCTACAGTATTAACAGTTTTACCTGCATTTCCGAAAGGTATTACCAATATTGTGTTATTGTACTAACGATTTACAATATTAGGATGTGTTATTCAAAAAGGAAAATAAATTTTATGTCAGTCATCATTCGTCTTTTGTTGCGAAAACAGTGAAATAGAGAGTTATTGTGAATATTTTAATGCAATGCAGAAGACGAAGGAATTATCTGTTGCAGTGCGTGCTATGATAATTGCTTATCATCGTACGGGTAAGAATAATGGCGAAATTGCAAAAGAATTACGATTAAATCGCAGAACCGTTGATTACAACGTTAAAAAATTTGAAGAAAGTGGTACATTTTCCAACAAAAGAAGATCTGGACGACGCAAAGCGACGACATCTACAGATGATCGGCATCTAATAGGGATAAGTAGACGCGATAGACGAAAAACAGCACCAGAAATTGCTGCTGAAATGAATAGAGCGCGTGCTAAACCAATTAGTGTGTCCACGGTATAGAGAAGATTAAGGCAAGCGGGTTTATACGGAAGAATTGCTCTGCGAAAACCACTACCACGAAAGCAAGACAAGATAAGACGACTAAATTGGGCTAAAGAACATAAGAATTAGACGATTGATTGATCAGTGGAATAATGTGTTGTGGACAGACGAATCGAAATTTGAAATTTTCGGTAGCCAAACGCGAATATTCGTAAGAAGATCCGCAGGAGAAAGAGTACTGCCAGAATGTATTGCGCCTATCGTAAAACATGGAGGAGGTTCAGTAATGATTCGGGAGTGTTTTGGTGGAAGATCTGTAGGCGATCTCGTCACAATTGAGGGAATCCTAAGAAAAGAAGGCTACGAGGAAATTTTAGAAAATAACGCTGTTCCTTCGGGACTAAGGATTCTTGGCGAAAACTTTGTATTTAAACAGGACAACGATCCGAAACACACTTCTAGATTGTGTGACAATTACTTGCGTCAACTAGAAGAGCAAGGGCAATTCTCTATAATAGTATAGCCAGTTCAAAGTCCTGATCTGAACCCAATAGAGTTTCTTTGGGAAGAATTGGACCGGTAGGTTCGAGAATGAGCTTTATCATTCCCCACTGTACTGTGGGAACAACTTCAAGAAGCCTGGGCACAAATTACAGAAGATACACTGCAAAAATTAATTGAAAGGATGCCGCGGTTATGTGCTATTTTATGTTTATTTTTACACTATTGTATTGGTACAATAAATAAATTTTCAGTACACATTTGATAGTTTAATAATTTTGGCTAAAACTAAGGATGGGCAAATAAATATGACCGGTAGTGTACTTTTGCCACTTTTAAATAAGATCTTGATTTTATACGATATAGTTCTTGATTGTTTTATTGGAACTTAGTATCATGTTCTAAATTATTATTCAAACATTGAATAGGAGTGCTTAGTTTTCTAGATAACATGGCTGAATAAATTTTACTAAGTAAAAATATTAACAAATACATGATTACTACATACATACGTAATGTATATGCAAGATTAAGACATACAGCAAGTGTAGGCACTTTGCTAAAATTATCTTCGCCTATCCTTAGTTTGCTTAAATTGATGTGCGGTGCAATTCCATCTGATTAATTTGCATGCCTCGATTAAAATAACATTAAACAAGGAAGCTCTGGACTGCCTATATTAGATATACGCAGTTATCTAATGTTATTTGATAATTTCTGATATGTAAACATCAACCAAAGGTATTTATTATTGCACACGTGCGCATATATGCATATATTACCATAACCATTTCCTAATGCACCTTTTTTAGAATCGTCTCGCAAGTTCTGAATTTTTAACGTCCATATCGTCACTGAGTCGAGAAATAATGTAGACCAGATATTACACGTCAGTACGTGGTATTGCTTAATGTTCTATTAAATTTTACAACCTATTGTTCTCGATTTGAAAAGAGATTGAATAGTTTTCGGCGACGCCCTTGTGACCAGATACTCTTTCCAATGGCTTTGTGAACTATTTGCATATTTATTTGAGCATTGTGTCAGAATAAAGAATAACTGGTGGTCCCGTAGTACATTAACTCTGTCGAACTTATTCTGTTGTGTCATTTTATCTATAATATGTACCCCAAGTGCATGCATAGAAATTTTCAGTGCTAGTATTGGTTTTAGTAATAACATTTAATTCTTTCATAATTTAAAATTTTATTAGAACGTATCGATGAAAAAAGGTAGTAAAATAAAAAATCAGAGAATTAAAATGACACTGATAAATATAAAAATTTAAGAAACGAACGTGGTCCTTGTGACAAAAAAGTTTTAAGGAACATCACGTAAATACGAGGGAGGGTTTTTATATTCGCGGAATGGGGGACAAGGGGTGGAAATAAAAAAACCAAATTATTTTTCTTTTTCAATATATTCACCTGCAAGACGGATACATATTTCACATCTTTCAATTAATTTATTTATACCCTCATAAAAAAATGATTTCTCTTTATCTGCAAAATACGCCGAAACTGCCTCCTTGACTTCATCATCGGCAGTAAATTTTCTACGCCGCAGCTCTTGTTTCATTTTCGGAAACAGGTAATAATCACTCGGGGCCAGGTCTGGGTTGTAGGGTGGGCGATTCACAATTTCGAAGCCCACCTTATGCAGGGCAGCTAACGCAACGCGGCTCTTGTGGACGGGCGCGTTATCGTGCAAAAGCAGAACAACTTTTGTCAATTTTCCCCGTCTTTTCTCTTTAATGGCTTCTTTTAGTCGCTCTAATATTGAAGCGTAATATTCTCCGGTTATAGAAACACCTTTATCTTTATAATCAATCAACAATATTCAATTCCGAGTCCCAAAATACCGTTGCCATGAGTTTCCCAGCTGATTGTGACACTTTATATTCCTTGGGAGGTGCTGTGCCCTTTTTATGCCACTGCATGGAATCTTGTTTGGACTCAGGTTCATAATGATGAACCCAAGTTTCGTCTCCAGTAACAATTCCACTCAATACACCATCCTTGTCTTCATTACAGAGGTCCAAAAATGCACGCGAACACTCTACGCGCTGTTGTTTTTGCGGCGGCGTGAGCATTCTCGGCACCCATCTTGCGCTGACCTTAGACATGCCGAGATGATCGTGTAGGATTTTAAAAATTGTTGTATCGGATACTCCAACCATTTCTGCCAGTTGTTTCTTCTTTAGTCGAGCATCTTCGAGTACAATTTGTTCAACTTTTTGGATAAGTGCTGGCGTGGTCACTTCAATGCTCCTGCCCGGCCTCGGGTCGTCTTCAAGGGATTCCCTTCCTTGTTTAAATAAACTATGCCACTGGTACACCATGGTTTTTCCTGGACAAGAGTCGCCGTAAACCAATGACATCTCATTCATTATGGTCGCGACTGATTTTCCTTGCCTGGTAAGGAACTTTATAACGGCACGATATTCGATTTTTTCCATATTTCACTTTTCACTCCTGATTATGTTACTTGGTTGACGATAGCTCAAAGACTAACTGTCTAATAACAATGAAACTTCGTATTTATACTAATCATGAGTCGCTGCATAGGCCACGCCCCCAATGCGCCTGCTCACCCCTCTACAACCCGCTCATTCCGCGAATATAAAAACGGTTTGTTAAAAATATACTCCACTTGATAGTGGTAGTCAAATATAATTTTTGTTTTGATTTGATACTACTGGAGGACAACTTTTTTAGTCTGAAATGTAGTTATTGACTTTCAGACACTGAAATAAGGGTTTTTTGCAATCTTACCGTTTGCTTCTGTATTTCATTTTTGTATATATAAGTACAAAAGTGAAGTGATTTTTATACCAGGTTGTTCAGCAAGCTTTGTTGTTCGAAAACAATTGGCGCTATTAGTTTCGTTGTTATATCGTTCTAAAAATGGTACTAATTACTGTTATACGAACACGCGTGAAGTTTTCTGATTTCATATTTTCTCATTCGCATATTTACAAGCGTTCAAAGCTGTCGTGTCACAGCATTTTTTTACAATGGAGAAAATGGAATATCGGAGAATAAAAGCGATTTTGTACGTCGTTTCATCACTATGGATGAGACTTGGGTCTATTACCATGATCCCCGATCAAAACAAGAGGTTAAGGAATGATGTGAACCCGGTATTTCGGCTCCGAAGTGAGTTAAGTTCTAGAAATCGGCCAAGAAGTTGTTAGCATCAATTTCTTGGGATGGAAAAGGTATTTTGTTCGTGGATTACCTTCGAATTGGTAAAACAATAAACTCAGATTATTATTGTAACCTTTTTGACCAGCTAAATTTACAAATTCGTGAGAAAAGATCTAGTTTACAGAAGAATAAAATCATTTTTAGTCAAGACAACGCAGCTCAAAAAACTGTAGCAAAAATCAATGAATTAAAGTACCAATTGTTGTAACATCCACCCTTTTCGCCAGATTTTATTCCCTCTGACTTCTGACTGTCCGTATATTTTAAAAAATGCATACGTGGGGAAAGATTTTCATCGAACGAAGAGGTAATAGCAACCGTGGATGCATATTTTGACAGTCTTCCACAGTCTCACTCCAGGGATGCAAATCATAAATTAGAAGATCACTGGAATAAGTGTGTTGAAGTTCAGGGGCATATTATATTGAATAATTAAATGTATTTCCAACCATACGTCAAAACTTATTGAACATCCTGGTATATATATAAAGTGTTGTTCTTTGGAATATTTTGCCGCATTTAGGTTTAGATTATTTCATCCAGAAAAGCATCTTTCGTTCTGACGTTTCGGTGACATCTGTATCGTTCATCGTCTAGTAGTGGTGCCGTCGCGTGTGCGCCTCCTCGCGATTAGCCGTCGATTGTTCTGTTGTTGTCGGTTATTCGGCAGCAGGAACGGCAACGACTTGAGAATGGCAACACCAAAATTACTGAATGCTCGTTTAGAAAATAGTCCTTTTTAGTTTAAATCATATCTATATGGAGCAATTCTCGAAAGAAGTAGCGAACAGATTTTGGCCATGAAAATCTAATAATATACATTATTTACTCGGTCGCCATAAATACACACGCGTTTGAAACTTCATAAAATTTAAATTTAACAATCATACATGACAAGTAGGATTCATTCGATTAGTTGCGTCATCAAGTTGAGAACATTTCATTTCCGCTGGTATTTCATCTGGTGATTGAAATTAAATTAAGGGGTTTATTTATATATTTATTATTAGCTTCATTAACAAGAATGATCAAACCGAATTTTTAAAAATAATTATTTGGAATGCACAAAGTTAGATTACATAAATTTAGTTTTATTTAAAGCATTACCTTCATACCTAACCCATATGGAATATCCTATATTTACAGCAACGTTATTACAGTACACTTAAATTGTTTCTATCACCACTTACATATTCAGAAATCAGTATATTTGTTTTCCTATCATAAGAGAACATAGTGCGATGAATGATGTTACAAAATACCTGAAAGATCATCCAACACCTTGCGCTAATAATATTAATTCACAGACATTACGAGCAAACCATTGTCTATTAATCAAGCAAAGAAAGAAATACAAATTACCACAATTCATTAATTAATACAAGAATAATTTTATTACAGCTTAATTAATTTCGAAACACTGACTTAATGATGTCTGAATAATCAAATTGTTATGGTTTTTTAGTTGGATGAAAATACCACAACGGCAATTTATCAACTTGCTACCGGTATACAAAGGCGAAGCCATGAACCGCTTGTCTTGCATACGGAGTGGGCATCTACATTTATAAAATTTATTTAACTGCAGGAGATACAGGTAATAATCATATCGTGATATTAAAATTTAAATAGCTGATTTTAATCGCAAACGAGGCTATTTGTTTAGCTGGCCGTGTCTAATATTGTTAGGGAGATAGCATCGCGAACGACTCCATATTTAGATCTCACAGACCTAATGGACAACGTTTAGGACCTTTAAAGAATCGACATAATTTGTTCCGAAACATATTCTTGTTTAGATAATCGCATCACTGCCAGCAAAAGAGAGAGTTCATCCTGGCTTCCAACACGAACGGACGCGCATCGACAATAAAAAAAATAAATTTCTGTAGCCGACCAGTAGCACAGTTATAAGTGTTATGGCCGTGGCTCATGCGAGAGGTCAAGTTGGTTTTAAAATCAACATCATGAAAAGTTGGGATTGAGCAACGATAAGAGTGTATTTTTTATGTCGTTCGTTAGACGTGGGTCGTTTACAAAGGAAATATTACGACAACGGTCTGACTTAGTTAGACAGTATGAATAAACGTCTGGTCGCTTCTCATGCGAAATGCGTGGAAAGTAATGAAATGCGTCGTAACTGGGCAGATGTCTAACAAGAAGTATATAAATTCTCGATGAATTTTCAGAGATGATTGCATGCGAAAGAATTATATTCAGGACTTATTTAGATCTCGTGATTTAAAGACAGGTGCAGAAGGTTTAGATATTTTAACTTTTTTCCATGCCCGTACTTGCTAACTACATTTATGACTTCTGTAATTTCAGAAGAGGCAATTTAAGCGTGCGACAATTTATGCATTTTTAAACTTATTTAATTTCATCTTGTCCATTTCATTATTTTCATGGGTTATTGTTAATTGCTTATTCTTGACTTGCGTTTCTTGAGGTGTTTTACTCTTAAGAATTATTTTTCTTTTAATTCTACCTAAAGGAAGTAAAATAAAAAACTGTGTTAGACAACTATTCCAAGATTATTTCATTATATTTGTGAAAGACTTAGTTATAAAGTCAAAATATTTTACTTTTACTTAGAATATACATTATGTATGTTATTATTATTATGTGTTTCAACAATATTATTGTTTTATGTAATGTATTTTATATAGTAATTATATTTATTCTTAATTTTATATTATTATAAGTTATTATTAATTGCTTATTGGTATCGTTTTTATTTTTTATATAATTAATTACTTTAGATATTTAACTTGACTGTTTATTCTTCGTTTTATTTGTATTAAGTGTTTTGTCCTGTAATTGGGTTCGTCTGTTGGGCAATAAATAAATAATTATTATTATTATTATTTTCTTATACGCCAATTAACGCGCATATACTGGTCGGCAGCAACATTTATCATCGTGTACACATTGTTAGTTAGGGTACCGAGATCGGCCTACCTGACTGGCCGCTTCGTTGTTGCTGCCGGGTAGTTACATTACGCTTCCCCAATATGTGCAAGATCGACAGTGTCGAACATTTTCACTTTATTAGGAGTGCATGGGTGCCTCTATTATTTGAACGTAAGAGAGGTATTTTGAACAGTTTCGTTGCGTACAAACTTAAGCCTATATTTATGCGTATAGAATGACTTGAACCGCTTTTCTGTTTAGTGTTTGAACTGATATTTATACTTGCAGAATCGTATGCATCTCCACATACCGATCACTTTGCTGTTCAAAAGAAAATTATATAAAACATTTATGTTTTATTTCAATGACATAGGGCTCACAAATCAGAGAGAACCTTAACAATATTCTCAGGTTCCATTTTTGTATTATAATTACAATATATTACTTATACAGAGTGAGTCAACAAAACTGTACAATTTAGGAACGCCCTTACCAGGATAGTAGTAACCATGGAAATCTGGTGAGTTACCGTTAAAGCACATTACCAGAATTGTCATAAATAAAAACAATAATACGTAGTAAGAGAAGTGGTCCGGAAAGTCCACATGGCACTTATTGCCATATCATGCAAGAACCTAGACGAACAATTATTATACCAATGCCTAAAAGTCGGACAAATATTTCCAGGCAAAGATGGATTTCTATTAGCAATATAGAAAGAAATGGTGGCTATAAGGAACTACGGAAAATACATTATTAAACAACCTATAGTAAATCACAATGGCACACTTGTATTATCATATGATGTGTATACTTTACCACAATTCTAGTAATTTTAATGAATTGCTACCGCCCTTTTTGAGATCAGGAGTTACTTTTGTGATTGTAAGACATATAAGAAAGGACCATCCGAAAAGAGACTATTTTGAAGAGGGATCAGAAGTGATAATAATTCGCAGCAAGTTTTAATGCTAAGTATTGGGTTGGCAACTAAGTACTTTGGGTTTTGTAGTATAAAATAAAATACTTTTTTTTAAACAAAGAATAGTTTTTAACAAATTATATATTTTCCATTTTGCTCAATGACCTTCTGCCATCTTTCTTTCAGCTGCATGATTCCGCGCACATAAAATTTCTGGTCCTTATCAGCGAAAAAGAGAACCAGGTGCGAGTGAAGGTCATCGTCATTTGTGAAAGTTTTACCATTCAAAGAATTCTGCAAACTTCGAAATAAATGGCAATCAGATGGTGCTAGATCAGGGCTGTATGGCGGATGTGGCATCACTTCCCAGCCAAGCTCCAATAGTTTCCCACGAGTTGCCAAAGATGTGTGAGGCCTTGCATTATCTTGATGGAAAACTACACCTTTCCGATTTGACAATTCTGGCCGTTTTTCTTTGATTACTTCATCCAGTTTTATTAATTGTTGACAGTAAACGTCAGAATTGATCGTTTGGTTCCTTGGAAGCAGCTCAAAAAACACAACGCCTTTGTAATCCCACCAAACTGACATGATTTTTTTTGGATGCAATTCAGCTTTCGATGTGGTTTGAGCTGGTTTATCGTGTTTGCTCTATGATCGTTTTTGAACTATGTTACTATACAGGACCCATTTTTCATCACCAGTGATGATTCTTTTTAAGAAAGGGTCGGTTTCATTTCGTCTAAGGTGCATATCGCAAGAGTTGATTCTTTGTGTTAAACGAATTTCTTTCAATTCGTGAGGTACCCAAATATCAAGCTTCTAAACTAGCCCAAGACATTTTAAATGTATTTCAAGTGTTGTGTGCGATACATGTAGCCTCTCCGCAACCTCTCGAACAGTTATATGACGATCCTCTTCAATTATGACTTTGATTTGGTCATCATCAACTTCAGTAGGCTGACCAGAACGTTGCTCAACTTTGAGGGAAAAATCTCCAGAACGAAATTTTTTATACCAATTCTGGCACGTGCGCTCTGTTAAGCAATTAGCACCATAAACTTCACATATCTTTTTGTGAGCCGCAGCAGCTTTCTTTCCTTTACGGAAATAAAATAGTAAAATATGTCGAAAATGTTCGTTTCTGCACTTCATTTAAAATTAAACCCAATATTTAATCAATAGTAGTCAATCGATTTTAAATTGCTTAATTTATCTACTAAATAGCAAACCTCATCAACATTTACAAACTACAAACTATGAGTACAAATCATTGTTACATACTCTCTATTTACTTGTAATCTCATTCACAGTTCGGCACCAACGTCAGTAAAGTAATTCTTCATCTCTTCTACACGGATATGAAATGCATTTGCAAGCGTACTAAATCTAGTAATAGTTGCTCCTCGTCTATTGCTGGATGAAATAATTCATGTTTCATTAAAATTGATCGTTTCATATCTCAAAGCAGCCCCTTATTTCTTTTTGAAAGTAGTATAACATCTCTATAAACCGTGCTTATTTTACTATAATCATTAGTTATTCTCATATATTTTTAATATTAAGCTTGTTTTTACGACGTATAAAGCTTCGGAAGTTCTCTGCTTTGCTATATAAATATTTTAGGCTTGATAATATTCCACATATTTATATTTTAACGTTTCTGCTAATACCAAAGAAAAATATTATATTCGAATCTTGATTTGAGTGTTTCAAGTTAAATATGATAACACGATCTTTTTTTTCTATTTTAATTGGGAAGAATTTCTGTACAAACATAGGGTTTGCTGAATAAATGAAACACCAATGAATATTTCAAAAGCCATCTTATCAAAATGTCAATTTCCAAACCAGAAATACTGTAATAAAATATCACGTGGATATGTTTCGAGAGACAGACCGTCAAAGACATATTCAGCATGAAAGGGAGACCGGTTTCAATTTTCCGCAAGAGAATAACTTCCAAACACGGGAATTGCTAATTCCAAATGTGAATGTGTTAGAGAGGGACTGACTGGCGTGAATTCTTCAATGTAAATCTCCGCCTGACAGGTCCAATTCCAAGAATAAAACAGTTCGAAAGAATTCGCCTAATTTTCTTATCGTGCGCATTTCGCGTAAGCAATTTAGGAAATACTCCACTCTCACTCGTTAAGATACAGTTAAAATAAATTCAAGCGCACCGGTCCTCCGATCCCTTCAGTTGGATGTAAGAAATTATTCGAGAAAGCCGTTAATTGAAACAGGAAGTTTTATGGCACTTTAGCGATGTGATACAGGTTGGTGAGAGAAACTTTCCCTAACAATGGCGAAAACGTAGCGCTCGAAGAAGTGAAGAAGTCAGGAGGAAGCTAATTAATAGTAACAACCGTTCAAGTGGATATTTTCGAAGTATATTTAAAGCAAATAAATCTGGTTATTACTTTCACATTTAGAAAAAAAAAGCAATGACGAGTAAAGGGTAAAGACACAAATTTTTTGCTAAATGGCATGAAATTATAAACTCATCAGGGAATTTCTGAACGCAAGACGAAAAAATGGGAATATTTTAAATAAAATATGTAACAGTTCTTTGTTATATGTCAACATATAAACCTTAGTGTTTACTATAATTCAATATTACATCATAGATATGATTTAAATTATTTTTTTAACATTTGCAGATTTTGAAAACTTTTCTTACAAACTGTTCAATAACATTTGCGTCTGGGCTTCCGGGCTGGAATCGCGTCACTGGTATAACTGCCGACGTTTCGTACCCACTCGTATGGGACATCTTCAGGGCTCAACTAGTGCTACTGTCTGTCGCACTGAAACTGGTGTAAGTCGATGGTGGACGAGTATATATATGGGTAATGGGTTATGGGTCAATGGAGTGTTACAGTTGCGGTTGGGTTGTTTGGAGATGCAAGATTGCCAGGTATTGTGTAGGGGTTAGCTCAATGGGTAGCTGTTCAATGACAATTTATGCTTTTCATCGCGGAGAAACATAATCACTTAGGGTTGATATATAACCTCCTTCCTCATTAATTTTCGTATTCTGTAAACGATTGCGACAACTAAGCTGTCACCATCAGAAATTAATTAAACAGTGTCGCATCTGGAAACCACGGAAAAAATCCGCACGAAACAAATTCCGTACATGATCTGTACCGTCGAATGCCAAGCCGCAAATAGCAAGTGAATGTTGTGATGATGATAACTTCGAAATACGTATACAGAATACGAAAATTAATGTGAAAAGGGGTTATACATGAACCTTAAGAGTTCAATTTATTCAATCATAAGCTTCATAGAATTTACCTTCATGGAGAAACATGTACAATATTCTGGAAGTTAGTGATGTGTTTTCCTTTACTAGGAACAATTCAAAGATTCTGTTGTCTTTTTGCTCCCCTTCAGAATACATACTTTAAACATATATACGTAGAATGTGGTAAGAATGTGTGTATAGTATATAACCAAACGAAGCTTTAATTTGATAAATATTTATAAGAAAGTAATTCAACCTATATTCAACCTATGTATTCAACTATGTATTCATATTTTAATGCTTTACACTACATTTGTTTTCAGTCGGCAAGAAAATTGAACATTGTCGCTTATCTCTTAGAGACCTGCAGGTTCCCATGATTCCCAAAATCATCCTCGAACTCTAAAAAAGGATACCACAACAACCTAGAGTTCCATATTAACCCATTGATATCTGATATCTATCTCCAGACCGCCGGCGTACACAAACGACCGCATTTTATCCTTAGTCAAGAACGACCGGCAGCTTAGCTAGCGTAAGTGTTAATTATAAACAATTCACATGAAAAATACTTGTATATCAACATGTATTTATGATATAAATGTTCCTTATAATTACATATTTAAGTACTAGTCCACAAAATATTCGAGGGAGATTTGCGATGTACTTATCGTATCAAATATTATAAATAATGCATTTCTCATAATTTTACAGTAACTGTAGAATTGTGAATAAA
>JAVIWB010001262.1:0-60000 GCA_031893035.1 Dermolepida albohirtum | reverse complement strand
AGAGCTTTTGAAACAATAGACGGAAATTTGATTATACAAAAACTCAATATGTACAGGATAAAAGATGTTGAATTGAAATGGTTTAAATCATATTTAAAAAACAGACAACAAATAACAAAAGTGAACGGTACCCTATCGAACGTTTTGATAAATGGCTTTGGTGTTCCTCAAGGATCAATATTGGGTACACTGCTTTTTATAATATATATAAATGAAATGCCAAATATTGTTCAAAAATGTAAAATAATATTATATGCGGATGATACTTTAATATACACAGAAGGAGAATCGGAAAGTGAATGTAGAGACAAATTAAGATATGATATAAAAAATATTAACAAATGGTTAAAAATGAACAAACTGAAACTAAACGAAAGTAAAAGTAAATTAATATAAATTGGTATGATTAGTGAAAGAGATTTTGAAATTAATAACAAAATAATAGAAAAGGTTGAAAAAATTAAATATCTCGGTTTCATAATTGACAAAGAATTAAAACTTAAAGATCATATTGATTATTTCTGCAAAAAAATTGGTAGAAAAATGGGTTTTTTAAATGGATAAGAAAAAAACTTTCAATAACAACCGCAATAAATATATATAACACCATTATTAAACCCCACTTTGAATTTTGCTCAACTATAATATATACATACTATCTAGAATCACAAATTGAGAAAATGCAGAAACTACGAAACAAAGCCATGAGATGTATTTTAAAATGCAACCGTTATACATCCATATCAGCAATGCTTAGTTCACTGCAATGGTTGAATATTAGACAGAGATTGGAAATGAATACCATATGCTTTGTGCAGAAAATGAAGATGGGAAATGCGCCAGAGTATCTTTGTGAAAACATCAGATATGTGAGTAAGGTGCAACCGTATGAGCTTAGAAACGCCGAAAACTTACAAAGAACAACGTCAACAACAATGCAGCGTTCATTATTCTATAAGGGACTTAAATTGTACAATGAAATCCCAAATGAGTTAAAAACTTACTACATATTTAAAAGACAATGTGTTAATTTTGTTAGAAACAGCCTAATTTGTTAATTTTGGTGAAATCAACTTTAAGTTTAAATTTTAAACATTCTACCTTGTTTGTAAAATTTCTTATTAAAATGTAAATTGTAAAAGTATTTAAAATACTAATAAAGAATATCTATCTATCTATCTATTTTCTTTCTATAAATTTATTTGTTTTAAATAAAGGTTGTATATATTTAGCACCATCTTAAATTCTATTTCGTGCCATGAAATCGACACTTTAAAATATTTTTGTAGTTCGGAGGCATGAAAAGGAAAATACTCCCATAGCACTAATATAGCATCTGCTTTTATTATGGAGATATGTGCTACAAACCGAAAATCGTTCTAACGAACTGTGGGGTTTTTACCCCTCAACAAGCCTTTCCGCACTAAAATAGTTTTAAACGTACACTAGGGTGGACTATTCACACACCAAGTTTCAAATTTTTCTGAAATTTCCCTTTGGGAACCTTCCCTTGGTGGTCATTATGGTGAACCATGATTCATTAGGACAGCCTATTTACAGCAATAATCCGCATATCGATAAGTATTGTATATAGACACTATTCCAACGGTATCCTTCACAACACGGAATTATTAACAAATTAAAATACTATCTAAAGATCTTAACCATGTGATTAAAATAACTACAGAATATTTTGAGAATAACATATGTTGACAAGAATATTTACTTTGCGACGGGACCTGTCTAGCGTTTTATATACGAAACATTATGTATGTGTATTTATTACGTGTTATGCATATTAATAAACATAAATTTAGATGAACAAAACTTTTAATTTGCCCATTTGTGAAAAGGTTATTAGTTTTATCGAATGCTTTGAGAATGCCTTTCAGGAGTTCGAATTATATACTCGTATATAAGGGAAATAAAATAATCTAATGAGACCCAAGCCAACTGGGGAAGTATTTTTCACATCTGCTGTTCTCAAGTAAAATTACTTCTTTTCATACATTCTTTAAGTAATGGCGATTACAATTCTTCCATAATCATAAAAAGCAACCCTATTTTGTAAACCCACTCGACAATCGAGAAGTTCAATCAACCCTTGATTTAATCTAAGAGATAATACAGAAAACGTCCACTTACCCCTATCTACGAAAATTGAATGGACCACCTTCGTTACTGAAATTTAAGCAAAATTAAGTATATTACACCTCCAGCCGATGATGGTAATTAAATGAAAATTAGGAATCGATATCGACCAGGTTTAAGATATTTATATTTGTGTCTTTTAAACGAAATTTTTGCGGTTAATAGATATAATATAATTGTATGGGAATTTAAAAAAAATACAAGATAAGCAAAAAGTCAAGAGTTTCTATAAATAAATTTTAAGATAATTATACTTATTATTTTGCATTACTTACGTCCATCAATAACTGTTTCATAAATGTAAACATGTACGTATAATAATCATTGGTGTCGGTATATACAGTCTGTCCTTAAGATATGTACGCTGCTTTTGACAGATATTCTGACCCCATTCAGAATTTAAATAAAGCAAGTCTGTACAATACACCAACATCACTATTAAGACATTTTTGTCAGGAATTCAGTTACTTTACCTGATTGATGTATCTTTTCTAGCAGGTATATTTTGTATCAGTTGTTTCGTATAAGTAGAACGTGATAAGTAGAGTATTTTAAAACATATGCGTAAAAATGGAAATTTTGGTTTTTATAATGATCCTCTAGTAAGACTAATATCAGATGTATCGGAAGTAATGGAAAAGCTAGTATATATGTGCATATTAAATTTTATATGTCCAAACAACATATTAAATAATTGACAAAATATAATTATAAAAACAGATCGACTACGCATATAACTTTTCAACATTCGATAGTGGTTATTAATTGTAATTTTATAAATGAAAAAGAGTCAACGGCTAGCAATTGTTCTAACCTATCCCAAGCATTTAATAGTATAGACCATATTTTTGCTTAACAAGATGTTATGAGTTTTAGACCTTGACCACAATGCATGTTGGAACGGTCAAGGTCAATGAGGAGGTTTTATAATCAGATGAGGCCGAAAAGGTTTCAGTGTTAAGATCATTTTAAGGCTAAGGTCATTTCAATGTCAAATTTAAGGAGGTGGTTCTAGAATCGGCTAAGCCCGAGGGGGTTTAGGCCATTGTAAAGTCATTTCAAGATCAGTGAGGTCTTAGAATTGACTGAGCTCGATGTGGTTCAAAAAATAATTGCGTGCGTGAATAAAAATGTACAAAAGTACAGTCATAGAATCATTCTCATGAATGATCGCAATATTGCGGCCAATGGAGTTCGCTATCGTGTCATGTCGCAAGACTATTTTTGGCCAGAATTGGATGGACTTGACATCAGTGATATATGGTTCCAACAAAACGGTGATGCATGCTACAGAGCTGGTCAAACAATTGATCTATTGAATGGAAGGTTCAGTAACCGTGTAATTTCTAGAAATGGTCCCGTTGAGTGGTCACCTCGCCCATGCGATTTAACTCTGTTAGATATCTTTTTATGGGGTTTCATTAAGTCGCTGGTTTGTAGCAGCAAGCCAAGAAGCTCAGGGATAATATCGGACATTAAATTTCCAACGTTCTGATTGGTATGTGTGAAGGAGTGGTGGAAAATCGGCTTCAAAAAATCGATCGCTGCAAATGTGCTTGTGGTGGTCATATGAACGAGATCGAATTCCATAGTTTGTAGGGTGTGTACTCTACCTGGAATAAATTTCAGCACAATGTATCAATTAATCTGTTTTATTAAAATACAAAATTGTTATGTCCTTATTGAAAAATCAGATATTGTTTTGGTACGTAGACTTCCGCGGTCGTGGTCCATGCTATCTGCTTCTGGGTTTCCGGGCTGGAACGGCGTCACTAGTATATCTGCCGACGCTTCGTACCCATTTGTATGGGTACTGCACTGAAACAGTTTCAGTGCAGTAATTCAGCCCTGAAGATGTCCCATACAAATGAGTACGAAACGTCGGCAGATATACTAGTGACGCGGTTCCAGTCCGGAAACCGAGAAGCAGATAACCAGATATTATCTTTATTTTTCTTGCAAGGTGGATGACATATTTCATACTTGTACATTATGAGACGAAGTATATTGTTACTGAACACCTATGAAAATTTTAAATGTTGACTATAAATCTTGAAAATATTTAATTGCAATTGTAGTAAGTGAATTCAAAGATTTTCTTGTTACACTTTCCTTCATTTATAAAACGTAATTCACATTTTATTACAGAAAGCAAGTTGTCACTGTTACAAGATGTTTTAATGTATGTACATATTGCCATAGTCTATTCTTAGAACATACAGAACACAGTTACAAGAATTATTAATGTTCATGTATAAGTACATAAGTAAACACCACCTGACATCAGCAACACATTCGGTGTCTCATAAAATATCAATAGATTTAGTACGTTTTAAATTATCCAGAGCAAAACTCTCATCAGACGCAAGCAGTATAATAACAATATTATTTCCAACTATAAAGGAGTACGTGCATCTAAAACGCTTTATAACGTTGTAAATGTATATAAAGAGGATTTTTATTTTGTGTAAATCCATACGGTTTTGCTCAGATATCCAGTAAAAACGGGTCGAAACAGTATAAGTCATGAATTCGCCCAATATACACTACCGGCTAGGGAAGTTTGGGCAATCAGAGATACATATGTACGCATGAAAACAAAGAAAATATAATAAAAATTAAACTCAAATTTAAAATGTAGGTTTTAAATAATACTGTAGATGTAAAACCAATAATAAGTCTTCGAAGATGTCAATAACGATAAAATTATAGTTAGAATATTTATGAATTTGATCAAACTCTTGGACTTGATAGTCTCCAATATTCATATTTTTTCATAATATTATGGATCAATAAGTCCCGAGACTAACCCATAGATGGCGCTCGTAGTAAACCAGTAACCACGTCTTTCTAGAGTACTAACCTTTGCTTGAAACGTGTCAAAATTTTAAGTCGATCGGACCAGAAACAGCTGAGTTATCGAGGTTGGAGTAAAGTCGTTTTGTAGTTTGTTTAAGCAATGGAAAAAACCGAGTTTCGTGTTCTGATAAAACATTGTTTTTTAATGGGTAAAAACACCACGCAAGCAAAACAATGGATTGAAAAATGTTACTCGGACTCTTGTACATCAAAAGCAACGATTTGTCGGTGGTTTGCCGAGTTTAAACGTGGTCGTACCGACACAAATGACGCGGAACGCTCGGGTAGACCTGTGGAAGCCGTTACACCGGAAAATGTGAGTGAAGTGACAAAAATTATAATGAAAGATCGTAAAGTGAAGCTCGGTGAGATTGCTGAGATGACACAGATATCATATGGAAGTGTATTTACTATCCTTCATGAAAAATTGAGCATGAAAAAGGTTTTTTCCAAGTGGGTGCCGCGATTGCTTTCGATGGAACAAAAACAGCAACGAGTCGATGATTCAGAAAGCTGTTTATCGCTATTTACTCGCAACAAAAAAGATTTCTTGCGTCGGTACGTGACCATGGACGAAACATGGATACATCACTACACTCCAGAGTCGAAGCGGCAGTCATCTGAGTGGCGCACAGCTGGCGAAAGCCGTCCGAAACGTCCGAAAACGCAGCAGTCAGCTGGCAAAGTCCTGGCGTCAGTCTTTTGGGATACACATGGCGTGATTTTCATTGACTACCTCGAAAAAGGTAAATCGATCAACAGTGATTATTATATTGACTTACTGGTGCGTTTGAAGGAGGAAATCGCAAAAGAACGACCGCACATGCAAAGAAAAAAAATCCGTTTTCACCAAGACAATGCACCCTGCCACAAGTCGATGAAAACAATGGCAAAATTGAACGCATTGGGTTTTGATCTGCTTCCCCACCCCCCATATTCGCCAGATTTAGCCCCCAGTGACTACTGGCTCTTTGCTGATCTTAAAAAAATGCTCCAGGGAAAACGATTTGGCTCAAATGAGGAGGTCATCGCTGAAACTGAAGCTTATTTTGAAGCGAAAGATAAATTTTTTTATAAACATGGTATTGAAAAATTGGAAAAGCGTTGGAACCATTGTATCACCCTAAAAGGTGATTATGTTGATGAATAAAAAAAAATTTGCAAAAAAATGTTGTTTTCATTGTTAGTCTCGGGACTTATTGATCCATATGTTACGTATATATAGTATACGTGACAAGGGAATAATGCTGGTAAAATATTACCTACAGATTACAAAGGAAAGAGTTGATTATAATAGCAGTGTGTTCTACAATTGATTAACAGTAACCAATGGAGTACCACAGGACTCGGTGTTGGTCCTCTCTTATTCGTAATTTATGTTAATGAATTGTCGACACTAACACTACATAAAACAATTTTATTTGTTAATGACTTGAAAATTATCATTACAAGCGACGGAAAAGGTTATCGATGAAATAACTAATTGACTAATAACCATGAATAGTTAATTTTTTAAATTCATTTTTAAGCTAATCGTAAGTAAAGCAAATTCGTTTTTTCATATTGGAAACGAATTGCTAGTTGAATTTGATGGAGCCTGTGGTTGATTGACTTGATCAATAACGCTGCTTCTTCAACATATTATATATAGGTCCGTTCTCGTCTAGGTATAAATTAGTGTTTTACGGAATGTCTGTTGAAATGCCGAGGATTTTCATACTGCAAAAGTCATGCGCTAGGAGTAGACTTGGATTATCGAAAATTGATTCGCGTAGAGAAGTTCTCGAAAATAAGAAAATACTAACTTTAACAAGGTATATAAAAAATTAGCTGGGATTTTTTTAAAGAATAGCAGCTTTATCACTTTTATAACGTTAGAGAAAGTGCAAATATATAGCCTTAACACTGACTACATGATTTACAGCAGTCCTCAATGAATGAAACGCTTAGTAAGATTCAATGTTTTGTTGGCTATGGCTTTTATTAATTACGATGTAGCCAAGGGCCGTATGCTTGCGCTGTTGTTATTCGTATAGCAATAAATGATATATTTATTGTAATTTATAACAGTAGAGGTACTTTCTCTTATTAAAGAGGTTTCTTATTTCTTCGTTTATCGATATACGATTCAACGCCGAATTGATCATACAGTCCATCAAGCGAAAGCTATCTGACTATAAGATATGAGCTAATGAAAATATGGAAACACATTTTTAGTATATCAAAACTTACCTCTTCTTTAAGATGTGATAACATAAAGCAACACCTAGCTAATTTGTTACTAGGATTTTTTCCGATTACGTTTAACTATTCATTTCATACTACTATCATTGACCTTAATATATAATCTGAATAATTTCTTTCAAAGTTTAAAACAACATTGCCTCTCTCTATCGTACAACACACCAATGTATAGAACGACAGAACGAGAACCCGACTATCTCGCATGTCGGAGAAAAAAATTGCCCCAGAGCGTGTGTAAACAGACCTTGAGATTTGCCAAATAGATGAATGTTAAAAGGAATCATTCAAGTATTAATAACACCCTGTTTACTACAGATGTTTCAAGGATTCACCTATTATCAGATAAACTTGTGTTATTAACGAACGATCGTTTGGTAGTGTTTATCGTACCTTTTCAATACGGAAAAATAATGAAAACACATTACCTCCCTCTATCGTATAACACACGAATGTATTGAATGATGGAACAAGAACGCGTCTATCTCGCACGTCGGCAACAAAGTTTCCAGAGCCTGTGAAGGCATACACTAGCTATAGCAAGTTTACCTGATGATAGGTGAATCCTTGAAATATATGTAGTAAACAAGGTGTTATTAATATTTGAATGACTCCTTTCAACATTCATACATTTTGCAAATCGCCGAGAAGTGTCTGTCTACGCACGTTCTGTCAAGTTTGTGGCCGACATGCGAGATGGACGCATTCTCATTCTGTCGTTCAATACATTCGTGTTTGTTTTTTTCAATATTTTTCTGTACCGAAAAGGTGCGATAAATCTTAAAAAGGAATCGTTCGTTAATAACACAAGTTTACCTGGCGATAGGTGAATCCTTGAAACATATCTAGTAAGCAAGGTGTTATTAATCTTTGAATGATACCTTTTAACATTCGTCTTTCTTTCTTTGTTTTAAGTTCTACAAAAATTATCTTTTTTTCTAATTTGGTACGTAGACTTCCGCGGCCGTGGTCCATGCTATCTGCCCTGAAACCCAGAAGCAGATATCTTTTTTTCTGTTTAGTACAACTCATTTTCTTTAAAACAATTATTTGTATCGGTCAACTTGGTGTCTGTTTCACGACTAATAGAACTTAAATTCTTAGTACCAACAGTAAATGATGTATCATTCCCAAATATTATGGTGTCAGAGAGTAACAAGACATTAAAATATAAAGTAAAGACCAAGTATATTAACCCGGGGAACGACAGGTTTTTCTGGAGAACAAGCAAAGACATCCACTAATTTCAACATACTGTTTCCTGTTTTTTAAACAATCCTTAAGACGCCTACATACCAACCCCCCTAACGACATACTTCTTTAATTTTCTTAATAGAATGTCGTGATTTATTGAGTCTAACGCTGGAAATTAGGTTATTATAAAGTAAGTTCAAAAGATTAAAGACAGCCAAAACAGTAGATCGGCCTCTTATAAAACCAAATTATATATTGTATGACAATTTATATTTATGTAAAAAATTTACAAGTGTTGTGGCAACAAATTTTTGAATTACCTACGGGAATATATTAAAAATTGATAAAGGATGATAGTTGTCCTCTATTTCGCTGGAACCAGTTTCTAATATTTGCTTAATTTTAGCAATCTATTAAACACTATAACAACACCTTGCGCAAATGAATTATGTATTAATTTCGTAAGTGGTTCCAGAAATTGATCAGCACATTCTTTCATTAAGTGAACTAAGACAAAGATGTAGGATGAGGGAAAAATGTGTTTGTACAAGCCCGACCACTTAACGACAATTTACATTATTCAAGTGAGTAGAAGTCAAATGATCAACTACATCAATAAAATAGATAGTAATATATGTACATGGATTGATTCAGAATTTTACCTCCAATATTATTACTTCAAAGAATCTTTCTTTTTCTACTCATTAGTTAATAATTGCAAGAGCTGTTTTTATTATATTTGCAGAATTTCTTAGTATTTCACTATTGTATAAAACTTTAGTGTTATTACTTTTCTATATATTTATTTATATAATGTAATAGGGAATAATAGCATCGTGACCAAAAAACTTTAATTTTATATATCTTAATTTATAACGAACTGTTGAATATGACAAGAAGAGTTTAATTAGATAATAAATAAATTTATCATATAATGTTGAAACAAAATTAGTAGTTTGACCTATATTTTCACGAAACAAATACAAGAAGTACCCCGCCCAAGCACGTAGTGTCACACTTCATCGGAGCGAATTCGAGATCCAAAAATCATACCAAACTTCATTGGATTCTAATATAAAGCGAATCTAGCACCATCTGATGCACGTTTCAAGAAACTCCCTATCGCTTTCTTTTGCCTCATTCAAAGTGCGCGCAAGCCTTCCCTCCGGTTCCATCCACGGTGTCGGTGTTTTGTGGCGAATTTATGTACATACATATGTATTTGTGTGTGTGTACGTGAGTTCAGGGGTGTGCGTAGGTGTACACGTTCGAGTGTGTGCCTGCGTGTTTATCAGTGTGTGCGTGTATTGAACTATATGGAACTGAATGTGCGACCAAAATACAAGAAAACACAATTTGTAAAGTTAGTAAGATGCGCGTTTCAAAGGAGATGGGATCTTCCCCGGGTGATCCGATCGTTAAATAAGAACGTGATCCGGGCCGTTTATTCCGGACACGTGTGCTTTCTACCTTCTCGACGTATCGGCCGTCTCTCCATACTACTAGACTATATACCGTCCTAACGAAATAAGGATAATCACTTTTTGATATTTTACGGGAAAATCGCATTTATTGCCCAAGTTAAATTTGTCGATACGTCGACGTTATTCCTGGCAATTCCGCAGATCAGTTTCGGTTTTTTTTTTCTCGTCCTCTCATCCTTACTGAAATCCTGGCTGAGCTTTCATAATGAAAATCTTGAGATATTATCGTACTACTCAACGAGGATAATACATTTTCTAAATAAAATAGAATATCTCCTCAATGTTAGGGGTTATTGAATGTTATTAGTTATAAAAGTTATTAAAGCATGTAATCGTGAAATAAGGTTGAATATAACCCCTTTCCTTAACTATTTGTAAATTCTGTTAGGGGTTATTTCAAAGTGTCGCACCTTGTAAAACACGGCGAAGAAATTGTAATACACTCCGTACGCGATCCGCACCGTTGCAAACCAAGATGTACACTGTTAGTGTACATCTTGTTATAAAAGTTATTAAAGCATGATGTAATCGTATTTCTTATTGAACTGTAGTAAAAATAAGTAGGGACTTTTAGATTCAAGGTAATAGTATTATTTAATCTTCACCAAAAATAAGAACTATAAGTACTGTGAAAAAAGAAAAAGATATAATTTTGTGAAATTTTTGTAATTCCTTGAAATATCCTAAATTGCGAATTCTTGAGTGAATTTGGAGCATTATGCATTTAACAGGCAACATAAGCAATTATGGTTTAAATTGAAAATTGAGACGCAGATCAACACTACAATAGTTTAAATAATGACTAAGAATTCCAATTATAATTCCAGAAATACTGAAAGCAAGAAATCGTGTTCTATTGAAACGAAAATACGAACAACTGAAAAATTTGAACATACATTGATAATTGTACTATTTGGAACAGAAGACTTTATATAATAATCTAAACTTTCGAAAAACTGAAAAATTGTATATGAGAGAATGTAATATGGAATAAGCAATAGTGCTGCTTGATCCAATCAACAGATATTTGATAAAAATGCTAATAAATTTTTAAAAAAAGTTGATTTCGTATATTTTTTTGATTTCAATATACTTATGAACACGTGTATGAACACATAATTGTATTTTTACTTGTTTGGACAGGCTTTAATGTAATCTTGTTGGGAGAGTATGAAATGCATTTTGATTGGAGGAAAAATATAGAAATATTCAATTAAACAAAACAAACAGATATCTAAAAACGTTTGGCATTTTAATAGTATAGACTGAATTAGTATGCCGTACATTTCTTGCATAATCATAACCCATTCCTTCACTGGTAGTAATTCGTGTAATATTCCATGTAGCAACATGTCTTACCATAACCTCCCTGATGTAAATTAGTAACGTCCGAAGCGGCCTTGATGGGATAATATCCCAAGTGTGTTCTATTGGATTATCATCTGGGGAATTAACTTGCTACTCCATTTCCTCTATACCGAATTTATCAATAGAGTTACTCACGAGATTTTGTCGACGAGCATTATCGCCCATAAAAAGGAATTCTGCCCCTACTCTTACTGTTACACATGGAAGAGTAATAGATCGTCCATTCTTATCCATATATTTGAGCAGTGAGAACTCTACTTTCTATGAAATAATAGTCTGTGTGTTCTCCACGCTTGTATTATTATGCCATCATCCTCATGTTGAGGCTTTTCCCAAACAAAATAGATTCCTCCTTAAACAATACTGCCCCCATTCATTATGATTCCAACTGGTATGGTAATTTATTCATATTCTACAGGCTATTTGATGCTCTGCAGTAAGAGAAACGAATACTAATGATTTCCGGATATTAGTGTAAACCAAACGTACGCAAACAATTATCTGCGTTAATAGTATGATTGTAACAGCACGATTTCTATGTCGCTTGGCGTCATTGATTTTGATAGACATCGCCTTTACCTTCGTCAAGTACTTCCAATTTCCAAAAGCTGTGACTCCAAAATCTAGAATTAGGCTTTAGTTCACTCCAAACATATTAGCAACACTCTTCCATATTCTTCCATTTCCCGATTGATTATTGGCCGTCCAACTCTCTATTTCTGACAGATTGTGTTGAGTTTCAATTTTGGATGAAGCTTAAAATTGAAAGTTATCACTACTAACCACAAAGGTGAACTCTTGGATACTGACTGAAGAACGTGTAAAACATGTTTTTATATGCTTCAGTGATGATTGCTTTAATACAAAGATAAACATTTTCAGACACGGTTTTGTACTAGTTTTTTTGTTTAAAAAGGTTAGAACTACTTTATGGAAATATTTGTGACTGTTGTATTGACTAGCAATGCAGTACTGTGCAATTTAAGTAATTAAAAGTATCTACATTAATATTCGACGAGCATAGATTTGACGTAGACTTTCTGGCAATAATATTTCTCTTTTATTATATTTATTCCAATGCTCGGGCAAGTTGTGAATACCACTAGAAAAGTCCTGGTTGCGTGCGTAGCCAAATTCATATCACTCTCGTCATTTTCTTGTCTGGCTTGAATTTTTTGCCTCCTAAGATTCCAAAACAGTTGTCCCAATGTGTAAGTCTGGACTATGTTATGGTTTAGTTGTCTTAACAGAACAGTTCCGATGGTAAGTGTTGTCACTTACCTTCGGAACTGTTATGCCACTTCTTGTGTTAAATAAGTAACAGACGGACGGACATTATCGTAGAGAAAAGTAATGCTTTATTCAATAGTTCCCATCATTTTGCCCTTACCGTCACTGACTTTAAGAGGAAGTTGACTATAATATTTTACGATGAGTTTTCCGGACAGGAAATCTAACAAAATTGGATCTAGGGCATCTCAAAAGATAGTAGTCAACTCTTTGTCCATTGTCAATTTTATTAGAGGTGGAAAATTTGAGTCTTCTCCTACCTTTTCATGACTCAATTAAATTTTGAATTTTTGCCTGTAGTTCTTCAACTTATAGTCTATTATTATTCAATTTTTCAAGGATACAAATAAATAGAAATTGAATATCGTTTGACCAGGTGATCTAGCATCTTCGACCACTTATTAATCTTTGATAAATGAACTTTTCTAAATAGTTAAATGTACCACCAGCTGAATATACACAGAACACTATGCCTTCCTGAAAGAGTTCATGGAACAAACATATCTATTTAATTAATTTGAAAAGTGATTCAGGGTTACTTCTCTATTTCATTGAAGAATATTTGACCACTTTTCAAAATATTACCATTTACATATCTGTCTTATACGGGATAAAGTAAATTCAATGAAAGTATGTACATAGGTTTTCTGTTGACCAAGTTAGATAATTTGTTAATTTATATAGCCAGATAAGCAAAACCAAGCCTCATTCGAGAAGAAGGTCTTGTTCAATGCGTTGTAACTGCTAGTGGTATTAAGAAGCCTTTGAAAATATTGTACTCTTATATTAAAATCTTGTAGAAGAAATTGCCCCATCATCATTATCATCATTTCACATGCGTGAAAGTGTAATTGTTTTCGTACTGCTATGCAAATTCCGTATGATAGTTCTGCATGAAAGAAGGTTTATACAAATAATTCTCTCGAAGAATATACTGTACTCGTTTGCCTAGATAGTCTTCTAAGAGATTTATTTGGACTCTGTAGTATTCGTTTCCGTACATCTTCCTTAGCTGCCGAAATTATTGTTTTAGACCTACCTGGAGATTTTCCTTTACCAAAATGTTTGAAACCAAATCAACATTGATCAACCTGTTGATGTTGATTGAACGAATTAAAAAGCACATCGTTTAGAAACATTGCGATATATTAAAAAATTATAATTTTAACCGCTTTTTACATTGTATATACAATGCATAAAATTTTGAAAGAAATCTCGCTCTCCGCGCCAAGCTTGAACCCGAGATTCCATGCTAACCGGGCATGCGCCTTTACCCTTATACTATAAGGAGAACGGTGAATTTCAGTCTTCTAACATGCCATAAATTCCATTATGGAAACTGATATTAAATGGAACCCACGGTAGGTTTTCAATTTCATATAATTGCTCTCTTTCAGCGTGAAGCTGAAAAATTCAAATTTCAACTGCTTTTAATATCGTATATATAACACAGAAATTTTTGACGAAAAATTCCTGCACCTTGCGGGAGACTCAAACCAGCGATCTCATGCTAACTGGGTATGGATCTTTATTCTTAGACCATGAGATTGTAGGTTCGAATGTCGAATGGAGAGCAGTAATTTTTTCAAGAGTTTCCGCATTATATATTTTATCTATGAAATAATGTGTGCTATGTTTTCGACGCTTATACTATAATGTCATCATCGTCATGTTGAGGTCTTCCCCGAACAAATTGAATATCTCAGTGAACAATACTCGGCTAGTGTATCATCATGCGGCATCGATTCACATCGTAAATGCGCATAATTATATGCAATAGCGACATATGTATATGTAACAAAACTCGGTTGAATATGTACATATATACATGAACTATTGTAGTATTGCAGTATTGAAGTATTGTTATTTATAATACATACATAGATTTTTTTTTGTGATTGATGCTGAACTTGGTCGAAATTTTTCGACTTGTAACAACATAGGCGACAGTTTGTTTTAGGTATATGTAAAGTATTCCATGGTCTTGCTACTAATTCCTCAGGTTTTTCTTCCTCAACACTCAAGGACACCGGGGGAGGTACCTGTCACTCTCAAGACAAGAAACGATTTTTAAAATTGCGCAACTCGGGAAGAGGTTCGAACTGTCGATGACAATTGTAATACGAAATTAAGAAACAAAATTAGTAACACGAATAAACTCTCACAAACGCTCGCACGCGAATGGTAAAAATAAAATGAAAAATTTCGACAGTACAATAGTTTAATAATTAAAAAATTTCTGCCACCAAAATGCCAACTTAATCAATCATTTTTAATATCACTGCATCATCATTCAGACTGAAACCTAGATACATGTCAAAATATAATAAGAATGAAAAAAAGTGGTTGTAGTTTTGTCCCGCAGTCAGTGTTTTGTTTTTACAAAATGCCTGCCGACGAAATTTCGCTACTAATTTTTGTTATGAGCATCTGCGTTATTTATCAGGTTTAATTAATATCATAGCACGGAAAGAAAAAGGAACAAAACATCCCAAAGCATCTGCACCGGCTTTGCATCCATGCCAGTGGAAATTAAGCTCCACTAAGGTTCAAAATAAAGGCGATATTTTGTTAGAAAATGCGGACTATCCTATTATACTTGACTGCACTTTAAACTGATACTCCTCCTATAAAGTTTTTTCTTTCGGTTGGGGGATTTACCGTGTTGCTTACAGTGGTTCCCTTCGTGCTCTCTAATTTTATTTGGGGTGTCTCCCTTATCAAAAAGTATCATTAATCTCATTGATGCGTACTTATTCCCTGGAATATTTACATATTACTTTTAAGGAGCGCTTCGAAATTATGTTTTTGTATTCAAAATAAACGAATAAATTTCGAAAAGAGTATTATTTTTCTCTTATATATTAAATCAGAGGAAATTATAATTTGCATACATACGCCTAAATATGTAAAAAGTTATTACAATTATAAGACATTTTACGACAAATTGCAGTCTCATTTCTACATGCCGTAGAAGTTTATACATGTTTGTTGCACCTAACTGACTGATAATAGGTTTTCCATAGAGCAGCAATTAAAAATATATTGTTAGGTATTTAGCACAAAAAATAAAACTGATCCCATGGAGAAATGAAGCGTTTATAAACTTCAATTCCCAGAATGTAATAGTGTATAGGGTGGTCAATCAGGGAATATATTCAAAATTAGAACAGAAGATATTTAACGAAGTCTAAAATACCAATGAAATGACTCTAACTTCCGAAAACATCTAAGAGAAATAAACCATAATATATATACAAATTTTAAACCGGAAGTCCGGATAACAATTTTGCCTATATATTTTACCTCTACCCAGGACAATGAAATTTCTTTATTGAAGGTAATTTTGATGGAGCCTATGGTTGATTAACTTAATCACTGAAGGTTGATATATAACCCCTTTCCATATTAATTTTCGTATTCTGTATACGTATTTTGACAACTATGTTATCATCATCAGCAGATAACTAAACAGCGTCGCACCTGGAAAACTACGGCAAAATACTCGTAAGAAAAACAAATTTCGCACACAAACCGTACCGTTGAAAGTCGAAACGCACGCTTCCACAAAGCACTGGCACAAAGCCAACTCTGTTCTATTATCTGCTGATGATGACAACTTAGTTGTCGAAATACGTATACAGAATACGAAAATTAATGTGGAAAGGGGTTATATATGAACCTTCAGTTATTAAGAGTTCTTTTTTTTATTTTTTATTGATCTTATTTCTGATGCCATCATATCTATATAGAAATGCAGTCTGCGGTGTTTTCGCAACTACATGAGCAATAAATTGTATTCATTTTAGATGCTATATTAATTACTCAATATCAGTCAATTTCAATATTAGTACAACAAAACATCGACACGCTTTCACACCCAGGGCAACGAACCAAACAAAAGACCATGGAAGGCGAAGAGTACAAATAAAATATAAAGGAATGAAGAAAGGATCTTCAACTTTTTGGGTGTAAAACAAAAATGTGACTGTAAGTACAATGTCACATGTATTGAATATGCCTACGACACTGTTTATATCTAATTTGTAGCAAATCAAGTACTATATTACGATTTTTAAAATCATCATCGTGAAGAGAAAAGTACGTACTTTAGTATGATGCACAACCAAGCTAATTAAACAATTTTAAATAAGTTCAAAAATTGAAATGGAACAAAACCGCACTACATATATTATTATCGGAAACGAAAGTATACGAAATATAGATATTTTCTGTATATAAGAACACTGTTTCCCCACGGCGCATTAGATTGGCTAAAATAATTGTAGAAACATTTCTTATATTTCAAATTTTAACAGATTATATCCATACTGATTAATTGCAGACATACCAATCCTATCAAGTAAATTCAACTTATTCTTTATTAGAATATTAAAAGGAATCAATCTAATATTAATAACACCCTGTCTACTACATACATATGTTTCACAGATATCACTGATCATCAGGCAGACTTGCGTTATTAATGAACGATTCCTCTAGCGTTTATCATATCATTTCGATACAGAAAAATTAACATTGTTTTAATTGGCAAATATTCGTGACGCAAGCGTCTATCTATACGCTCTGGTAACTTAGTTATTGACATGCGAGATAGACGCGCTCTCGCTTTGTCGTTCAATACATTTTTGTGTTTGACGAGAGAGGGAGGCTATAATTTTTCATTATTCTGTATTACCGTTTCAAATATTTTTAATGATCCCGGCAGTACAGATATAGGTCTATAATAATTGCATTCATCGACATTTTCGGCCTTGTATATTGGAATAGTCTTGGCACTCTTCAGCTCTTTGGGAAACACGCTACGAAGAAGACTTATTTATTTATCAGCTCGATGATTGACTCTGCTATCAGATGAATTACCGATATAAGTGTTCCTGTGCTTTGGCAAATAAATATCTAGAGTCGATTTAATATTTACGCTTCATACGATGTAGACGATATTTTCTTTACTCAAGGAACTCATAAATAGTGGATCTATTCTTGAATTTTCACAAGCCTTTATCAACACAGTTGGATCATTAAACAGGCTGGGCATATTCTTAACCACATTCCTGCCCACAATACCCAAAATTTCTAGCTAATCATACGGCGTCATGGTTACTCTCATATTGTTCATGAGTTTGTCTACCTTTTCCAGTCATGATGACCTTCCAGAAAGTTTTTTGAGATCCCGCGTTTTAGTTAAATCATACATAACATAAAGTTCGTCTACGTTTCACTTTAATTCACTCAGTTCTTTTGTGTGCCGGTGAGTATTAATATTAAAATTATCTTTTGCAATGATTAATCCTTCCATACAGCTAGTCAATTTTGTGAAATTTTTTTAATATATTTGCTATTGATTTCAATTTTCACTCTTTAGTGCATTAATAAAATGTACATATTAGTTTCGTTAATCCTTCGAATCATAACATTTTTTCTCTTTACAGAAGGAACAAAAAGATGTCCTTCAAAATAATTTCTAACGTCTTTTATTATTACGCTTGCTTCTGATGTCGTCTGTTTCTAAATCAATCAAGTATTCGATTACCTCCAAAAGTTCTTAAGTAACTGGTCTATATGAGCTACATAATGAAGACCAAGAAACCACCTTAAATGTGCAAAATGTAATATATGTAGTAAATTACTATAATCCTCTTTGCACAGATAAAATTTTCCACTAATACTACGAAGGTACGTCTCTACTTCAAATAAAGTTTCTACACAAAAAAACTGCGTGTCAATTCAATAACAGTATCAAATCAGCTGACATGTGTGTATAAGTGATTAGCGGAAACCACAAGTTTATGCCTGCTGAGGTACATTTGTACACCGAGTAGTTTTCTCGTATTAAGTAAAAAAAGGGTGAAAATGGATTCAAGCTTGTTTTTTAGTAATTCAGTACTATTTATACATTTACTATACAGTCGGAGACTAAAGTTTAAATACACCTCAAAAATTATATGTTTAAAGAAAAGCAAACGTTTCAGAAAAACTTATAGTATGCAGCTTTACTTGTCTTCATAAATAACAAAAAAACGACAACAAAAAATTCTTTGCACATTGCAAACATAACGGTAAATCCCACAATAACAACAAAATACAGCGGACACAAGTTTAAATACATCTTGCAAAACTTATGAATGTACATATGTTTCGATCAAATTCTTTTTTTAAAAGCCACCACTTGTTATTAGTGTTATTGAAAATTATGGACAAAGGTAAAGAAATTGAGTCCAGCGTTAAACAGGAAGGAAGGAAAATCCTATCGAGAAATAGGAAAATTATTAAATGTACCATTTTCTAGTATTCAAAATATAATTAGAAAATATAAGCAAACTGACTCAGTAGAAAATATGTCAAGAAGCGGTCGACCAAAAGAACTTTCCAGTCGTGATGTTAACCATATCGTAAGAGAAGTGAAAAAGAATCCAAGAATAAGTGGCCCAAAACTTGCAGATGATATCGCTAATAACTACAACAAGCATGTGCATCCAAAAACTGTTCAAAGAACATTGCGATAAAATGGATATGAAAGCAGAGTTCCCCGAAAAAAGCCACTGATAAGTGAAAAAAACAGACGACTTAGACTGGAGTTTGCAAGTAAGTATAAAAATAAAGACGCTGGGTTTTGGAGAACAGTTCTTTTTACAGACGAGAGCAAATTTAATTTATTTGGAAGCGATGGACGTTCAAAAGTCTGGCGCAAGCCAAACACAAAATTTGGTTCCTACGGTAAAACATGGAGGTGGCAATGTAATGGTTTGGCGAGCGATTGGAGCAGCCGGGGTTGGGAATTTGGAGTTTATTGATGGCATAATGAATCAACATCTTTACAAGAGTATATTGGAAAGAAATTTGCAAGTATCTGTCGACATCTTGGGCCTCGGACCCCGTTGGATCTTTCAACAGGATAATGATCCCAAGCACACTGCACTTTCTGTGAAAAAGTGGTTGCTTTATTATGCTCCCAGGTAGCTCCATAGCCCACCTCAATCACCAGACTTAAACCCAATTGAGCACGTTTGGGATTTAATGAAGCAGAAATTAACGCAAACTTCAATAACAAGCAAGGAGTCGCTAAAAAAAGCTCTTAAAAAAAATCTGGTCTGAAATATCGTCTTCTGAAACAGAAAGCTTGGTACTTTCTATGCCACACCGCTTGCAGGCAGTTATCCATAGCCATGGCGGTCCAACAAAGTATTGAAATGTTTTTCTTTTTTAAATTATTAAAAAACGGAATAACATTCAAAGATGTAAATATTTTTGTATTTAAACTTTTATCCAGTGAATTTTATCGTATTTTTAAGAATAACCGTTATGTTTGTAATGAAGTCTTTGTTTTTTGTTATCGTTTTGTTTATTATTTATGAAGACAAATAAAACTGCATACTATAAGTTTTTCTGAAATGTTTACTTTTCTTTAAAAATACAATTTTTGAGGTTTATTTAAACTTTAGTCTCTGACTGTATATTGATGTAAGTTGATTTACGATCAACCATCTCAAATCCAATTAATTGTAATTAGAAATGGATTACATGCCGTATAACATCTAAAAGTTTTTCATAATAATCTTTCTCTATTTTTCCATAAAAACCTTCTGTATAACCCACTATAATAATTAAATAATATCCGGGAATTAATGTCAATATTCTGGAACACACATAGAATGCGCACGCTTGTATTTATTTACTTGGGTAGTTTGATTCCATAACGCTTCTCACGATCCTGCCAATGTTTACTCAATAACACAATCCTAATTTGTAAATAATTTAGTCCCTTGGAGATTAAACGTAACGGTTTCATAATACCGCGAACTAATTGTATTTGAGCAATCAATAACGTCGACAGACGTAACCACATATCAAACTGACGTATTTTAACAATTGATTATGCGATATTTTACAAGAATACTTGAAAGTGCTTTACAGTGTAGATTAATTGCACTAAATATTGACAGTTAAATTAATGAAAAGCTTGATAAAATCACCCAAAATAGAAAGCGCCCTTGTATTATTGACAACGGAACTGTACTTCTAAGTAATCTCAGAAAACGCAACATCAAAGAGACCGCAGCGAATAAAAACGTTTTCTGTTATTCTTTAAAGTCAATATGTTACTTTAAGATGAAACGAAAATAAGTCTTTTATGACTACAGACATTCTTAATTATCAAGTACCACAAGGCAATTTGAGTAATGTTAATGTATTTATTTTTATACAATCTTTATTTTTATAATAAATGAAATTAATTATAAAACCGATGAAATTACTTACTAATGTAATGTAAAACCTCAGTTGAGACACAACAAAAATGTTTGTACACCCCGTAAATGTTGCATATTATCAAATATAAATATTCGGCTATGATAATGTGTATTTACTTACATTTAACAACGTCGAAAAACCTTAAAAACCTTTAATAAGAATATGAAACCTGCTAATGTTTACTCAATAACACAATCACAATTTGTAGATAATTTTATATACATACATACTAGCTACTGAAATAATTCAGAATATTTCTTCGACAAGTGATGATCAATCACCATATGAGCATGAATAACGGAAATGTGATACGAAGTAAAACCAATAAGTTGTATGATTAAATTTTCTATGATTTTTCACCATGTTTCCTTTCAATGTCTTTGTGATGATACTGCTCAAAATCCTCAAAACACTTTTTCGTTGCTGCAATATAGTCTTTATCAGATTGAAACTTCTTTTTTCTACATAGGAGAAGCGTAAGGCTGGAGAATAATTAGAAGTCAGTTGGGACTAAAATAAAATAGGGCGACTTACGCATAAACGAAAATTTCAGTTGGCCGTGAATGACTTGAGATGAAAGAGAATTCCGTTTGAACCATTCCATATGGTTTTTCAGAAATTCTTTTCCAAAATATTCCCTGGTAAAGTGAGAGTTTAGACATTAACGACATATTCTACGAAAATGATCGCAAAAGTTGAAGCCGTCTCCTCGGGTACCACTAAAAGCTTCTTGGTTTTCTTTGGCAAGGACTACCATTATGTGTTTACTGTTAGTATTTCGGTTTGGATTTGAAAACATATTGTTGAATATATCAGGTTGTTACATATGAAATGTCCTATTTTGTAGGAATAAAAAAAGTCTGAATTTAAAAAATTTAAATATTTATTCTGCAAAATAGTCTCCATTCAATAGTGTGTTGCCAACGGCCTGGAAGCTGGAAAATTCCCTTTGAAAAGAAATCTAGGTTTTGACGGTTCACATATTGCTCAAACACTGCTATTACTGACTCCCGGTCAGGGAAGTCCCTATTTTTTAAGTGATTGTCTAAACTTCGGCAAAAATGAAAATCAGTTGGCGAAAGGTCAGGTGAGTAAGGTGGATGAGGGAGAATTTCGTAACCAAATTCCGAAAGTTTTGGATTATCTGTCGTGCAATATAAGGTCTTGCATTTTCATGAAGAAGTATGGGTCCATGTCTATTGACTAGTGAGAGCTGCAAGCGGCTCAATTTTCCATACATAGTTTCCAGTTCGGCACAATAGGACGCTGCCGTGATGGTACACACTTCAAAATAAATACCCTTTTCTACAAATACAATAATAATTTTCACCAAAAACATACACGTCTTCACGCAGGTGCGATTCAATTCAGACTCAAGGCAAAAACAGACATTACATTTGTAACAACCTGATATGTAGCTTCGATCGACCATAACAAGTTTTCACAAAGAAGAATTCTTGCTGAAAAGCTTCTAATTATCGTTCGACTGTTTAAGTTTCGCAGCACCTATCTTTTCGACGCTTGCATATGTCTCTTTACGCATCTACGCATTGAATTGATGATGTCAGCCGCTTTTTATTGATCCATTTTCGGAGCTATTTCTGAATATAAAATAAAAAAAACATCTACACCTAAATATTTTACAAAACTAAAAATAGGCAAATCCTTCATATGGAGATTCACATCAACATCACAAAGCTTGTACTAATTTATCCCTTTATGACTAATAGCATTGCAGGACTAGATTCGTGAAGTCCGAGCTCAAACACTTGAATAGGTGGTGTAATAGTTTTTTCTGTGCTGTGTGTTTGACACTTTTCTAGCCACAGACTGTAAGTCTATAGACAAACTAGTACAAATAAAAATACTCTCAATATATAAAGCACATTTAATATAAAAACGGACGAAAATTATTATTTTTTTTATTATAGAACAATTGATATTGTTCGTTTGTAACGAACGAATGTAACGAAGAACTCTGTGTTTATCTGCCATCTTCTTAGCAGGTCGCATACTGGTGGAAGAAGGTAAGAATGTAGGAATGATCAGATTCTTAGAGTTGATAATTATAGGTACAAGTGTAAAATATGACGGAGCATAAGTCCAGTGAAGAAATAATAAATTCTATATATATATATATGTATATATGTACGTATAAATACACAGTCGTGTACATGAAAATAGCAGTCCTAAATTAATACTTAAAAATAACATTTACAACGGAGAATTCTGATGCAGTTATATTGAAATTATTTAAAATCCCTGAATATATATAGTTTTCGGTAATGTCCAACATGAGGGGAAATTACTTAGTTTCCTAATCATGCGCTGTTACTTGCCTATGCTTTAAAATAGCAGTACTATAGGTGGCGCGCTAAACCAAGACGTATAAAGTTCTGTCTGTTGCAGAATAATTCAACAATTTTTTAGTCGTTTATTTCTGTGGTAATATGGGCCGAGCAAAACATCGTTCGTCGGAAAAAAAGAGCAATTTTACTCGATCTACTTAATAGAGGCAAAAGCTACAAGTTTATACAAAATACTCTCTCATGTTCTTTGAAAATAATTGCAAACGCTAAGAACTGGAGCAAAATGAAATAAAATCGTAGTTGAAAAAGGAAAACTAGCCCTAGAGAAGACAGAAACATTATAACTTGTGCAAAGAATACACCATTCATAAGTTCAACTGCAATTAAAAGTGAGTTACACCTTTGTATAAGCACCTTTACTACTGGACGAAAGTTGCATGTAAGAAGGCCTAGGAAGGTACCATTATTAAATAAAAATTAAAATATTATTAACACCTGCAATGGGACGAAAGTGGCGTAATGTGCTGTGGTCCCGTGAATCGAAAATAGTTTTATTTAACTTCAGTGCATATCAACAACACGTACGAAGACCACCATTGACATCATTTCGACTCCTGTTCACCAAAAAGACGGTAAAATTCGGAGACTCAAGCAGGGTATTTTTCATGCCGTAGGCTCTTTACATTAGATAGAAGGTATAATGAATACTGATATCTAGATACATATTACAAACTCTGCTTCTACCATATTCAGAGGAAGAATTGCCACTAAGATAGTTGTATATATAAGATAACGATCCGAAGCATGTTTCTCGTACAGCAAAAGCATGGCTTTGAGACAATAAAGTTCGCGTTTTGGATTGGCCAGAAAAATCGCCAGAAAATCGACTTAAACCCCATTGAGAATTTATGGGTGGAGTTGAAAAAGGCTCTATTTGGTGTTAAGCCGCAAAATATTGACGAGTAGAGATATGTAGACAACTGGTGAACTCGCTGCCCCTTACATTACACAAGAGGTAATATAAAATAAATATCTGGCAACAAAATATTAAGCGTTTCAATCCAATTAACTAAATAAGAATGACATTTCGTTAGTATTTTGGCATCACTGCTATTTTAATGCACAATTATTTTGTTTGTCATAGAATATATTTTATCTTAATTGTGATATTAAGTAACTTATTTATTTATTGTTATAGTTATGCTGTATGTTGGAATAAAGAATTCAAAAAATTTCTTTTATTTAACGTATACATTGATATTTCAGCAAATTTAAGAGCACTTGTATTTTCGTGCACATGAATGTATATATATATATATAATAAAATAATTTAAGACTTAAAGGACAAATAACCGAATAATATTAGTGCATTAAATACTGCTAGAGGCAACCCAACATAGTAAATACGAAAATATTTACATTACCTGCATCCAAAAAACTATTTATTGGTAAAATTACGTTTTAAGTTAAATTAAGTTTTAAGTTTGTAGAACTTACGGGAGTTTCTTTGAAATTTGAACATGTAGACAATAATAATTATAATAATCTTCTCAACACGTAGGTTAAGTTAGAAGTTTCCTGAACCTAGGGCAAGGAATGAGAGAAAATTCCGCCATAATAATAACGGATTTTTATTATGGAACAGATTTTATATAAGGACAAATATAATAGTAAATACGAAAACGTAGTCAATTTTGGAATGCAAAAGGTATTCGTTTTATCTGCTTTTAGGTTTCCGGGCTGGAACCGCGTCACTTGTATATCTGCCAACGTTTCGTACCCATATGTATGGGACATCTTCAGAGCTGCACTGAAACTGTTTCAGTTTCAGTGCAGTAGTTCAGCCCTGAAGATGTCTGCTTCTGGGTTCCAGTCTGGAAACCCAGAAGCAGATAGCATGGACCACGACTGCGGAAGTCTACGTACCAGGTATTCTTCTTGTTAATTACCTTCCAATAGGTCAAACCATCGTAGTTGTGTATTACGCGAGTCTTTTAGACAAACTAAAACAAACAATATTAATAGAGGGAGCCCTAACTTATCCCAGAAAAAGTCATTTTCCACCAAAACAAAACACGGCCCTACATAAGCGTTACTGTTATAGCAAAAATTAATGAAATAATATACTTCGATTTGATGCTGCATCCGTCTTATTCGCCGAATATGGCACAATCGGTTTATCCCTCTTCTAAGCTCAAAAAATACCTTGTAAAACAGAAAATTGCAGTGGACAGCACCGATACACAGATGCTCTGGATACCTAAATCAAGGAATATAAAAGTGCTGAATCTTATCAAGATATGGGGATTTTGGATCATTAGTGGTCCAAATGTATCGAGATGGTAAGACATTGTGTTGAGAAATAAATGCAAAGCTTTATTCTTTGTTTTTGTTCGATAGATTCCACTCTTGTATATTTACACAATTAATTCACTATACTATAGTTTCTGTTAATCTTCCAAAGAACTTATCTTGAACGTTTTCTTAAGATTATTTATAAAACTCGTTCATTCTATATTCACGAATTTTGTATAAAAATTGCTCTGAATTTTATGTTTCTGTGCTTTATTTGTATTCGCCTCTGTGACAATCTCGAAATATTACTATTATTTCGCCAGCAATTACTTCTTAGTTCAAATATAGTGTGTTGTTGGCTACCCGATGTGTTCAGCGATGGGAATTTCTATTTTGGAGTGTATGCAGATAAGTTTGTCTTTAAATCTCAATTGATTAGAGTATGTTATCCTACGTTGGTCTGTTTCAGTATGCAATCTGTCGGTGCTATTGTTGAACTTTCCCCGACCATATGGCCTGCGGTTTCTGTGTGTTCGTTGCATTTTTCGAATATGTCCGTTGGGGATTTCACTATCTTTTATTATAGATTTCAAGTTGTTCAGAGTGGCCTTTGTTCGGCTCGCAATTGAAAACACGCATCCTTCTATATCTGTAAATATACTTCCTTTTAGTAGTCGCGTGTGGAGTGCCGTTGTACGTAATGTTTTCAATCACCGCTATCTTAGGCGTTTTTAAATGACTGTCTTGCCGCTTTAGAATAGTAATTTTGTAGAAAATTGTGGTCCATGAGAATAATAATAATAATTTTACTTCAAATTTGTAACTTACGTTGTTTACAATAGGAAAACGTCAAAAGAAAAGGAATAGAGGAGATAAGTGCAGCTAAAGACCCAATTGAATTAATTTAAAAAAATTCAAATGAACCAGATTCGAACTTCCATTATAACGTTCAAAATTTTTTAGGTCACCTGGTTCCAAATCTATTAATATTTTATTGGCCTGCTTAAATTTATTTAAATCCTTCAGTATTTTTAAATGTTGGGGTATGTGGTTGCAGAATTTTATGCAACATTATCTTACATCCTTTTCTAGCAATATCAGTCGATGTTTAGGAAAACTAACATCGTATGTTTTTATATAGGAATAAAGTCCTCCTTGAGATTGGAACTGTTACCATATATATAAGCGAAATCTGTACCATTTAGGAGGTAACTTTACTAGTGCTTCCCACACAAACTTCATGCGCGTCGCCTTCACGCAGCGAAGAAGGAATTTGAATTAAATTCTGCAAAAACTTGGTCATTCGTGCTCGTAAACCATCAGTTCAATTCGTCAAACGTATGACAATGAATTGACTACAAATTAAAGAGTGGTTTACGCGATTTAAGAGTGGTTGTAGATAACTTAAAAATGACCCTAGTTTTGCAGGCACGCAACATTAATAAATCTTAAAAGTATGAAACAAGTTCGGGTTTTAATTACTAAAAATCGTTTGTTGACTATGCGGCAGATAGATTGAATTCTAAAAAGTTTAAAAAATTTTGAGTAAAGATTTAGAGGTAAGTTGTGACTGCAAAATTCATTCCTTCTTGTCTTTCTTTTCTTCACCAATTCTTTGGGTCGATCGAGTGGAACTTTCGCCGAACAATTTGGAAGCAGTTTGTAGGCAATCTGAAACTATTCCAAAGGGTCATTACTAGAGACGGATCGTGGATTTACCGTTATGATTCTGAGATAAAAGAACAGTCTTCATGGTGGAAGACACCCAACGAGTCGTAACCCAAGATGTACGCCAAAGTGGGAGCAACATCAAGGCGATGCTCACCGCCTCCTTCAATTAGTGCGTTCTTGATCGTGAATACACTCCAAAAGACCTAATAATGAACAAAGAGTATTATCAAGAATATCCGTCTTACGTGACGCAATGAGAAGGAAACGGTCAGACTAGTGGAAGAGTGGCGACTAGGTGCTTCGCCACGACTTACATCTACTCATTCGTCGTAAATTATTTGGTAATTTTTTACAAGAAACTGCATTGTTCAGCTACGCCAACCATCTTACTGTGTTGACTTAGCTTCCTAAAACACCTGGCTGTTCCCAAAGTATTGAAATATTCTCATAAACGAAGTCGACACAACGACGTTGAGAAGATAAAGAAAAACACGAGTATACTTAATGTTGTATTCTTTTCTATCTTCACGAATATATTGTATATAAAATGCATGTAGTTATTACATTTATTGCTTTGAAAACACATCTGAATGATGCCCTGTAACTCATTTTCATGATAAACTCTCCTTTTTCTTAATTCACAAAGTTATTTTGTTGTTACTGTTCGATTCTTAGAATATTATTCCATCTTACCGCTCTTTAGAAATTGCTGTAGTATAATTGCTGTTTGATGATTCATGTATCTGTTAGCGATTCTGAATGCATAACAAATTCTAACTAAATTTTAGCCACAAGGTCTCGATATGTGGCGATCAATTCAGATGTCCATCCTTACAAATTTCAAGAATTTTTTCGTTCTTATCATTAGGGCATTGACGTATTATTACAAGTTGTTTTGATTTCTTTACTTTTCTTTTTATAATAATGTTGTAATTCATGTGGTTAATATAATTTATTCTCTCAACATGTATATTGTTTTACATTTCGTCTTATGTCTTTATGTACACATCTCTACTAGTCCATGCGTTGTTAATACTTTTCACAGGGTTGCCAAAGCAGCAGGGATGCCAGATCTCTTGCTTCACTTAAAACTCATACATATAATATACGTTAAATATATCAATATGAAATCATACACAAGTAATATTATATGATGTTTCGGCATTATATTATTTAGTGTTGAATAGTACGTTACGTGTTTTTACCCTATTTAACACTAGCCTGTTTACAGAAAACTACAAATCAAATCTGAAAAATGTCATTGAGACATGACGTCGCAGAAACAAGTGCTTCGCACCTAACTCATCTGTGGATATTAGAATCATGTACTGTGAAGAGAATGAGACGCAATTGTACTCAAATGAGCCTATCGCACAAGAAATCGTCTCAGATTCAGGTATACTGCAGTGTTGTTTAATCACTACTTTTTGCCGCCTGTTCATTAAATCTTTTAAACAATTTCTTCGTTGTTTCATGTATACCATACCTTTGGTTTAATAAGTAGTATCGAACGATTTAACAAAAGATAACCGTTTGAAAAATCTAGAAATGTGAGAAAAGTGAGTTTTCTAAATTTGCTGCGATGGTCTAATGAAATTTCTACAAAGAAGTTATAGTCAATCCACTTTTAACATATACACCTTGATAATTACTTAAAATATTTGACGCATCATTATTATCTCAAACACCTTGGAGAAGCTTGGAAGTATGCTAATGGGTCTGTAATATTATAATTCTGTGGGTTCCCTTTTGTGTATACAGGTTTTATAATTGCTCGGAAAATATTTAAAAGTTATTATTGTTATGTAATATTAGAAGATATCACTCCATGAAAATATGTACTTGCTAATTCTATGGAGCTAACTGAAATATTATGTAGATGAGAGCTACTTTTGCTTGATGAATGTCATCGGTATACAAGAAAACTAGCGGAATATAAATATCTCTATCATTTGTGTCTAAGCCAGTTCCATGTACATACAAGCAATGATCCATTGCCAGTTTAACGAGACATAAATGCAAATACCCTGAGAACTTCAGCTTAGTCACCATCGAGCAGTGGAAGCGATTTCGTCATGAAGGAAACGGATTTAGATTCGCGAAGTGAGCTGAGCGATTTGATTCGTGGTTTTAATTCATCGAAACAAACGCAAAATTGCTTACAAAACTGTTGCATGAGTGGAAATATCTTGATATTCAAACAAAAGTCACTGTATACACAAGCAGAAATCACGCGCTTCTACCGTTCTTCTCAAAAGGAGAGAATTGCGATGACATCAACAGTTTATTTGATGTGATAAATATATCTTACACATGAAAATCATTCCATTCTGCTTGCTCACGCAATACAAACGAAAGAATGTTACGACAGAATCCGTAAGATCTTGACCAAGATCAAATACAATTAGCATCAATGGAAAGTTTGTAGCAGGTTTTAAAATTAATTCTGATTAAATCAGAAACATTAATTGATATTATTCCAATCGTTAGTTGGTTACTTGATTGGGATGCAATCTGGATTCACCAAATTTTGCAGTCTTTAGCACTTGTAGGATAGCCGTGGAGGTCACCATCATTATGTTAGAAAATATCGGCCTACTGATTATGAGCTAGCAAAGACAAAATGTTTCTTTTATATCACTTGTGAACCTATAGGGCATTTCAAACGTTTTCACATCAAACTAGTTCTTATCAAGAACTTCGTCGAAGCCCTCAACCACGAAGAACCGGCTTTTGTGCACTTTACAAAGCGTTTAAGGCTCAAGGAAGCCGCAACATGGGCAACATCTAAGAGTGTTGTTCACAGCGAGCTCAGTAACCGCAAATCCCGGATTTCAAGCAAATAGTCAGCCATTTGCTATAAAATTATCACCAGATTGGAGCTGGAATGTCTCTTAAGATTAATTTCCTGAATTCCTCGATACGATCGATGAGTAAGGATATCGACTTCACCAAGATATGGCGAAAATCGAAAGACCATGCTAAGAATTTTGGTATTATGGCATAATGAGCCACTGACTACTCTTCATTTTCGAATTATCACTTTTAGTTGCATAAAATGGCCATTAATTATCGAAAACCGAAAAAAATGAATTTAGTGACTATCTCGAAAACTGGAACCAATCTTAAAAATCGGATTGAGAATTCGGATTCAGCGTCTCAAATTACATTAGAAACAGCTTCAGGTTGCTCAGGTGCAAAACCCTGTATACTTGTGTAATTATGCGCTTTTACGATAAGAATCTGATAAACGCTTGTTGGCATGAGATTGCAGTTTCGTCTTTAGTGCAGAAAACAGAAATTTTTTCAAAAGTTTCTGCATTGTGTATACTATACACAAAGGGACTAAAATTTAAAGTGTTTAAGATAGACAATTAGTTTGTTAATTTCTGTTCACTTTAGACGCTCTTCTGGTATGACCTGAGTTATACAATTATACTTTAATACTGTTAGTATAATGTATTACTACTGTGGCTTGTAAAACAAAATAAATCAAATAGCAACTAGATTTAAAAGGAAAAAATTAAATTAAAACAAATTAAATTTGAAATATTAAATGTTTTTGAACTTCTTCGCTTTAGTTTATATTTTGCGAGAAATATACGGTCAAAACTCAGTTATAATTACGATACAACTAACTAATCAAATTGGAGAATGTTTTCTAATTATGGTTAGCGATAATATTGAGTTAAGGACTACGAAATTATGTTACTAAGTTATACCACAAGAAGTCATTTATAGCCCTACGTAATTCAATATATTTGTCTCTACATCAATATTCTGAATACACGTTTCATCAGGCATAAGTTTTGGCATAAATGTTATTCTGCTCCAACAGAACAGGATTATCGATTGCGCGTAGTGTTGTCACGTTGAAATGGAAATAATATGGGAAATTGTATCGGAAAATGCACAACGGGACATTGAAAAAAAGGCAAACAAAAAACTTCAAAAGCCGGGCTTAAAACGAAGTCAATAAACAGTTTTATTTATGCTGTTTCCCTCTTTCCCGGTGTTATTTATTTGTTTCTTTCTCATCATAAAAGAAACATTATACTGTCGCGTTTTTCATAAAGCAAACGTTTTAAATGCCTAACCTTGTATTTATAGGTGGATAAAAGTCATAAAAGTTGCACGTTAAAAGTTATCTACAAATAGTGTGAATATCGAAACGCATAAATCTTTTATTCTATTTCGTCAAGCTTGTAGTCATATGTACATTTCGGAATTTCTAAAATGCGATATCTAGTATTTTTATTGTTAGCTTTTATTATCGATATTTATTTGACTGTGTATCATATAAGATTTCTCTATTTCAAGAAGTATATTTTCTAGAAAGACGTGCATATTAACACCAGATGGGCAATAAGTAAAAGCTAATAGAACATAGTCGTGGATTCGTGGATTTTGTGTCACTAAGTAAATGTATACTGTAAAAATGTAAGACAATATACAGTTGATATTCGATATTCTGAACATAAATAAAACAGTGCGTATTCACACGATTTGTTCACGCTAATAAGGGGCTGATCTAAAGCTTTAAAATTGTAAAAAATTATATTTTATACATATAAACACTTTTTATGAATACCTGGCCAATACATTAATAACTACATTTAATAGGTATAGGAAAATTTAGGGTTTCTCATGTTTATTGTTGGTTCTGCCATTACCAACAATACGTATGGGGCCATCCATTGTCTTGGTAGTATCACATCATTAGCCTATTATCCAAAGCTGATTCAAAATGCGAAGATTATTTATTGTCGATATCCAAAAAAAGTTGGGATTACCCGGATGTGGAGGAGCTTCGGAATAAAAATTATTGGGCTTTGTATCAATCTAAAGTTTCTTGTTTTGTGAATTAATGTAAATCGTAAGCATGAAAGCATGCGCCGTCCGAAAACAAAGTTTTGTCCAAGAATCCACCATCAAAATTATTTGAAAACTATTCACAAAATACTATTTGCCACGGATAATCAATATAGAGAATTTCTTGCAAACAAGAACTTTTCATATTGCAGCTTTTCCCCTTATCTCATATAATAACTGAATGTGATTGTCAACCTCATCTCTTTCCTAGAATTGAAGCTAAGGTGTTTGGCGCATATACTACTTACTGCCTGTAGTCGCTTTCTTTCCTTCATACTCTTTATTTTCTTCATATTTAGTTTCTCTTTCATCTCTATTGCGACCTTTTTCATCTATTTAATTCCATTTAATTATGCAAATATCAGTAAATTCAATTCGTGTGGTTTTCTTTTAATTTTTTCTGCAAAATAGTGTTCTGTTGATAATCGAAATCTAAAACTTTTTCCCAGCATTAGACAACTATTATAAGATCCAATCGATTTCATGCAGACACCGAAACACAAAAGTGAGTGGAAACATTCCTGGAATGCAAACGAAGAAAAAGTGTTATCTGCTTCTGGGCTTCCGGGTTAGAACCGTGTCACTCGTATAACTGCCGACGTTTCGTACCCATTCGAATGGGACATCCTCAGGGCTCAAGTACTGCTACTGTCTGTCAGAAGAAACGTTAGCAGTTATACCAGTGACGCGGTTCCAGCCCGAAAGCCCAAAATCAGATAGTATGGACCACGACCGCGGAAGTCTACGTACCAGAAAAAGAATTAATGCTTTAATGGTTTGAAATTGAGTTTGCTAGTTAAAATAGTCTCCTGTCACCTTGACATATTTAGACTAACGATGATATAAAATCTTCCAGTCCTTGATAAAATTCAAAACTCTCAAGTTCCTTAAAATAAGCATTTAATATCGTTGTATTTTAAGAATTTCTGACTTGCAGGGTACTTTCTAAATTTCTTGTTAAATGTCTGGGCCTAATTTTAGGGAGCTAAATCCGGTAAATAAGGCGGGTGTGGCAGCGAATCGAAGGCTAATTAATTAGTTTTTATCACAGCGAAAACGTTTATGTATCTTGACGGAAATTCTCTTTCTTAGACCGCGATCTTATTAACTTTTTGCATTAATTTTTCTACAAGAGTCGCATAATATTCGCTTGTAATTATTTGGCCTTTCAGGAGCTAATTAATAACAGGAATGTTTTTTGCAGGTCAAAAAATGAAAACCACTACCTTTCCTGTAAACGAAACGGTTATTACTTCTTTTGAAAGAGAAAAACCACCGTGTCGCCAGTGTTCATATCATTATTTTGTTTAGTGCGTAAAATGATCTACCCAAGCTTCGTCTCCATCGTAAATGGATATTCGTCGTTGATAAACCTTTGTAGTAGAAGGTGCTAAAAAGAGCACAAAGTTCAACGCTATCCATCTCGTCAGAAACTCCATTTAAACAATCATTACGGTGAGACAGTTTGCACCGTTATGGAGGCAACTTCTGGAACTGCGCCATCTATCTGTCTTTTCACAAATCCGTTTGTATGTTTTATTATTTCTAATAAGTAATCGGACTCGTTTGCAATGATACGAAGAATTCTACCTTGGTAAGATAGTTTACTATGCTCACATTTTGATAATCAAAATTTACATATTGAATCTATTCTTTGTTGCCAATGTAATATAGGAAATCACGTGCACAGATAGAAACAAATTGTTATAATTAATTTTGGAGAAAGTGTGCTTGAGACAACACAGTCTGAGGAAATATAATCTTCAATTTCAACATTTATTAATCTGGTGCGTAGACTTCCGCAGTCGTGGTCCATGCTATCTGCTTCTGGGCTTCCTGGCTGAAACCGCATCACTTGTATATCTGGCGACGTTTCGTACCCATTTGTATGCGACATCTTCATCAGATCAGCTACTGCACTGAAACTGTTCAGTTTCAATGCAGTAGTTGAGCCCTGAAGATGTCCCATACAAATGGGTACAAAACGTCGGCAGATATAGCAGATAGCTTCAATATTTATTAATTGCAAGTCTTTTTTTCCGTTGCGTTTCTTCTCTTCCCAATTTATTTTATTTGACTTTGGTTTTTTGGATTTGCTTTTTCGTTTGGTGATTTTCTCCTACTTCATTATATAATTTCAATAAGAACTTACTGAAATAGAAAACACATTGTATTTAAGTGATAGTGTAACCCCTTTCTACAACAATTTTCGTATTCTGCATACATATTTCGACAACTAAGTTGTCATGTTCAGCAGATAATTATTCACTGTGTTGCATCTGGAACTACTACAAAATCCGCACAGAGATAAAATACGTACGTAGACTTAAACCGTCGAAAGCCAAACACGCACTGTAGATTTGTTTCTATACGAAAGTTTCCAAACGAATCTACAGTGTGTATTTGGCTTTCGACGGTATAAGTCTAGTTCGAACTTTGTCTCTGTGTGGGTTTTGCCCTAGTTCCAGGTGCGACACTGTAATTAATTATCTGATGCTGATGACAACTTAGATGTTGAAATAGTATACAGAATACGTAAATTATTAACTTTGGAAAAATTGTATATTCCTATCTACTGTGCAGAAGAAATATAGAAAGATTCAATCAGTTGGGATGCATTTGTGTTTTAAAGTTACCTTTTACTTTCTAAATTGGTGACTATATTTACACAAAGGATAATACAGAACACTTGTATAGGATATTGATAACACAAGAAACAAGTTGTACAGTTAATACGTAGAACAATCTAATGTTTTCTTGCGTTTCAGATTTTAAAAAAGTCCTTAAAATGTCTTTTCTCTGGTATTGTTTGTAATAAACGTAACCAACAGAGTGAAACTGCACATACTATGGCTAGTTAATCAATAATAATATTAAAAAACCATCAACAGTTTTTTTTCTTGTGCATTCGTGTGGTAGATCAACGCATAGGCATTCCACAGTTAACAGCATGTTGCGGTAACTTTTTTTTGATTCGTCCACATCATTCGGCCAATTCGTCCATAACTCCGCAGCAACGTACACAAAACAGAAAATCCGCAAATCGCACGGTGACATAACTCATGCGTAATATATGGTAACGGGGAATTATTTATGGCTTTTAAAAGTACTCACAACTCTGTTACTAATTTATAGGTGTAAGCCGGGTAATTTATTCGATTGTCCTTGTTCACACTTGCCGGCTATCTCACATTTGCATCAAAGTATACCGTTTTATATTTTTCCCTTGAATTTATTTGAAACTATTTTTCGACACAGTTGTGTATATGCGTGTGTGCATATGTAATTCAAAAGTATTACGCGTCATCGACTTTACGAAACCCTACGAGGGCTTGGTAGATTTGTTTGAAAACTGAATAATTTATGGCCAGTACTTAAACAAACATTAAATTACATTTATAATTTTATTTCTATTGGAATTACGAAGGAGGATTAAAATTCTGTATATTTTAGATTTAAGCTTTGTGCAAAGCAATAGTTTTTAATGTACATAAGATGTGGAAATTGGACTTTTTATATTTATGTCCACCATTTCACATACTAAAATGTATAGAATTTTCCTAAAACGAACGGCACTATGTATACAGAAATGTACAGTTCATTTTACAAAAGAATTACACTCCATAATTTAAATAAAGAAGTACATCTTAAAACCTTGGCATCAAAATGTGCACTAAAACACAAGGAAAAAACAACGATAAAGTTGATATACTAAAAGTTTGCACACGGAAAAGCTCTAGTATCTGCAGTAAAATACGGTTTTATACAAGCAAGTCTAGTAAAGAATAAATAACTACCAAAAACAATCTTCTTTTGTATATAGTTTCTTGCAACTTCAATATATATTTCACTTTAAAATGAGTTAGAATAGCAATGAATTCTCGTGCACGAGTGCAAATAATAATTTTATTGTATGTTTAATTCCCTAAAATCATATTGAATAAATTACAGTAACGCTCTGGATGTAAACGTGTCACAAGTTAATAAATGAACAATTTGCCTCCAAGCAAATCATCGGCATTTTGATGATAAAAAATGGAAGGTCGTTTCCAGTGATATATATTTCTTTTCCATTAAGAATAATAATACATATAAAAACAACATCAGAAAAGACACCTATAAGACTTATGAATGTAAAAAAAAATGTTTCATATTAAAGAACTGAATGAGAATTACTAGCTTAAGTAACAAATGGAAATACAAAAAAATATGTCTCATAAATAAATATTTATGTATATAATGTTCAAATAAATTAGGTAAAGTACTAAAATAAATACTACTTACATTATAGCAATCGAAAAAAATTCTGTATTAAAAATAGTGTACAAAAATTCTCCGATATACATATAAAGCTACATAAAAATAAACAAAACATTATCAACACAATGGAAATTAATGTAAGAGTTGCAAGTAGATAGAGTGAAATAACTTGAAAAGTTTTGTGAAAATAAAATAGAGGCGTTTTCTAAATTAATACAAAGAGAACCAAGAAATTTTAAAATGTTTTCGAAACTTGCCATTGGATCTACGATAATTGCATTGCGATAAATTCCATTTGTATCACTCGAATGTTGCCGGTATGATGTCGAAAAAGGAGGATGCGGAATAAATTTGAGAAAGATTACGAGGATAGTTTGACAAGTAGTGATAATGACACATAGGTGGCGCTCTAACTGGTAAAACAAATGCACAGTAATTTAGGTTGCCTATTTATATGTTCACATTTTGATATTTAGATAAATCGGTTGATTAGTAAATTTTTGACAGCTGATTGGAAAAGAAGCAACACGTCGTTTTGTTAAAATGAAAATGCGCAAATGAGTGAAGTTTGCGCATTTTCAATGAGTGTTTGAACCTTTATAAGCGGAATCCGGTTGATTTTTGTAGGCGATTTGTTACTTGCGATGAAACTTGGATGCACTACAGTACACCCGAAACTAAACAACAGTCGAAACAATGGTTAGAACGTGGTTCTGCACCGCCAAAGAAAGCGAAAACCACTTTATCGGCAAACAAGGTGATGGCATCAATTCTTTGAGATTCAAAGGACATTTTGCTCATTGATTACCTTCAGAAAAGTGCCACAATAAACGGACAATATTAGGCAGAACTTCTACAAAAATCAAATGTTGAGATTCGTGCTAAACGGCCAGGAATGGCAAAGAAAAAGATTCTGTTTCACCAAGACAACACTCCCTCGCATACCAGCACAGTTGCGATGTCCAAAATCCACGAGTTGCATTTCCACTTAGTACCGCATGTGCCTTATTCGCCGGATCTAGCCCCTTCCGACTTCCACCTTTTTCCAAAATTGAAAACGGCACTAGGTGGAAAGAAATTTTCGTCTAGCGACGAGCTTATCATCTTCGTAAATGAGTATTTTGCAAGCCTTCCGGAATCGCGTTTTAGAGATGGCATAAGGACATTGGAGCACCGTTGAAATAAATGTATTTCTCTTTTAGGAGAATATATTGAAAAATAAAAATTATTTTGTATTTCAAAAATTCGTTTTTCTTTTCCATTCTCACTACTTGTCAAACTACCCTCGTATTTCTTCACTTAAATGTAAGAAGTAACTAAAAATTTAAACTTGCTTATATAAAATAATTTGAATTTTTCAATTATGCTTGAATACCAATACAGAGTTCGAGAAACTTCGAGCTTCGTTGAGGTGCTAATAACATTTTAAAATTTAGTTTCAAAATAATTTAATTACATGTTGTAGTTAATTTAAATAAACGGGTTCTTATTTTTTTCCATGTTCAATTAAATATTTTTGAAAGAAAAATATATGAATCGGAAAGCAAGCTACGTAGGTCGATAATTGGTGCTAAGCTTCTTTGTTTTAGCTGTGTATTTGTAATAGGCTTAAAATTACATTTTTGTTTTAAAATATTACAACATGTTATGCTTTGGACACATCTTTGTGGGAGGTATATAATCACTTGTGTATTAGATAGCTATTTTATTATTTTTATTTTGAAACTTATTTGAAAGCCAAGTGAGAAATCAAAATATTTTTTTATTTGTATCGTAGTTATTTATTATATGACAACTATTTGATGTTCATACAAAATACCATAAATCATTATGTATAAGAAGTTGGTAGCAGGTGGCCACAATTATGGTGTATGGTTATGCATGTCATTAGTTTGTTTTTAATTAAATTAGAATCTGTAATAAGTCTTTGAATTTTGTAATTATAATCCAAGTTTTAAATGTTGCTTGGATTGTAGGCGGCTGGTATTATACTATATTATATTATCGATCATAAACAGGCATTTACTATAAGTTTTATGATGTTCTGTGCTCTCATTTAAAGGTGAAGATTCTCTACTGCTGACTGAGAAATCTTTTGACCATTATTCTAGTTTTTATAACTAATTCTTTTAAAATTTTTGTATGTATGTGCACGTATTTTAAGATTTTGTACATTATTGTGAAATTGATGTTATTACTAATATTTTTAATTACAATTATACAGGATGCGCCAAAAATGAATATGATTTTAATTTTATTTTCCTTTTGTTTCAGATATTTTTTCTGTTCTCAACCTGCAAGTGGAATCAAAAATCTTACAATAGGACAGCGAATAAAAGTTGTGGACAATCCATTACAGCGCTATAAAGAGCATATCGTCGTCACTTTCGAAGAAAAGCATTCTCATAGACTATGGATCAGGGAGTTGAGAGAATATCAATCGCGTACGGGCAAGTGTTTAAGAAGTAGCAGCACCATGAACTAGAAGACCTGCTCTACATTGAACTTATCGTGACCATCTTGGCACCGAATATTAAGGAAAGATTTAATCATGTTTCCATACAATCTATAGTTACTTCACGAATTGAAGTCTGCAGTCACGCAACTATGTTTAAATTTTTCAATTCATATTTAAAAATGACGTTCAAACTGTAATGAATGTAAAATATCGGGACATGAATGAATATTTTTTATATCCCGTGGTTAGAAATTATCTTTTATGTGATTCTACAAGGATAGGTTCACTCCTCATACAGCCAAGACCACAATAAATCTCTTACAGGAACTGTGGTGAAAGAATGCTTTCTCGCAATAGAGAATAATTGGACACTTTCTTTGCCCGTACTGACAAAGAAAGGGTATGCTTATAAACCTCAAACCATTGAGCAGCTTAAAGAAAACATACGGGCAGATTATTACAGAATATTATTGAAACAGCTGGACTTTGCGAAACAGCTAACGGCGGAGATTTAAAAGAAGTGATTATTGTAGCTTTAGTCTCAGTATGGCATTAATAAAAATAACAAATAATAGTTATCGACCTTTATAATTCCACTCTTACTTATGGCCTACCCTGTATTAATAATATTAATTGTTATTATTAATTCGAATAGAAAGAATCTGGTTAAATTTTTATTACTGGATATAATTCCTATTCAATATTGTGGCAGTTTATATAAAATATCTTTTGCGTCCTTATAGAATTAGGATGGACATATCTAGGTCAGGTTACGCAAAATACAATGACATTATATGCTTTAAAGTATAATTATATGACATTTGACCTTTTCCATTGTCTGATCGCACTTGCAGTAGTTGTTCCACTTGGATTCTTAACATTTAATTTCCGCTCGCGCGCAATATATAATATGTGAATATATTTTACGTATGTGTTCATTCCAGGAAAAGTGTAGATCCAAGAACGTTCGTACTTTTTTTAGTTTTAACGACAATTTTTTAGGTTGAAAATTACTCATTCCATTCTTTGTCGACTGTTCGTTTTCAAAACGCAACGAATAGCCCGGTTATCTACATAACTGACAATGAACGCGACAACAACAGAACTCCCAAACAATTACTGACCTTGTCCCAGCGAATGAATCTGTATGAATTTGAATTGGCCCGCTATATCTGGACACGTTGCGTGTGACAATTGCGTTACTGGTAAAAAGTTTTTTGATGTCCGTATAAACGTGCGTGCTAGTAGTGAGTGCGTGACAGGTTGGCGTGGCACGTCAGTCGTCTAAGACGCATGCTTGCTAAACGGAGGCCTTATCGGGCAATTCCAAATTACTTAAACGGCAACTTAATACATTTTAATTGGGTGAAAATTTGTATAAGTTTACCTGCTAAGTTTTGGGAAATGAAAACGGAAAATTCCCGTCTTCGCAATTCATTATTCTCAGGAATATTTTATTAAATCGCTAAATTAAATGTTATTAGTGGTAAAACCTAAATGCCAAGCAAATATATTTACTGGTGTTAGTTAATATACGTTTTCAATGCACGCACATGATTATTTTAATTCCCCATTGAAGAGTTTCTTATATTTTCTAGAAGTTAAAGCACCTTTATAAAGTTTGAAAAACTATGTTATATATGAGTACAGGTCATTTTATTCCTAGGATCTAGTCTGAAGATTAATATTTTACATATAACAAAATCGTGAGGTAAAAGCTATTGTCTAAATTTTCATACATTTCCCGATACTATTACACCACCTTTAGAACTTTTTAAATTCCTTAGTATTCTCGCAAAAAATTAATTAATTGAAAGCGGTCTTCAAAATCCGTTGTACAACACGTTAAAAAATGACGTGGGTGGTCCTATAAGTACCCAGCCTTACCTAGAGATGGCGGTAGTTGTATGAAAAATATCCCTGTATTAGGAAGTACACAATCTATAAAGCATATGTTTCAAGTTTTATGATGCCACATTGTTTACTATTTGTTTGGCAGCCATCAATAGTGAACGTTATCAGTGAATTTGTAAAAATGGAGAAAATTGGTTATCGTTAGGTGATACAATACTTTCATTTGAAAGGCATATGTTAAAAGATAAACACATTATTTCCATATTATTCTCTGAATTAATGTAAATTCACTTTTCACCGATACTACTACTATACTCATGGATGCAATACACTGGGAAGCCTTTTTATAGTTATTGTGATATGTCTGTATGTAACCTAGGGGTTTCATAAGCAACATAATATTCATTACTAAAATATGCTAATATCATTTACACGAGGGTGGTCCCAGAAGTACCCGACCCAACAAAGAAAACACTAAAATTTTGGAAAGAAATATATTTATTTTTCAACATAATCTCCTTTCAGTTCTATACACTTTTCCCTGAGATGTTCAATAAGTTCGATACCTTTTTTATAATAAAACTTGTCTTGCTCCTCAAAATAGTGGACATCACTTCTTCATCCTTGAAGAATCTTTAACCACTGAGCCACTATTTCAAGTTTGGGAACAGAAAATAATCCGAGGCGGCTAAATCTGGCGAATAGGGTGTTTGAGGTAGCAATTTAAATTTTAATTCGTTAATGTTGGCCATTGCAATAACGGATTTGTGATCTGGTGCATTGTCTTGATGAAACAACACTTTCTTCTTAGCCAAATGTGGCCGTTTTTGCTTAATTTCTTCATTGCAATAAGTTCGCATAATACTCGCCGTTGATAGTTTTTCCTTTTTCAAGATAGTCAAGGAAAATTATTCCACGCGCATCCCAAAAAAACAGATGCCATGACTTTGCCTGCAGATGAAACGATCTTCGCCTTCTTTGGTGCCCGTTCTCCCTTTTGAGCCCATTGTTTTGACTGTTCTTTTATCTCAGGTGTAAAGTGATGGACCCATGTTTCCTCCATGGTTATGAAATGGCACAAAAATTCTGCTTTGTTGCTGAGAAAGTTAGCTATACACTCAATTGAAACATCTTCATGACACTATTTCTGCTCGAGTGTGAGCAAACACGGCACACACACAGCTATCTCATGTCCAAATTTTCATATAATATGCGATGTACCGCACTTTCTGAAATGCCTACTACATCTGCTAGCTCGCATCCAGTACCGCTTTGTGGATTTTCTTTACCATTTCTGGAGTCGTCACCTCATTTGGCCGACCACCGCGATGCTCATCTTGTCAGCTCGTATGACCTCGTTTAAACTCTGCCACCCAATATTTCACTGTTGTGAACGAAGGAACAGACTCACCCAGAGTAGAATCCAGTTCAGCTTTTATATCGGTTGGGCTGAGGCCTGTCAAATAAGAGTATTGTATCACGTAACGATGACCAATTTTCTCCATTTTTACAAATTAGCTGAAAACGTTCAATATTGATGGTTGCCAAACAAATACTGTACAACGTGGCGTCCTCAAACTTGAAACATATGCTTTATATTTTGTGTACATTCTAATACAGTGATATTTTTCAAACAACTACCGTCATTTCTAGGTGAGAGCGAGTACTTATGAGACCATCCTCGTAAGTCAATTTATATAAATAAATAATATACTGTTCGATCCTAACCAGAAATATTTTGTTACCGTCCCTTTATACAAAATATTTTCGACTATTGGTCAGTTTTGCAAACACGTTTTAGTCAGGAGCTTTACATTGTTGCAATAAAAACAGGAATCGCATTAGCTGGTTTTAAAGCTTTGAATTTATAGTTTGATTTTATGCAACAATATCGAAAATTGTATTATACAATCTGTGCTCACCAGGGAAGTATAAAACAACAGGACAAAGTTCCGACCGGTCTGTAGTATCGTGATTAGGTAATATCTTACCAGTTTATAGGCGTTCTACGGAAAAAATCAATAACTAATCAGGTTATGCATATTACGCAGACAAAAAACGACTTGTAATGTACAAAGTGCTTTGCATATGAGATATTAATTTCAGAATGCTCTTTAAACATTAACGCTATTTCATTAGAGAATATTAATAGTCGTTAGCTGTGGTTATTGATGCATTTTAATTTTGATCGTATTAACGTCTGAATTTTAAGCTCAATATGAACAAAGAGATAAAAATTATCTTTTAGTTTTATTTATAGATATTCATAGAAAGAAAGCGAGTATTAAATGTATACAATTTTCAAAGATTTTTGCCTTTATTTTAGCTACTAGTTATTACAAATGTGAAGAAAATTATTGTTGATAAATAAATACTTTTAATGTATTAAATTTTGAAGTATTGTTTAAGAAAAAATGCATTTTACAACAATTTACACAGAAATTTGCACTCTTTTATGAGGGTGGGTTGAAAAGTTTTCGGAATGACGGAGAGATATGACAAAGTTTCAATGTTTTATTATAATGCGCTGAAAAATTCTCTCCTTGACAACTTCAAGTTGCAAATTTCAGATCGCTACCTTCATTAGTTTCGTTGTGACTACTGTTTAATTATGAACGTGTGGAGACCCTCTCTTTTGAAGAAATAGATTGTGTTGAAACTCGTGCTTCCATTAAGCACTTCTTGAAAGGCTTATCGACAACAAATATCCATAATGAGGTGCAAGATGGTCTAAAAAACCTTCCTGCTTCATTCTCCGCTGTTGATAAATGTGTTTGCGAGTACAACAGTGGTCGTACAACTGTTAACAATGAAAGACGCAACCGATGTTAAAGATTTTCCACTATACAGGAAGCTGTTGAAAAGATGGATAAGACTACCGATCGAAAACGTGCAGTCGGTATATTTTGAATGGAGCATTATCTATAGGAACTTCTTCGAGTGCCGTGTTTACCAAAAATTTATACGAAATCAAGTTTCTTTGTAAATGTTTGGAGCATTTTAGAAAAAAACGGGGTAGATTTTATGCCTTGATTATCACCACAGGGGATATCATTATGCTTTCAAAATAAAACAAAATAAAATAAAACAATAATCTAAACAGAAGAAGAAGACTCAGATTTTTTTAAATAAGTTAGTTCTAAGTACACATGTTGTAAGAACAAATTAAATAAAAATTATTTATACTCTCTTTTCCTCGCACCAATGGACATCTCTGAAAAATGGACAGTTTTATATACACAGCTACTGTCCGTTATACAGAGAACCTACCGTACCTATATATTTCTGTACATAGGACCCTTCTTAAAATGGTCTTCTAATATTATATCCAATATTATTTCTATTTTATCTAATTTCGAAACGAAATTAGAAATTCAAACTATAATCCTGTTTCGCACAGAATACATGTTTATTTTTCTGCCAAATTGTCTACCTGCCTGGTAGTTATATTCAATATATCGCGCCTTTTAATTCATTCTAATTTTTGGCACGCCTATTCTCTTTTTTCTCATTGATTCATATGAAATATGACCAATGTACTTGCTGATTCCGTTAAAAGGTCCAACTTTTAAAGAAAACACTCTCTTCTTCTCTAGCAATGGCCGCGATCTGTACAGACACTCTTCAACGGTAAAATACGTTCTTGTTCTGTGAGTGAAGTTTTACCCGTACATGTAGTGATCACCGTATTTATCTCGCGATCTCTTATTAAGGATATACGCACACACAATTGCAAGTATATCACATATCTTTCTACACCTATCTTTATTCTCATCCTCGTATATTTTACTCAACAGGTTCTTATTACTTTAATCATTGTATTATGGTATTTGCAATTACTTACATTTTATCTTTATCTCCTACTCGATTTTATTAATTGTTTTTATTTTTAATATACTCAAGCTTTCCGAATTCGTTTATTGAATTAATGAATAAAATTTTAAGGGCGATCCTGTTTTATTTTCACTAATAATCCTTCTTCCAATTTGACGCAAATCCTGGACTTCTGATGCATCGTCATAAATGAAACTATTATTAATTATTAACCTTTCAACTTCTTTTCCCATTTGTATCTATTGCAGCGTTCGAGATAGGAATACGGTAGCGCTCGTAATAAATTTATTGTCCACCACGTAAAAATATTATAAATTATCTTTATCATCAACTTAATTAAAGAGTAATAAATTACCTCTTTTTTAAACTAAACGAAGGAGGTAATACTGTATTCACTAATCTGGCCCTCAGTGACTTTTCTCTGTTACCTAGGCACAAAGTTTCACTCGACAGATTCAGATTTTCATCTAATGGGATATTTAGACGGTTTAAAGAGATCTGAAAAATGTATAGATATAAAGGGTTTTCCAATAAGGACTTGACAACTTTTTTTCAAAATAAAATGCAGACCATTTGAGATATTTCAAAAACTTTATTATCGGGTTGAAGTACAATCAAAATATTTATGAATGGAACTCGACTCCGTTCATATGGCCACCGCGGGCACGTTTGCAGTGGTCGATTCGTTGGACCCAATTTTCGATGACTCGGCCACACAATTCGGCCGAAACAGCTGCTATTTCGCGTTCAATGTTGGCTCTGAGCTCTTCCAACGTTGTCGGCTTGTTGGCATAGACCAATAACATGACGTAGTCCCAAAGAAAAAAATCTAGAGGCGTTAAATCGCACGAACGAGGCGGCCAATCGACTGGTCCATTTCTTGAGATAACACGCTAATCAAACCTACTCTTCAATAAATCGATTGTAACGTGTGCTGTGTGGCTTGTGGCACCGTCCTGCTGAAACCACATGTTGTCCAAGTCCATATCTTCCAATTCGGGCCAAAAATGGATGAAGTGGTGTTTCATGAAGCACATGTGGATTTTCACCCGACCAATAACGCATATTTTGCTTATTGACGAACCCATTGAGCCAAAAATGAGCTTCGTCACTGAAAATGATTTCGCGATGAAATTGATTATCTTGGCATCTTCTCCAGAGCCCAATCGGAGAACGTACGTCGCTTCAAATGGTCCATCGGCTTCAATTCTTGAGTCAGCTTGATTTTGTACGGGTGTAAACCAAGATCCTTACGCAAAATTCGCCATAAAGTGGTCTGGGCGATGCCCAACTCTTGAGAACGCCGTGAAATTGACTGATTTGGATCATTTGCTCCGGACGTTTCAACGGCAGCGATATTTTCGACACTTCCACCAACCCGTTGTCTCACTGGCACGGCAACATCACACAACTAATATATAGACTCAAATTTTTGCACTAAACTTGTTACTGCCTGTCTACTAGGGCGAGAATTATGACCGAAAATCGGAGTTAACGCTCTTAAAGTAGCGGTCACCGACTCCGAATTTCTGTAGTAAATTTTTATAATTTGCAGACGTTGTTCGTTCGTGTACTTTACCATGATGAAAATGTTAAGTTTACTGAATGAATTGACAGTGACAGTTCGATGATTAGTGAAAGGGTGCGTTCACAAATTGAATTAAAATTTGTCAAGTCCCTATTGGAAAACCCTTTACATAGAGACTTTGTTGAGAAATAAAATAGAATTTGATAAAAAATACTTGCGTTTGTAATAGGTTAGAAACTTTTAGAACTACTCTCGTATAACTAACTATATAATAATATATAATATATAACATAACAACATAATAACGTAATAAAAAAAATTCCTCTTTTTAATCTGTTGATAGACTTTAACGAATCTATGTTTTAATACTCGACTATCTAGCCCATCAGTACACTAAAAAGTTAAATTCATTCAAATGCATAGTTAATTAAAATGCTCACACCATCTATACTTTCTCAAAAGAGAATATAAAACATTAGAAAATTTCATGTATACATTTGGGACACATAATATCTGGTGGGCAAGAACGGTGACACTTTTGCGGTTTCGATTTAATTAAAAATGTTGTTAGCAGGTTTACTTCTTTAGAATACAGTGAAAAGAGTCACAAAAATAATTTTTTTAGATGAAAGGACGCCTTGATCCGAAAAATATGTAACGATACCTGATAAATAACTTTAAAACCGCAAAAAAAATCAATTTATAATCATAAAATAAAAACCGTTTACCTTTCGTGAAAGAAAACCTGTTTCTTAAGATACAAACACATTTTAATTAACAACATTCACCTCTGGATATTTTTAAAAATAGGAAGCTATGGTGTAAAAAGAGAACATAATTAAATTTCATCACTTTTGTCTTCTTAAAGACAGGGCAATATATTAATTACTACGCTGTGGTAACAGGAAGTACCTCTACACCGTGCTTCCAGGAAAAAAAATCCTCCGTAAGACGTAACTAACTGTAAAGACCGATCTTTAGAAAAAACGTACATCGGAATGCTTAGATGATGTTTGTTGGAATTCACTGCACTAATGAGATTTTGTCCCTTTTTCTAAAAAAGACTACTACACTGTTTTTAACTATATGGAGTGTGTTTTGTTTGACAAAACGGCATGCATATTATTTGAAATCTCCAAATGAAATATATGTTAATAAAAATAGAATCCAAGCTTAGTAAAGGTAAAGGGTCACTCAACAGTGACGCCTAGATGTCAGTACTGTATATTTACATGTTACGTCTTCTCAAATAACATACACCATTTTGATTTAGAAAAAGGTAGTGCAAGAACACGTTTACATTATTCAAACTTTTTATAAAAATGGGCGTTCATTGAAAAATACCCACCGCAAAATTCGTGATTTTTTTTGGTGTAAATAATCGGTCAAATCAATTTTCAGTTCAAAGATTAGTGAACAAATTCGAACAAACTGCTTTCGTTATTGATAAATCTAAAAATGGAAGAGCAAAAACTGCCCACGCAAATGAAGACAGTGCTACTCTAACTGAAAGTGTTGAAAACTAACATCAATTTCACGTTGTTCGCAAGAATTGGGCATATATTATGGCCCTTTATGGAGGATTTTACATAAAGATTTGCATTTACATGCCTGCAAAATCCAATTAATCCAAAAATTGAAACAAATAGGCCATTTCTAACATCGTAACTTCACTTGTTAGGTTATTGAATAACAAATGACAGATCCATTGTTTTCAAGCAAAATTTTGTTTAGTAATGAAGTTCATTTTACGATCGATTCGCCATTGAATAAAATCGTCTTAATTGGTGTCACGAAAATCATCATGTTATTCATAAGAAATCTCTACACCCTGAAAAAATTACTACATATTTGGAGCACATTTTAGGTAATTCATGTCATTTTACCATTTATTTTCGAAGTTGTTGAGTGACCTTTTATGGCAACAACTAAATAATATTGGGGTGCCTGATGTCGGTTATCTCAGCAAAATGGTGCTACATGTCACAAAACTCGAAACAATTTTACGTTTTTGCCATCGGAATTTCCTCTACGCACAATATCACAAAATGCTGATTTCGATTGGTCTTCAAGGCCATGTGATCTAGCACCATTAGATTTTTTTGTTAGGCTTTTCGAAAGCTCGAGTATATGCTTACCAGACACAAAAAATTAATGATCTAGAGAACAATATGCAAGATGCAATTCATGAAATAACTCAAGCAACGAAAAGTAAATTTCGATATTTGAATTGACGTCTGCAGACATAATCGTGGTAGACATTTGAATGGTATTCTGTTTCACGTATAATTGTAATGAATTATACTTCAACTTTAAAAAAAAAAGCAGCTATGAGAAATAAGTAGTTTATGTTTTAATAAAAGGAAAAATGTAGGAGTTTGTGTAGTAGAGGGGAAATGTTTTTTAAAACTTATTTTTATCTACGATGAGACGTAGGTATATTATTACTATTATAATTATTGCTACTATTATTATATAGAGTCGCAGTATTCGAATTCGAAAGTAATAGATCCTAGTGAATGTGACACGAATATTATGATTACATTGTATTAATATGTAACAGTTCGCTGCAAATAATATACTTATATGCACTAGGATAACTTCTTCAAAACGTAGGCGCAACAAAATATAAAATATCTTTTCTGTTATTTCAATTTACGTTCGATTCTTGACTTCGTTTTGTACAATATGATTTTATTTCGAACATCAGTTACATCATTTCAAGCTGCTCAACGAAAAGCAGGCAAGCGAATAGCTTTGCTTTCTATTCCATACAAAGAACTTTGAAATTTGTTTAGTTTCAGGAAAGAAGGAGTCTGTTTAACTATGTGAAATCCTATCTTGATAAGATTTAGTATCGTTATGTAAATTCTCTGTCTATTTAAATACTAAAGGAATTGTAAATATAGAATGCATAATATTTTTCAGTGGAAAATCTATAGCAGTCAGAATGTTATAATAGTTTACCTTTGAACTTCAACAAAGAAAAATATAAACTTCCTAGATAAGAGTACATTTCGAATAAAAATAGAATTTCTACGATATTGTGAATAGATTCTGATTTATAATTATTTAAAGAACAATGGAGGTAGTAGATGATGTATTAGATATTCCTTAGGAATTCTTTCCCCTAGTTTTTATTCTTTCAGTTTTTCAGGATTATATTGGTTATCTTTGTAATGGTCTAGTTTTGCGACAAGTTTTGTAAAAAGAAACGAAAGATATTTTGTAGTAAATAGAAAGCATGTAGATAAACAGAACTTTATTGACGAAAACCTTACTTATGTATTAACATAAACTACTCAATTTGATTTACCCGTGTAATAATTAACACAGAATGGGTTGTTAATGAAAATCGAATTACGGCAATTGCTCATTCAAAACAGTGCAAAAGTAGCAGCTAAATTTCGGGGTGATTGAAACCACTACATATTTTTGAATATCATTTCAAATTACCGACATTTCACAGTAACAGTTGCGAACAACTAAAAGAGTAACGACCCAGGCTCAGTTCGTGTATTAGCAAATTATACAATATTAACCAAATTTTTTTACTACTCGCTAAGTCAAGTACGTGACGTGGCGCATGTTGGTATGTTAAGAGGGAATCAATAGAGGAATCCAATCGTTCAGCTCGCTAGAGTTGATTAACCGTTAATCGTATCATATCTGATGCGATTAGAAATACATATGTTCGTTGCCCAATCCTTTATCCTAAATTTTTATTGCATGATGACATAAAACTTGTCAAAATTTTTCGTCGGTTGACTACACAGTTTGCTGAAATAGATCCTTTCAAGGAACCAAGTCGACGACTGGAATAAAAATATCTTATGTGACCGAGAATCAATCATAATAGATTGAAGGCTGTCACGATTTCTTAAAATATAAGAAATTACTACAAAGATCAGATTAATATACGGAGTGACCAAAATTATAAGGAAGGTACATTCTGACATCAGAAAGAAATCTTTTCGTTAGAGGCAAAAAAAGGAAGGTTGCGGTCGAACTAGAGGGTCCGCAGGATATAGTTGATGGATTTGCTGATTATTTTGTAAGCGCATATGTCCAAATAGAATAACATCAGCATTTGCGAAACGAATAACATTCCCAATGTGAGTGTTTCCTCCCTTTCAATAAAAGGTGTTAATTGACAGGGCAATAAGGAAACAGAAAGATAAAATCACGGCGTGACAAGATTGCATACCCAGCTTTTTATTTCGCGACTCTATGATCCTTTTAACGTATCCGTTAACAATTCCATTTAACTGTCTTAAAAATCAATTTATTTCCCGAAGGGTGGAAAATTTCTAAAAATGTCCAATTCTTGAGAAAGATTATGCATCCAGTAATACTAATTCTTCTTCATAAATTAAAATCTTTTGAGTTTGTCGATTCTCTTTTATCATTTTTTGGCTCATACTTACATAATAGACACGAAATGTTATTCTGAAGTACCTCAAGACTCCAATCCTACACGAATGCTATTCTTAATTTTTTTAACGATTTAATCAATATTTTGGGCTGCGAAGGGTGTACTTCTGCTGATAATTTGAAAATATGTTGCGCTATATCCGGGCAGCTCACTGTCTTCGCCCGCAAAGACAACTGGTTAAGATCTCCGGGTGCTGTTCAAATAACACGCTATTTATGAACGTCTCGAAATATAGAATTATGACTTACTCGAATAAAAGTACACCTTTAGTTTGAAATTATACTCTGAAGAATATAGTGCTTACTTGAAGTCACGAAATCAGAGATCTTGATGCTTGTTTCGATTACAGGTTCAGTTTTCCTGAACATATTCATCAAATATCTGCGTTGATTTATTGTAGGAACTTCTCCAGCTTTTGCGGACCTGCGTGCTATCACGAATTTTATTTATGCTCGTACACGTATCCATGTATGTATCTAAGGCTGAAATACGTGCCTTTGAGATGGTACCCTGTCTATGGAGTGCATTAGTTTACTCTTGAAAAAGCATAGCGATAGTTTCTTAATCCATGAACGGGATATACCGTCCCAGGGCATTGATTATAATATATGACTTACTAGAACCGAAACAGTGTCTCTAAAATGTCGAAGGCATAGGTTGGCTTCAGTAAAATCTTTGTACAATTTGTCAGCAATAGGATTGATTGTCCACAACTTCCCTCCCAACTTAATTTCTTGATACCTAGACCATCTACTTGCTTACGTCGCACTTTTTTTATAACAACAGCGAGGATTAATATCGTTGGAAATTCACCATTATACATAATGTGTCGTACTGTAAACTTGATTGCTGATCATTCTGGTTTTCACCATGATACCTTAAAGAAAGTGTCTGAGTGTGTGACATCTTAGTTTTGCCATAGCAATTTTTAAGTGGCACTTCACTGCATGTTAAACAAATGTATATGAACTTTACTTATCTCAAATTATTGTCATTTCTTTACAATAGCATTACACATACTTTTATGTATGAGAAGCATATGTAGATGTGGATTGTTACGTATTTTCTTTGTGTTGTCCAGCAAAGGGAATCTTCTGTTTGACAAAAGATTAAATAAAGTAATCTGGTAAGTAGACTTCCGCGATCATGGTCCATGCTATCTGCTTCTGGGCTTCCGGGCTGGAACCGCGTCACTTGTATATCTGCCGGCGTTTCGTACCCATTTGTTTGGAACATCTGCACTGAAACTGACAGTTTCAGAGCAGTAGTTGAGCCCTGAAGATGTCCCATACAAATGGGTACGAAACGTGGGCAAATATACAAGTGACGCTGTATATCCACCACTTCATTAGACACTCAGGTGCGTATTACACATTTTTCTAGCAACTGTGAAAACTAATATCGTTAGCAATTAACCTATAAATATAGTGTGCAATTAACCTATAAACATAATGTGCCACCACAGCTTTTGCCGTAATACGCACTTCATTTTTGTTCGTTCTGAATAGTGGAGAGGTGTCTGAACACAAAAAATCTTATTTCTGTTGTATTAGTTGCTAAGCATTATTATTTGCTTGTAACAAGTTTAATATATGTATGAATATATATGAGTATAGGTGTATCTATTTTATAATGCATTTGTTGTCTTTTAAAAGCGATTTTCATCTCGACAAATAAAGGTATTATTAAAAATATTTTCCATTGATTTCTTAACAAAAATGTAGTCCGTAGTAGAACAACGTCAACATCTCGGTAATAAATATGTATGTTCATACTCTTTTTTACCTATTACGTGCCACTTAACATATCCATAATCTAGTGTCGTGCAATTTCGAAACTCCCTATATATTGGGTTGGCAACTAAGTACTTTCGGTTTTTACTGATAGAGAGCGTTGCTTTATTTTTTGTATAACGTATGTTAGTGCTGTACTTTAGCGTTTGTCGCGTGATACTAGTCACATTGACGTAACTTCAGAAGCAAGTAGTGCGTGATTTTTATTAAAGCTATTAGTTGTGGGTTAATTTTAAATGGAGTGCAGAAACGAACATTTTCGACATATTTTACTATTTTATTTCCGTAAAGGAAAGAAAGCTGCTGCGGCTCACAAAAAGATATGTAAAGTTTATGGCGCTAATTGCTTAACAGAGCGCACGTGTCAGAATTGGTATAAAAAAATCCGTTCTGGAGATTTTTCCCTCAAAGATGAGCAACGTTCTGGTCAGCCTACTGAAGTTGATGATGACCAAATCAAAGTCATAATTGAGAGAGGGTCGTCATAACAATTGAAAAACTGTCTTGGGCTAGCTAGAGGTTTTGGGTACCTCACGAATTGAAAGAAATTCATTTAACACAAAGGCTCCACCAAGATTTCTTAATGCAAGGCCTCGCACATCTTAAACCAGCTCAAACCACATCGGCAACTCATGCTATCAGTTTGGAAAAAGGTGTTGTGTTTTTTGAGCTATTGGAGCTTGGATGTTTACTGTCAACAACTAATAAAATTGGATGAAGTGATGCCACATCCCCCATACAGCCCTGATCTAGCATCAGCTGATTACTGTACTTTATATATATAAAGGGTTTTCCAATAAGGACTTGACAACTTTTTTTCAAATGCAAACCATTTGAGATATTTCAAAAACTTTATTATCGGGTTGAAGTACAATCAAAACATCTATGAATGGAACTCGACTTCGTTCATATGGCCACCGCGGGCAAGTTTGCAGCGGTCGATTCGTTGGACCCAATTTTCGATGACTCGGCCACACAATTCGGCCGAACCGGCTGCTATTTCGCGTTCAATGTTGGCTCTGAGCTCTTCCAAAGTTGTCGGCTTGTTGGCATAGACTAATGACTTGACGTAGCCCCAAAGAAAAAAGTCTAGAGGCGTTAAATCGCACGAACCAGGCGGTCAATCGACTGGTCCATTTCTTGTGGTAACACGCTCATTAAACTTACTCTACAATAAATCGATTGTAATGTGTGCTGTGTGGCTTGTGGCACCGTCCTGCTGAAACCACATGTTGTCCAAGTCCATATCTTCCAATTCGGGCCAAAAATAATCGGTAATCATGGCGCGATAACGATTACCATTCACAGTAAAGTGACGATCATTATCGTCGACGAAAAAATATGGCCCTATGACGCCGCCGGCATGCAAACCGCACCAAACAGTTACTTTTTGTGGATGAAGTGGTGTTTCATGAAGCACATGTGGATTTTCACCCGACCAATAACGCACATTTTGCTTATTGACGAACCCATTGAGCTAAAAAATGAGCTTCGTCACTGAAAATGATTTTGTGATGAAATTGATCATCTTGGCGCATCTTCTCCAGAGCCCAAGCGGAGAACGTACGTCGTTTCAAATGATCCATCGGCTTCAATTCTTGAGTCAGCTTGATCTTGTATGGGTGTAGACCAAGATCCTTACGCAAAATTCACCATTAAGTGGTCTGGGCGATGCCCAACTCTTGAGAACGCTGTGGAATTGACTGATTTGGATCATTTGCTACGGACGTGTTAACGGCAGCAATATTTTCGACATTTCGACCAACCCGTTGTCTCACTGGCACGGCAACATCACACAACGAATATGTAGACTCAAATTTTTGCACTAAACTTGTTACTGCCTGTCTACTAGGGCGAGAATTACGACCGAAAATCTGAGTTAACGCTCTTAAAGTAGCGGTCACCGACTCCTAATTTCTGTAGTAAATTTTTATAATTTGCAGACGTTGTTCGTCGGTGTACTTTATCATGATGAAAATGTTAAGTTTACTGAATAAATTGACAGTGACAGTTCGAATGATTAGTGAAAGGGTGCGTTCACAAATTGAATTAAAAGTTGTCAAGTCCCTATTGGAAAACCCTTTATATATATATATATATATATATATATATATATATACGAAAATAATATTTAATTGTTTGACTTGAAGTAAAAGGTTAGTTTACTATGCATATTTAATTAGAAGTAATATAATATTAATGTCACCGAATACAGCATCATATATAAAGTTTGTACATACATTTATGTATTGCATAAAATTTCCTAAAATTTTTATTGCTATTTGCGGACGGGATTTTATCGTTTCCAGTCCATGCATCGTTAATTCAATGAAATGTTAATAGAAATTTCTATCAACATTTGTACCTTTCCAGTAACGTAATTATCTCAATCTTTCTAAAGCTGAACATGCAGGTGTTCGTGTAATTTTTTACGCGGTTTGAATTCCTTTTTTAATCCACTCCAGTTATATAGGAGAAGTTAATTAGCCGATAAATATACCCCATTCTTTTTTCATTTCGGACATGCTTTTCATTAGAAACGCTTCGAATGTGATGTGTATATTTTACCCCCTCAATTCGAATTTAGGAAATTTTAATTAAAATTAATGAAATCTCGAAAACGTATTTCCCTTTTATTAGACGTAAAACGAAATGTTCTGAGATTTCAATATACGTCTCTGAAATTTTCGACATTATTGTCGGGCCTATTTGGCATAAGAAGTTATTGAAAGGAAGCAGATGTATTTTGTGTTTATTGTTTACCTAAATTAGATAGAGTGAAATTATCCGATTTTATGTCATAATAATCTTGTTCGGATGCATGTGTTAGAGTTAATATTATTTTGTTTCTAAAATATTGTTTCGGTAAAGCACATTTATCGAATCTGTATGTTATAATAAATAAATAATGCCAACAGTACATTGCTTTTATGTAGTCGTGCTTTAAGTTACCTGATACTATTGGGTTAGCAACTAAGTACTTTCGGTTTTGTAGTATAAAATAAAACACTTTTTTTTTAAACAGAGAATAGTTTTTAATCAATTATATATTTTCCATTTTGCTCAATGACCTTTTGCCATCTTTCTTTCAGCTGCATGATTTCGCGCTCATAAAATTTCTGGTCCTTAACAGCAAAAAACTGAACCAGGTGCGAGTGAAGGTCATCGTCATTTGTGAAAGTTTTACCATTCAAAGAATTTTGCAAACTTCGAAATAAATGGTAATCAGCTGGTGCTAGATCAGGGCTGTATGGGGGATGTGGCATAACTTCCCAGCCAAGCTCCAATAGTTTCCCACGAGTTGCCAAAGATGTGTGAGGCCTTGCATTATCTTGGTGGAAAACTACACCTTTCCGATTTGACAACTCTGACCGTTTTTCTTTGATTGCTTCATCCAATTTTATTAATTGTTGACAGTAAACATCTTGGTTTACACCCATACAAGATCAAGCTGACTCAAGAATTGAAGCCGATGGATCATTTGAAACGACGTACGTTCTCCGATTGGGCTCTGGAGAAGATGCGCCAAGATGATCAATTTCATCACAAAATCATTTTCAGTGACGAAGCTCATTTCTTAGCTCAATGGGTTCGTCAATAAGCAAAATGTGCGTTATTGGTCGGGTGAAAATCCACATGTGCTTCATGAAACACCACTTCATCCACAAAAAATAACTATTTGGTGCGGTTTGCATGCCGGCGGCGTCATAGGGCCATATTTTTTCGTCGACGATAATGATCGTCACTTTACTGTGAATGGTAATCGTTATCGCGCCATGATTACCGATTATTTTTGGCCCGAATTGGAAGATATGGACTTGGACAACATGTGGTTTCAGCAGGACGGTGCCACAGGCCACACAGCACACATTACAATCGATTTATTGAAGAGTAAGTTTAATGAGCGTCTTACCTCAAGAAATGGACCAGTCGATTGACCGCCTGGTTCGTGCGATTTAACGCCTCTAGACTTTTTTCTTTGGGGCTACGTCAAGTCATTAGTCTATGCCAACAAGCCGACAACTTTGGAAGAGCTCAGAGCCAACATTGAACGCGAAATAGCAGCCAGTTCGGCCGAATTGTGTGGCCGAGTTATTGAAAATTGGGTCCAACGAATCGACCGCTGCAAACGTGCCCGCGGTGGCCATATGGACGAAGTCGAGTTCAACCCGATAATAAAGTTTTTGAAATACCGCAAATGGTCTGCATTTTATTTTGAAAAAAATTTGTCATGTCCTTATTGGAAAACCCTTTACATATATATATATATATACATATATATATATATATATATATATAATCGAGTTTGCAGTGCCCTATGGTTATAACTACCATTGGAATACAATATAATCACGAGCAGGCAAGTGAGAATTCATTTGCAGTATCAAACATCAAAATTCTTAAGAACAACAGATGTATGAAGTTATTTGGATTGCTTCTTGCCGGATGAATTCGGAATTCATTAATATACTAATATAAGATTCGTTAGTGAAGCGCGAAAAATTTAAAAACTCTGTTAATCATTTGACGGTTAGGTGAGGGCGCTAAAGTTAATGATAAATTGTCAGTCATTTAACGCCACTTAGTAAACAGGTGCTCATCGTGCTTTCTGTGTAAAATCGTTTTATAAAAATGGTCACTCCACTGCAACTATGAGAAGGTGATTTCTCACATAAGTTTCAAATATTAAGGAGCAGCAGAAAACATTTATAGGTTTCGAAACGCCATAACAAGTAGTTCAAAACGTTCTGCGAAGAAACATGCAGTAGCACTGAATATTAGCGAACCGTCGATCCATTGAATTTTACATAAGGACTTACGTTTTAACCCTTATTAGATTCAAATTGTTCAAGAATTACAAGAAGCTGATTTGGTCTCTCGCATGAATTTTTGTCAAGAAATGTTGCAGTGCTTGAATGGCGACGAAAACTTAATCCACCATATATTTATATCAAATGAAAGATAAAACATATTATTATTATTATACAAATATTTAAAAATCAAAACCAAGAGGCATCATGAATTTCAAAGAGAATCCACGCTCAGTAATGCTTTCTCCTCAAAACTATTATTTCCCATACTTTATCTATAATGATTTGTATGTTAGCTTTGCAAGAAAACTAATGCCAAGATGGTAAATGTGCTAATTTGTACTTTGAAATCTGCTTTCGCCTTATTACACTATGAAAATTATATCTGTTTGACGTAAATGATTGACTTTAAATTGATCCACAATGCCATACGGCAAGATACTAATGCTAAAATCCTATAAATATAGTTCCTACAGATTCTAACGTAGGAAGACGATTTGAAATTTATTCACACCTGTTGCAGTTAACAATCAACCTTTTCGAGGCGTCTCCGCGTTAGTGTCATGATGGCCCTCCATCGATTCTTGATCCTAGTTCTCCGGAGTATTGTTTAACCTTACTAATAACGCAGTCAATTTAAATATATACAAAAATCCATGCCATGCTTTATGACATTTACATACAAATACAAGAACATTAGATATTAAATGAACTCTTAATTTATTAATTAACTATAATAACTTTTAACTATCGCCATTAAAATATAAGAATATATAGTACAAATAAAAGCGTTATTGTTTACCCACGCTGGCAGTTTTATGGGTTTTCAAAAGATCTAAATGTAGAATTTAAATGCTTCGACAAAGAATATATTTCCTAAACCCCATAATCATTTGAGAAAATTAAATTTCTTCCTTCGTTTGTTATGATCAATAGGAATTTAAAATGTATTTTTTTAACAATTTCGACATTTTATTAGCCGTAATAAAAACAAACATAACGAAAGAGCAAACATTAAAGTGCCGTTATCTTCAGTTAGGGTGGTGGAGAAAAAGAAAATACAAACGCTCAAACGTAATGTAATCAAATTTGAGAGTGTAGAAGGAACGAAGCACTTTCAGCTACAAAAAAAGGCTACCTCCACGGGAATCCTTTTAATGTCTACCTCATGGCCATCACTACATTTTATTATTTGTTCTAATCCCCACGAAATTGGTATCCACGCGTCTGTATCATTTTCAGCCGTAAAACTCGTGATATATTTTAGAGACGCGGTTTTTATAATGCCAGGAGAGAGATGCCTGGCGTTACACGCATCGACGTCATTAAACGTTCTAAAGTAACTTATAGGGCACGGGTAAAGTAGCGAAGTGTCGGCCTTCCGGAGATATCGAAGTAAAATAAAAACAGATGGCGTAATATTTTCTTCGCTTCGGGGATGTGAGATCAAGTCTAATTCAATCCAAGAGGAACAGCTCGTTCTCTTTTATTCCTCGATTTCTGGATTGAATGGGTCTCAGTTCCAGATCCAATGGATTTGAGGAAGAAATTCATGAATATCCATTAAATTTTATGTTTATCAGTAATATTATAATCGAGATGGAAATCTTCTATATAGTGTACACCTATTTGGCGAACATTGCGCGTATAAAGAAGTTGCAAAATTCGATTATCTTTTAATCTCATTAAAATATCTCAAATGTTCATTTCTGAAAAGTACTTACTTTCCTGCGAAATCCGAATATAATATTTCTTTATATCTTTTTACTACTTTTATGTCAATTTCAATATACATCAAAATACGATTTAATGAAAATTAACGTAGTTGTAAGCACTGTAAAAGTAATCTAATATTCTATTTCATAAATGGTTAAATGCCCAGTATTCCACTGGTAGATAAAATGAACAATTTTACGAAAACAATTGAAGTGAATATTTCATTTCGCACAAAAAGAAAAATACTAAATATTTAGCAAAAGTAACAGGATGATCTAAGATATGACTCCAATTTAATCTTGCAAACAGAAAATAAAAGATAGATAGGGTATTAAAGGAATAATTTGTAACCTTCTAGTACAAAAAACATAAAACCATTACTTGTTACTAGAGCGGCGACGAAAGTGGCAATACCATAGGCGGTACGGTAGAACGGGCAATTGGTGCGCAGTGAATGAGATCATTCACATCAAATACAATACGGTTCACGGTTGGTGTTTAAGTGTAAATTATAAACTGCGGCGAAAGTGTCCGTAGCAGTGCCGTGTCTAGACTTATTCTTACACAATTAGTGCTTACCTAGTAATATGTAATTTCATAACCCTGGTAATGTGTTGTGGAAGTAACTGTACATCTGCATCATTGCATACGTCTCTACGGTTGCTTCTGTAAATGACGTCCTTCGCGACGAGAAAATGTTTTTGTATAGAGAAAAGATCGTTCGGCGTCTATTGATGTAATTTTGGCAGAAAGAAGCTGTTGTTCAAAATCATTCCAGGGCTCACTATTTGCACATTTGTCATAAATAGTTCGTAAAACATGCAAGTCCGGATTTTTTTTAAAACACTTAATAATTTTTGATGAGCTCGTACACCAGCAGCGTCAGTTAAACTATGCAAATGAGCGGTCACATTTTGCACTATGCATAGTGATGCGTCTAAGGGCAGCGAATCGTTTTCGTTTTGAAGTTTTGTAATTGCTTCTACTAATGGATGGTAAGTGTTATATATTGTATGCAGATCTTCCAGAATTTGGGGATTTTCAAATTGATGTTGACTGTCTCTGATTGCTTGGGATTCGGTTGGCCTAAATTTTGATATAACGGATTTAACTTTATGAAAATTCTTATGGTAATAAAAAGCTGCATTTAGCCACGTGCCCCATCGTGTAAGAATGGGTTCCGGTGGTTCCGAAATATCTGGACAAGTTTTATGAAATTCTTTAAGTCGTTTAGGGGATTTAAGAAACACTTGTTTGGTGGATCCAATCAAATGATCAACGTTTTTATAACTATTTCTAACATTTT
>JAVIWB010001261.1:0-205833 GCA_031893035.1 Dermolepida albohirtum | reverse complement strand
AACGAAGCACCACACCAGTCAACAATTTCTCGTTGGTATGGAGAATTCCAACGTGAACGGTAAATAATTATTTCGAAGATTTGAATTCATCGACCTGCTATGAAAGCATTGCTAATTTAAAGCGTCGTGGGAATACGAGGATAGCTTGACAAGTAGTGAGAATTACACATAGGTGGCGCTCTAATTGGTAAAACAAATGCACTCTAATTTAGGTTGCCTATTTATATGTTTACATTCCGATATTTAGATAAATCGGTTGATTAGTTTATTTTTGACAGCTGATTGAAAAAGAAGCAACACGTCGTTTTGTTCAAATGGAAAAAGCAGAGTATCGTGTGGTGATTAAATACTTCGTAATTAAGGGTACGAAAGTTACCGAAATAAAAGATGAGTTACGGGAAACATTAGGTGAATCTGCTCCATCATCCGCCACAATAAGTAGATGGGTAAATGAATTTAAACGTGATAGAACAAGCTGTGTTGATGAAGTGCGCTCTGGGGCACCCAAAATCGTGACCTCTAGGGAAATGATTATAAAAATCCATAATATTATTACGCAAGATTGACGACTCAAAGTGAGAGAGATAGCAGACATGGCAAACATTTCAACAGAACGCGTACACCACATTTTAAGGAAAGAATTGGGCCTTTCCAAGCTTTCGGCAAGATGGGTGCCGCGATTGCATACGACTGATCAAAAGTTCACATTTGCGCATTTCCAATGAGTGTTTGGACCTTTATAAGCGGAATCTGGTTGATTTTTGTAGGCGATTTGTTACTTGCGATGAAACTTGGATACACTACAGTACACCCGAAACTAAACAACAGTCAAAACGATGGTTAGGACGTGGTTCTGCACCTCCAAAGAAAGCGAAAACCACTTTATCAGCAAACAAGGTGATGACATCAATTTTTTGGGATTGAAAGGGCATTTTGCTGATTGATTACCTTCAGAAAGGTGCCACAATGCACTAGGTGGAAAGAAATTTTCGTCTAACGACGAGCTGATCATCTTCGTAAATGAGTATTTTGTAAGCTTTCCGGAATCACGTTTTAGAGATGGCATAAGGGCATACGAGCTCGTTGGAATAAATGTATTGCCCTTTTAGGAGAATATATTGAAAAATAAAAATTATTTTGTATTTCAAAATTTCGTTTTTCTTTTCCATTCTCACTACTTGTCAAACTACCCTCGTAAGTGTGTTGAGTAGAGAAAAATAACATTTTCTCTCCGACAAAATTGCATTTTCTTTGTTAGACCACGTATTTATCTAATCATCCCCTTATAAGTAAAGCAACAGCCGCAGAACACTGTCCTAAGATATCCCCGTCTTCATTTCTCTCATAGTTGAATACTCTTCTTCTAATCTAGCCCTGAATATTCTTTTTGAGGAATGTATCATTTCAGCACTTCACGAAACGTTTTTTCTACTTTAAATACTAATTTTTTCTGCTAAACTTTCCTGAACGCTTGAACTATTTCTAAATGTATTGTTAAGCATACTTTCCTTCGAAGGTCTTCTCGATATACTCAGTAATTCTATGCATTTGGAGAGTGGTCGAATATCTCTTCTTAAACCCGAAGTAATGTTTTGGTATGATCTTTTCTCTGTCCATAATTGGCTATTCAACAAAGTACTAGTTCGTTTTTTTGGTTTACTTACCTTTAAAACCATAATTACTTTGGTTAAAAAATTTTAAATTTTTCAAAGGAGTGGGCATATTTGCAAGAATTGGTATTATCCTTGAAAGTTATTGTACATTGAGTGTGTTCGTTTGTTGCCACTTTCGTGGGCTCAAAAAACGATTTAGAAGCCAAAATTTAATATTCTTTTTGAAGTATGTATCATTTTAGTATTTCAGGAAACGTTGTTCTTTTGTATTTTAAGTACTAAGTTTTCCAACTAAACTTTCTTGAACGCTTGGGCTATGTTTAAAAGCATTCTTAAGCATACTTTTCTTTCAAGATCTTCTCGATGTAGTCAATAATTTTATGCATTTGGATACTGGTCTAATATCTTCCTAAACTCGAACTGATATTCCGGTATGTTTTTTTTCGCTAAAATTTAATATTGTTTTTGTGGTATGTAATATTTTAGTATTTCACGAAAAGGTTTTGCTCTTATATACTAAGTTTTCCTGTTAAACTATCTTGAATGCTTGGATTACGTCTAAAAGTATTGTTAAGCATACTTTTCTTTGAAGGTCTTCTCCATATGGTCAGTAATTCTATGCATTTGGATACTGGTCGAATATCTCTTCCTAAACCCGAACTGATATTCTGGTACGATCTTTTTTTCTGTCCAAAATTGGTATTGTTTTTAAAACTTATTGTACAACGAATGCTCATCTGCTGACATTCTCGAAGATTGTAAAAACAATTTAGAAGTACAAATTTACACTTTTATCTTAATCTTGAGAGAATAAGGACCTTGAAAAGTCAAGGAGTTTCTATAAGTTTGAAATAGGTATATTTCAATTTTATTTTTACAGTTCTTCTTCATGGCAGTTTGTTAAGCAATATACTTGCGATTTGGATAACAACTAGAGGCTTTCTTGTATGGTACGAGGGAGCGTTTTTATATTCGCGGAATGGGGGACAAGGGGTGGAAATAAAAAAACCAAACTATTTTTCTTTTTCAATATATTCACCTGCAAGACGGATACATTTTTCACATCTTTCAATTAATTTATTTATACCCTCATAAAAAAATGATTTCTCTTTATCTGCAAAATACGCCGAAACTGCCTCCTTGACTTCATCATCGGCAGTAAATTTTTTACCCCGCAGCTCTTTTTTCATTTTCGGAAACAGGTAATAATCACTCGGGGCCAGGTCTGGGCTGTAGGGTGGGTGATTCACAATTTCGAAGCCCACCTTATGCAGGGCAGCTAACGCAACGCGGCTCTTGTGGACGGGCGCGTTGTCGTGCAAAAGCAGAACACCTTTTGTCAATTTTCCCCGTCTTTTCTCTTTAATGGCTTCTTTTAGTCGCTCTAATATTGAAGCGTAATATTCTCCGGTTATAGAAACACCTTTATCTTTATAATCAATCAACAATATTCCTTCCGAGTCCCAAAATACCGTTGCCATGAGTTTCCCAACTGATTGTGACACTTTAAATTTCTTGGGAAGTGCTGTGCCCTTTTTATGCCACTGCATGGAGTCTTGTTTGGACTCAGGTTCATAATGATGAACCCAAGTTTCGTCTCCAGTCACAATTCCACTCAATACACCATCCTTGCGCTGACCTTAGACATGCCGAGATGATCGTGTAGGATTTTAAAAATTGCTGTATCGGATACTCCAACCATTTCTGCGAGTTGTTTCTTCTTTAGTCGAGCATCTTCGAGTACAATTTGTTCAACTTTTTGGATAAGTGCTGGCGTGGTCACCTCAATGCTCCTGCCCGGCCTCGGGTCGTCTTCAAGGGATTCCCTTCCTTGTTTAAATAAACTATGCCACTTGTACACCATGGTTTTTCCTGGACGAGAGTCGCCGTAAACCAATGACATCTCATTCATTATGGTCGCGACTGATTTTCCTTGCCTGGTAAGGAACTTTATAACGGCACGATATTCGATTTTTTCCATATTTCACTTTTCACTCCTGATTATGTTACTTGGTTGACGATAGCTCAAAGACTAACAGTCTAATAAGAATGAAACTTCGTATTTATACTGATCATGAGTCGCTGCACAGGCCACGCCCCCAGTGCGCCTACTCACCCCTCTACAACCCGCTCATTCCGCGAATATAAAAACGCTCCCTCGTAACCTCTTTAACATCCTATTAAATATTTACGTCTTCAATAATGGTTTTTTCGTCACCCTTAGCTTGAAAAATTCTTTCCGATAGTTCGACGAAGCTTCAGTTTTTTAATGCATAATTATTAAATTACAAAAATAAATTTGTAAAGACAACATATTAACAATTTAATTCCCAGTGATTGTACATTATGCAGTCGTATTTTAACACACGAGTAACTGTTTTACGCAATTTTTGATTTCACAGGTCCAACATCAGAAATTAACGACACCATTACGAACATTCTCAAAACGATCAACGAATACGAAGAGACATTAAAAAATATCACGGTACCCGGACACCAATTAACAGAAAAGTTACGCGATCTGCAGCAGTTTATTCAAAGAGAAATCGACAAGTTGCACGAGTACAAAATATTGATCGAAAAATTCAAGCTAGACGATCAACATGTCAAAGAAATTATGAACGAAATGTCGGCAGTCCTAGACGAGTTGATACAAATCGCGAGTAAAAATGAAAATTCTCTTTCAGACGCAGAGAGAGCATTGAAAGATCTTGAACAGTTTGTGGAATCTGACTATAAAAGGATTGAAAAAGACGTAAATCTGGCTGTCGAAGATATGGAAGTGAAAACGGAAAATTTAGAGGAAGATCTGAAAGATGTAAACGGACAAATGTTAGAAATGCAAACAGAAATCGCTACGATGGAAGACGTTTTAGAAAGACTGGAAACCATAAAATTCCTTGCAGGGGAAGTACAGAAACTCAAAGTAATCAATGAGGAATTAGATCAACTGGGTGATATTGGGGAATTATGTGTTGTACCACCACCGTCATTGTCTTAACTCAGACTGTATTAAGTAATCAATAATATATTACACGATTGTTTACATTAATTACAACATATTTTGTAATCAAAAGAAATTCATAAATGTTTTTCACATACACACTATTTTTATTCACTAATTTTTGTATCTGTGTCGTGATTTAAAAAGAATAAATATTAAAAATGTTATATTATTTTTTATTTAAAAAACCAGCAAACATTAAATATAAAGGTGTCCGAAAATTAAGATTTGAATTGAATAGAAAACACAGTTTTTAGTCTTTTGATTGCTATTTTTGTATTGAATCATAAAGTACATAGGGTAGGGTTATTTATGGAATAACACATCGGGCAAATGGCCTTCATGGCTTTGCATGCACATACGCACTCGTTTGTCGAAATTTTCCATGACCATTATGCATAAATGTGGCTGAATTTCGTTAATGCAGCGTTGAATCTCCTTTAATGCACGGGTGGCTGAGGGCTTGTTGACATAGACCTGTGATTTCAAATAACCCCATAAAAAGAAATCTAATGGTGTTAAATCACACGATCTAGGGGGACAATTCTGATCACCGAAACTTTCTTGTTGAAACCACATATTGGCCACATCAATATCATCCAATTTCAGCAGAAAGAACTGTGTTATCATGGTGCGATATCGAGCACCAGTAACAGTCACTGCTTGACCAGCCTCATTTTCAAAAAAATATGGTCGAATTACGCCTCCAGCCCAAAATCCATACCAAACAGTGACACGTTGTGGATACATTTGTTTTTGACAATCACATGTGGGTTCCTAGAACCCCAAAAGCGGTAATTTTGGCGATTAACAAAGCCATCAAGGTGAAAATGTGCTTCATCGCTTAGGATGATTTTGCTCGAAAAATCAGCATCCATTTGTTGATGTTCAATAATCCGTTCGACGAAATCTCTTCGCTGTGCATGGTAATTAGGCTTCGGTTGTTGTGTTAATTGAATTTTGTAAGCATGGAGACACAGATCTTTAGTGAGTATACGCTGTAGAGAGCTTCTTGAAATTTGAAATTCTTATCCACGACGCCGAATTGAGGTTCTTGGATGGAACCTGCATCAATATTGACATTTGAACGGCTTGTTTTTGGACGACCAGTGTGTTTGGCGTCTTCAACGGATCCAGTTGCCCTGAATTTTTCAATTAATCTCTTCATAGCTGACGAAGTTAAAACACTATTCCGACCGTATTTTGTATGAAATTTTTCATTATTTTTGAAATATTGTTCAATAATGAAGACACGTTGTTCTATCGGGTAACGCTCCATATTTACTAGCCCTGAACTGTCAGCTGTCGAAATGTCTTTTTTAAGGTTGCTAACACTTTACTGCACAAATGACGACAAATTTAAATCTTGCGTTAATTTTGGGACCCCATTACAAGCGTAAATTTCTTTTTAAATGCAGTCAAGCTACACTTGCAATAACTACCCCCATTTTCTGCCTTTCTCATTGTTTTGAAAACAAAAATCTTATTGAAGTATTAATTGAAATCTATACTTCTTTTTATTGGGAGTTTGAACCATTGGATTAATTTAATTTATACTAACGACGTTTTAAGGGAGGAGTCTCCCTTTTTAAAATAATTTATTTTCTTCAACTTTCAATACCTTTTACAGTTATATATTTCCAAATATGAACAAAAGTTTTTCTGACTAAACATTGCTTCCACAAGAATGTATTGAATGACAAAGCGAGAATGTTAAAAGGAATCATTCAAATGTTAATAACACCCTGTCAACATAAGTCTACCTGATGATGAACGAATCTCTGAAACATGCGTAGTAGACGGGGTGTTATTAACATTTAAATGATTCCTTTTAACAAATATTCTTTAATATATATATAAATAATTGTGATTACTTATATTTGTCAAAAATACATTTTTTGTTTAATATTGATAATTTTACAAACACGCGAATATTTTTAAATTAACAATTTTTTTGTAATTGTGTACTTGCCCACAAGACTTACTCATTGGAATGCTTTTAGTCGATTCTTTCAAAAAGCAACATCTGTTATTTTCTTTTCTTTTTCTCTCATGTAGGTGTATCTGCATGCGTACATATTTGTAAGTTTACGTTGTTGGATGTCTATAGTTACAGTGTGTATCAGCCAAATGGAAAATTTCCGAAACAGTCGAAGATAGGTATAGGACATTGTACATAAAATGTGTCTGGAATTTTCTAAAGAATCCAAAAATTTAATATTTGACAGGATGTTGCATTTTAAATAAGAAAGTTGGTATTGACCACTTTTACATGACACACCCTGCATATAAACTTTTTATTTAAAAAAATACGCAACTAAAAATCCCAATCGACGTGTCCGAGCGTTTTTTCGAACACCCTTCCATTTAGTTATTATCGAATTTATTCCATTTGGCTTACACACTCTGTATATGCAGAGAGATGCAGACTATTTTTTAAATAAATTAAACTGTTATAAATATAATTGAGATTGATAATGTCTCTTCTATCATTTTCTGCGTTTTGGTCTCTTTTATGTATACCATTTCCTTAATTATACATTTATTGTAATTATTTAATATTTTAAATTCGAATTTATATTTTTTTTCTAAAGCATGTTTACATAATAGTTGAATTTGATGGAGCCTGTGGTTGATTGACTTGATCAATAAGGTTGATTGAGTGTACATCTTGGTTTTGAGCGGTGTGGATCGCGTACGGAGTTTGATTTTCGTACAGTTGTTTTTCGCCGTGTTTTACCAGGTGCGACACTTTGAAATTATCTGCTGATGATGACAACTTAGTTGTCGAAATGCGTATACAGAATTTACAAAAGTTAATGTGGAGAGGGGTTGTATATCAACCTTATTGATCAATGTTTACATAAGCCTGTTGTATTTAGTTTGTTACAAATATATAATCCAATTTCTTAATAAATTCCAGTTGATTTTTATTTAAAAAAACAACAAAACAAGTTTTAAAAGAAGGAATTATTAATTAAAAAGCAATCAACATAAATTCCAAAATGAAACTTGCGTGACATCTATGGGTATCCAATTAAATTATGGAAGCGCTATCCTAAGAGCAAATTTTAAAATAATAAACTAATATGACAAAAACATTCTCTTCCTGTTTTCCATTTTTTTTGCATTAAAAATCAAAAGAAGTACAAAATTTTGGGACATATCCTAACAATTATGATTGTGCTATTATACCAATTACTTCTACTGTTATTATGATTCATAATTTCAACAAACAAATTTGAGTTTTAGTTTCTAGATTTTTATTTCTTTTAAGGAATGGTTACGTACTTAATTGCATATTTAAATTTTTTAAATTGTGTTGACTATAATTAAAACTAAATTTGCGTTAAAAGTTACGTAGTTACCTATTCTGGATCTTCATCTTCCCTGTTGTCAAATAACTCTTTTTGTTTATATTTAGATTCCTATTCAATTAAAGTAACCGTCAATGATAACATGTTTTCTTTCTCACACAGTTTTTTCCCGCCAAATTATATTTGAACATGTTCCGACAAGATTCCTCTATGTGATTAATTTCATATTACTTCGTATGTTGCAAGATGTCGCCACACGTACGGTCTGTAAAATTTCTAATTTAATTCTTTCATTTTTTCCCTTAAATACATTACTTTTTAATATTAAACCGTAATTTTTTAACTCTAATATCATTAGCGAATTTTATTATGCAATTCTATAATTCATTTAATATTTTGATTTGATAAATTTGTCATCTCAAATCAGAGATTGATACAAGTGCATATAAATATCTAAAACGTCTACTTTACCGGCTATCGTTAAGTCTCCTGAATATGGCCGTAGTGACAAGCTGTGTGGTGCTATAACGAGTGTTTTTATGTTGTTTACATGTGAATTTTCATGGACCTGAACGATGGCAGACTTAAATATAGACATATCCAGGTTACCTGAGGACGTTCGTGAAAAATTAGCCGAACTAGACTTGGAACTCTCCGAAGGTAAGTGAAATTCGAAAAGGCCTCTTCTTTCGTACAGTGTGTCCCCTGTAGAACATTCTAATCAATAATTTCTTTTTGGTCGCAAAAAATAACAGGAAAAGCCTATCAGATTTTTCCATTTTTATCTTAAAATAACTATACGTCGCGGGTGTATCGTATAAAAATAAAGTCGATCAATATCTCTTGACAATTTACTGTTAATTTCGATACAAGTAAATTAACACCTTCATTCAAATAAACACAACACAGTCGGAAAAATATTTATTGTTTGTGTCGTAGAACTCGTGGAGGGTTATATTATCCCCTGTTATTACAAGCACCTGTATCCGTTTGAATGGAAGACACCTGTATGAATTGTTTATAGTTTTCGTAATTCCTTTTTTTATTGTTTTTATGTACTTTTGAGAAAGTTATGTAGTCTGCTCATAGCTTTTTTACATATTCTTTTTTTACATGATAATGTTCCATAGAGATAATTTTAATCCCAAATTGCTATCCTACTCTTATATACCTTTTTATTTATTGAAGTGACTCATTGGTTGGAATTCTTAAGCTGTCTCATTCGAACCTTGTCTTGAAGGCATTTCTTTCAAGTACGTGATAAAAAATCGCTGAGTAATAACTAATAACATAGATATATCAGATTGCGTTGATATTTTCTAGTTTTTTAAAGATAGAAAGCCCTCAATTATATGAAATAATTATTTATTCTTCCGTTAATGACACAAAAGTACGTGGAGGATTTTGAGTACAAATATCTAGATATATTTGAACGGTTGGGTTGAAACATTTTCTAAAAATACCCTGAAAATTACATGTGTTCTTATTTTAATTCTTATATGATTATATCTAATAATAGAAAAGTCTCTAGGCAGAACACGTAGTGGTAGGCTAAGGTGAGGTTTGTAAATGTGGGAAACGTTCTGTTTCGTTGTCATTTATCATATATGCTTTGTACACTTTGTAGATTCGATCTAAGATAATGTTTTATGTTATCTGTTAATAATGAATTAAGTTTTTGTATGTAAAAAAATCTGATTCTAATTGGAAGAATTTCTCACCTATAATATCTACCTACACTACCGTTCAGAGGTATTCGGGCACTCATAGATTTAGAAGAAATGCTTAAAAGCACTAGTGGAAAAGTGAACATACAGAAGGTACTAGGAAAGTTTAGCAATACAGCTTTGTTTATTTAATTTGTTCAAAGTAATTTCCTCTACACTCAATACACCTCTCCATCCTCCGAAACCAATCTTTAAACCAGTTCTGCCAAGTTTCACTAGAGAGTAAAGCACACTCGTTGTCCCAAGCCCGCAGAAGGTCCTCATCACTGGAAAACCGCCTCCCTTTTAGTGCAAAGTCGCAGGGAGCAAGATCTGGACTGTAGGGAGGGTGTTGGAGAAGCTTCAATCCTGTCGTGGTCAAATATTCGGTGCAAGCTTTGGCGCGGTGAGCTGAAGCATTGTCGTGATGGAGGAACCAGGTGTCCACTCTTGACTTTGGCCGCAGGTTCTTCATAGATCCAATGACTTTAAGCAGGCACTGTTCAGCACTTAACTGTGACCGTCTTCTGTGTGTCCAAAACGACGCGATCCACAATTCCACTCGATTTGAAAAATACAGCTATCATTTTCTTCTTTACAGATCGGGATTTTCTGACAACTACGGGTGTGTCCTCATCATCAAAAACCCAAGCTCTGTTTTGAGCTTTGGTCGGCACATCGTAATAGTACAGCCAAGTCTTGTCATCTGTCACGATGTTGTTCACATACCGAGATTGTCCCTTATTAAACTTTTTTTAGCATCTCCCGGCACCCAGAGAGAACGAAGTCTCTTCACGGGCAAATGATTATGCAGAATCGAACGAATTGCTGGTGCATTTAAGCCTGAAGTACTCTCTATCTGTCGGTAGGTCACTCGCCCGTTCCCGCCAAGCATTTTCCTCACAGTAGTAGCGTTTTCCTCCGTAACTGACGTTCGTAGCTTTCCCGGCCTCTCAGCATCCCCGCAGTTAAATTTCCTCTTTGGAATTCTCTATACCACCTGAATATCGTTATGCGATGTGGACAAACATCACCATGAGTCATGGTCATCAGAGTCATTTCTTCGAAGCACTGGTCTATGTTTAAATCATGCACGAAATTATAACGCAAAACCGCCCTTATCCTATGCTACATAGCCAATTACATATCTAGCAGTAGTGTTACATATTATATCTAAACTTGTGATTCGTCTATGTGACCTCCTTTGTTTTTGATAACGGCAGCACACTTAGTTCTGTCAAGGTATCTTGTGTTATCCGGACCCATGCTTCTTGCAGCTTCTTCCACGTGTTGCAAATAGCCTTTGCACAGTTTAGATGTGTGCTTCGGGCCATTATCTTGTTTGAATACAAAGTTCGGACTCAAAAGTCTTAATCCTGTAGGAATACCATTGTTCTCTAAAATGTTTCGATACTGTTCTTTCTTTTAATGTTCCCTCGATCTCTACAATATCACCCATGACCGTACTATCAAAACAATCCCAGGTCATCACAGATCCACCGCCTTGTTTAACCGTAGGAATAATATATTGTTCATAGGCTCTTAATGGTAGAAAAAGGAGTAAAATCTAAGTCTGTGAAATGCGTTTTCTCAGAGCAGTGGTGAGAAAACAACAAGAGATCTAATTGAAAAATGATACTATACCCAGAAGTCATAATGGTTCTCAAATGAGGAAAGTCCCTATACTAGGTAATTTCGTGTAGACCTATATCACTATTTCCTGTAATGTCAAAGTTAATCGAAAAACTATTGTTAAAAAGATTAAAGCTCTTTATAGAAGATAAAAACCTCATTTCAAAACATCAATTTTGTTTTAGAAAAAAACGTTGAACTATAGATCAAATACATACAGTCACAACTATAATAGAAAAAGCAATAGAAGAAAAAACACTATGCTCTAGAATCTTCCTCCACGTGGTGCAAGTATTCGATAAGGTTTGGTACGAAGGGTTGAACAAAAAACTGAAAACCGTACTCTCGAAATGATACACAGCAATTCTTAAGTCACAAACAGACCCTTAGCATAAAACAGAACGATGCTTATTCGGAACTTAAAGAAGTTTAAGCTGGGGTTCCTCAAGGAAGTGTATTGGGGCCTGTCGTTTACCTTGTGTACACTTGTGACTTTCCAATATTAGAAAATAATCTAGCTGCAACTTGTGCTGATGATACTGGCACTATGGCTGTGGGTAACACGAATGAAGAATCGACTGCAGCGCTACGAGTGGTGATTAGCCAAGTTAGCAGTTGGTCAAAAATAAGGCGGATACAATTAAAAGAAACCAAATCCATCTATGTACATTTTACACAACAACAGAAAAAATGAATACGTTTTGGTATACGTCAATTATCAATCAATACCGCATGCAAACCCAAGCATCTTGGCATGATTTTGGACACAAAACTTCGTCGGAAAGCACACGTTAAAAAGAAAGGGGAAAAGCTGGGACTCAAATAAAGAAACATATATTGACTGATCGGAAAAGGTTCTACTCTAGCAATACATAATAAACTCTTACTCTATAAGCAAGTTCTAAAACCAGTCTGGACTTATGGCGCTCAACTTCGGGGTGCACTCAACAAAGTACTGTAGATATCATTCAACGTTTTCAAAACAAAGTACTGAAGAACATCGTCGACGCTCCTTGGTATATAAGAAACAATGATCTCCACAGAGACCTGGAAATGGAAATTATTATGAACGAGTTACAATGCTGTTCAAGGAACTCGTGGTTGTAAAAATCCGATAATCCCGTACCATCGTATACGTAGGTCACAAACTGGTACAAATTACACCGCGGTGAAACTTTGCAACAAGATCCCCGAGGAAGTAAGGAATTTGGGAAAAACAAAATTTAAAACAACAGTTATCAAGTTCCTAAAAAGTAAAGTACTTTATATGCTCTAGGAATTTGCTACTCTAGATCATAAAAATTTTCAACACCTGATCTGAGGTGAGTGGGTACGAAACGTCGGCAGTTATAGCAGTGACGCGGTTCCAGCCCGGAAACCCAGAAGAAGATAGTATTTTTTTGCTGTGTTTTTTTGTTTTTTGTTTGTCAGTCAGGTCAAGCGTTGTGAATTTTGGATTTATATATATGTATATGTGTATGTACATGGGTGTATATATTTTTGTATCTTTAGTATTGTATTTCTATTTTATTTTATTGACAATTCCAAATTTATTGTACAAACTCTATCTGTAAAATCGTTTTGGAAAATAAATGAACAAAAAAAAACACGAAAACGGGTTCTACATTCATGTGAATGTCGAGACCGTCCAGCTCCTCGACGCCACAAATTTAGTGAGAAGTCTGAAATTTGAAGAACCTTTTGAAAAAACTAAGAAACATCCGAGGATGAACTCTAAGGTTAAGTAATTGCATAGTAATTTAGGTTAGAAATAAATTACTGATTAACCGTAATGGGCTAGATTGCACTTCTTCGATTGGGCTCTGTGAAAGTTTGAAGAAAATCCTGAATTTCATCGAAAAATTATCTTCAGTGACGAAGCTCGTTTCTGGCTTAGTGGCTTTGTCAATAAGCAAAATATACGTTATTGGACAGCACAAAGCCACACGTGCATCAAGAGACCCCATTACAACCACAAAAAGTGACAGTGTGGTGTGGATTTCATGCTGGAGGTGTGATTTTACCTTATTTTTTCGTCAATGAGAATGATCGCTATGTTACGGTCAATGGAGTTCGCTATTTTGCCATGTTGAACGACTGTTTTTGGCCAGAATTGGATGGACTTGACATGGTGTCACATGATCAGCTGGTCAAACAATTGATTTATTGAAGGGGAAGTTTTGTAATCCTGTAATCTCGAAAAATGATCCAGTCCAGTGGCCATCTCGTTCATGCGATTTAACGTCAAATCGTTTGGTTTATGTCAACAAGTCAACAACGTTAGAGGAGCTCAGGGACAATATCGAACGCAAAATTGCCAACGTTCCGGCCGATATGTGCGGAAGAGTGGTAGAAAAATGACTCCAAAGAATCGATCGAATCCCATAGTTAAATGTAACATGTGTACTGCACCTGGAATATATTTCAGCCCAATATCTCAATTATTCTGTGTTTAAATGTATTTATTTGTATTTAAATACAAAATTGTTATGTCCTTATTGAAAAACCCGACATGTAGTTAATAGATCACGAGCATTTGAAGAAGTAATCATTGGAATAATAACTTGTAAAGAGGGGTAACAACCCTCACTTGCTTATTTTGTTTGAATTACCATCTTTTTTTCCCCCCTTTGTCAGAATATCTTTTTAGAATAATTAAGGGTCCCCTTGCTCACGCATATATATTTATTTGTAATGTTATAGGACTCCGTTTTTATCTTAATTAACCGTTGAAAATCCGCTCCTAATAATGTTATGATTGCGTTAATTAACAGTCCAGACCACTCCTGACTGAACTTTTCGCGATTAGTTAACTCTGTTTCTATTTTTATTTCACGCTTGAAATATGATTCATTAGATTCAAGGCCACGAGTGTATCAATTACCGACGTTAACGTACAATTTATTTCTCCTTCTATTGTTATTGATGATGATGAACAGTGTAATATAGTGGTACAAGAGATAGTACATGATTTTTGTGCAGGTGTCAGCAGTTAAATACTAAAATTAATGCTGAGATGGTCTCGTTTTGTATTTCCGTCCATTTTCCGAATCGTGTGGGGAATGGCTTTTTATAGACAAAAATAGAATATTGTTTTTTACAGTATACACTCTGATACAAAGATAATACAAAAACATTTGAACGAAAAACACTTTTTTTTATAATTTACTTCTTCAAGAAGTACATTCTTTAACTGTTTATTTAACAATCTGCCTTAAGACAAGTTCCTGGCATGGCTTTACAATCAAGCGTGTACAGGACTGTTCCAGCAAGCACCAAGAACTCTACCTTACCTAAAACTAATCTTGTTTATTAAAATTAGCGTAATTGATTGATAGTCGATTAGTTCTTAAGGTTTTATCTTTTGTTTATATACTTTACTTCTTGTCTTCTTCGAGCACCTGTGTGATTCATCACATGAGGATGCATTGAAACTCGCTGTCGATGCTTTGTACTTTATTCTCTAATTTTCTTTTCTAATCGAATTCAGAACTTATTGTCAAGCATTGACAATAACTATGTAGCACCTTGTTGTAAAATATTTGTTATATTTCAAAATTTGAATTAACAGCCGTTTCTCAGAGTTGGATTTCGTAAGTCCAGACATTGACTATGACTTTATAAAGGCTGTTTCAAATTTCGCTGTTTTTTAAAGAATAAATAAAACACATAATTTGCATTCACTTTCAAAAACTTTTTATTGATAATTGAAGTATTAGTTACGACATTTATATGCGAAAAATAATATCTACCAAATGACATCCTCTTGCAGCTCCACAGACGTCCACTCTTTTGTTAAAATTTTCAATGACATTTTGACATAATTGAGGCTCTATCTCACCAATGACACGAATAATTTCATCTTTCAAAGCAGGAATTCATTGTGGATTGTTTTTATAAACCTGACTTTTCACATAACCCCAAAGAAAATAGTCTAACGGTGTCAAATCACATGATCTTGGTGACCAATTAACATCACCGTTTCTTGAGATTACACGTCCAGGAAATTTTTCTCTCAATAAATCAGTTGATTCGTGTGCAAATGAGGTCACAAAAATTCGGTTATCATCCAACGATATTGATCACCATCGACAGTTATAGCTTCACCAGCAGTATTTTGAAAGACGTAAGGTCCAATTACACCACCTGACCATAATGCACACCAAGCAGTAACTCGTTTAGGATGCATAGATTTCTCATGAATAATTCGTGAATTTTCCTCACCCCAGATACAGCAATTTTGTTTATTAACAGAGCTACCAAGTTCAAAATGTGCCTCATTTTTGAGAAAAATCAGCTGGTTGTTCATCGATGAAATTGATAAATGAACGATGTTTTAAATGATCTAATGGCTTCAGCCGCCAAACGATCTAATGGTTTCAGTTCCTGTGTTATTTGAACCTTATATGCCATCAGAGCTAAATCCTTGTGTAAAATACGCCATGTTGTTAATCCACTAAGTCCAAGTTGTTGTGAACGTCGTCTAATGGACATTTCAGAATCTTCAGCAACACTTTCACCAACCAAATCAATATTTTCTTGTGAACGACCACTGCGACTGTATTTTTCACTTTTTTGATCTTCCACAGAATCGCTCTCTTGAAATTTTTTAATAATTCGCCCAATAGTGCTTTCAGATGGACGATTATGTAAACCATAAATTTTACGTAATTTTCTAAAAACTATTTTCACAGCACGCTGATTTTCATAAAATAATTCAACAACTTGAACGCGTTGTTGTACTGTGTACGAAGCCATTTTTATAAATGTCATACATTACACTTTTTAAATGCCCACATACCCAGGCAAATTCAGTGCGCCATCTATATTTTATTTATTCTTAAAAAAATGCGCAATTTGAAACACCTTTTATAATAGAAATTGTTTTATTTGGCATTATCTACACATGACACAACATATTTATCTCAATTTTAGATTCGACCCTTTCCTTTTAGTACGTACATATATTTTCCAAATGAGATGACTAGGAATTTAAAACTTTCTGCTTGAGGCAAACTGTGGTTATTGAGTTATACAGGTGGGTATGTTTGATATCAAAGAGTGAATGTGACCTGGGTAGATTCTAGACGTTCTTAGATGCTACAATTTTGTAGCCGACTGTTGATTGTCTTCAATTGATGTGAAATATAAAGTAATGAGAAGAAACTGCACGTCCATTTCTCGGATGGAAGTGAAAGCGCTTTTTAACCGCCATTAATAATAACTCGCAAATAGAGATGTGTACATTGAACAGCAATTGCGAAAACAGCACGTGAGCGGTCGGTCGCAAACAAAGCATTTCACTTTTGCGCTATCGTAAATATATAATATCAAAAGAAACCCTTTTACCGCAAGGGTGGTATCGCATGCCATCGTAAATTAAATCCGAAAATTCACAAATAAACTTATTTACTGATCAGATAATGGTCGTTTTGTCGAGCCATAATCCTACTAAACGTACACCTCCGAATTAGAACGTACACTGCATTACGTACATATATATCAGTGACAAAACACCTTTTACGTTCTCGGCGCACTCCTAGTGAGTAGAAACATGCCCGGACAGATAGCAGAATGTATTCGTTTACATGGAGCGACAACTCATTATTAACTTTTCTTTATAAAAAGTACGAATTTTTCAATGAAAACGAGAAGTTCTATGGACTCGTATGGAAACTCATTCCAAATAATTCGTATGAGCTGTTGTAAATTCTTCAGTGGCTTAGGAAAAAACAACAACCCTTCGACCTATCATATCCCCCGTTATATGGGCAATAGATCGCGCGAGCGCACAGGCTAACAGAATATTGATGTTGGCCTCTTTCAGGAATCATAATATAATAACAGCTGTATCATGAAGATTGGCATTATTTAGCCCTTGGGTATGTGGTAAAGCGAATGATTCGAATGTACCTTTGAGCATTTAAATGACTTGTAAAGGATACCAAAGGAGTCCTTCCTATACTAATTCCACCCTAAACCATTAATTTTCTAGTGAGTGGTAGTGCGGAAAAATTCAAAAACTGCCTTTCTTATCTTGGACGTCGGACTCTTATACAACCATCAATGGCTCATAAACAAAAACGAGATTCGTCTGAAAAAATAATATTACCTCGCTCTTCATTTTAATCTGCCCGTACATTTCACTATTTTGGAAAGAAAATCAATCTAAACGAACGAATACGACGATACATAGAACGCATTGTTGTTCTATAACTTATCTCTGCAAAAGGAGAAAGCCTTGGAGTACTATGTCCATCCCTAAAAGCATACAATCTTAATTTTCTATCTTTCCGTTTGGTAGTTCTTCTGGGACGGCTAGAACCTCTTCTGAGGTGTTGCCTACCTTCTTGGGACCAATCTCTCCAACAACGGATAATTGTAACAATATTTCTCTACATCTAGTTGACAATTTCATAAAATGCCATATGACCTCTTTCAAAGTCACTTAGCTCGATAATTCTGTCGTATTCAAACTTTGGGAATTTTAATATAGTAATTCACAACTATAGATTATAGACAGCAATGACTTCAACGTATGTTTCGCAGAATTTCAGAGCTTACCAGGTAGTTCTACACACCTAATGTGTGAACGTCCATCTTTTGAATAAAAGTGAATTTTTCTTTTATCCCAAAAAGTCAGACTACATAACGAGCTTTGTAATGTAGAGACGTAGTCTTTCTTTAATTTCGATGCAAAATAATTTCTTCTAGTCGCAAAATGCAATTTAAGAAACAAAAAATAATTGCACGAAGTGAAATTGGGTGAAAAATTTCTTTTTTTGTGTTAGAAAATAAGAGTCAACGGACAAGTTACATTATTGTATAGCAATCATAGAACCACCTATTAGGTTTTCGATTATCCTACAATTTGCATCCATAATGTCTTTATCACATAGTTTTTGCCGCTGATATTTGCCATTTTTTGACATTAATAAGACATAATTGAGGAAATTTATTTTTAAAACATACTGCTTCTCAAATCTATTCCGTTTATTACAAACTGCGTGATTTTGATAGGTAAATTTAACATTAGAAATGGATTTTTTCCCACTTCAGCCAGAATTTATTTATTTTGCCTTATCATCGACTTTTGTTATCTTCCTGTCCTTGACTGATTTTCTATATTTTCGACATTAAATATATTTCGTCATTTATTAGATATTAATCACCTCTTTTTAAGCCTATTCAATTAGATGGGTTCGAAAAACACTAACAGATATTGTGTAAGGTTTTTTTAATAATAAAAGTGTATACAGATTAAGAGAAAGGGTAATTAAAATTGTGTAAATTTATTAAAAGTATATCTAATAGAAATATTTAGATAAGCGATTATTACAATTTAGATAAAATAATATATACAGGGCTGCTCACGGCAACCACTCGTTAGAATATTTCGGATTAGAATTTTAAACATTTCTGCAAGAGTGTTTTCAGGCATGCTCTTTTCAAATAAGGTAATGGCAATCATGTAACAGTTCCGGTTATACCTGAAGTTAGTGTCACCTTTCTTAGTTTAAGTAGAACGCTTTGTATATTATTGCAATTTTGGATTTTACGTAAAATTTTAGGTGGACTTTTATAAAGTTTCGCTATTCCTAAAATTAACTGTTTTTGAAATATTTAATTTTTTTCAAAAAAATAAAAAAGTCAATAACTAGCTTATGACCATTCGTATTTTACAGTAAGAAAGCTGGGTGACAATTTTAACAGATCGAATTACTAGATATTTAAGCTTTTTTCTACTTATGTTTTCAAAATTGCCTAATTGCATACAGGGTGGTGAAAATTTCATGCCAAGGTTGGTTAACTTCAAATTATCATAAATCGTTTTTTTCTAAATAGAACATCTTGTATATTTTTTTATATTCTGATACACAATTTATTTTCTTTCCAATGTTATTATACACAATTTGTCGCAGAAAAAACCGAACTTTTTAAAAATAAAAACGAAAGATTACTATCTTGGTAAAATTCATTTATTTTATTCAAAGTAGTCGTCTTCGGCTTTAATGCCGCGTTTCGCACGGCCAATTAACATGTCAAATGAATTTTTAAGTTCACATTTAGAGATGTCCTTCAAAATCGCTGTTGACACCTTTCTAATGGCTCCGACGTCGGGATAAAGCTGTCCTTTCATCGGCAAATGCAGTTTTAGGAATAGATAGAAATCACAAGGAGCCAAATTCGGTGAATACGGTGAATGGTTGATGGTTAAAATGCCATTTGTAGTTAGGAAGTCAGTGATAAGCGTCAAGCGATGAGATGGTGCATTATCACGTAATAAACGCCAGCTACCATTTTCACGATATTGAGGGCGCACACGACAAATGCGCGCCAAAAGACGCTTCAGTACACCAAGATAACATAACACATGGATCAATAAGTCCCGAGACTAACAATGAAAACAACATTTTTTTTGCAAATTTTTTTTTATTCATCAACATAATCACCTTTTAGGGTGATACAATGGTTCCAACGCTTTTCCAATTTTTCAATACCATGTTTATAAAAAAATTTATCTTTCGCTTCAAAATAAGCTTCAGTTTCAGCGATGACCTCCTCATTTGAGCCAAATCTTTTTCCCTGGAGCATTTTTTTAAGATCAGCAAAGAGCCAGTAGTCACTGAGGGCTAAATCTGGCGAATATGGGGGGTGGGGAAGCAGATCAAAACCCAATTCGTTCAATTTTGCCATTGTTTTCATCGACTTGTGGCAGGGTGCATTGTCTTGGTGAAAAAGGATTTTTTTTCTCTGCATGTGCGGTCGTTTTTTTGCGATTTCCTCCTTCAAACGCACCAGTAAGTCAATATAATAATCACTGTTGATCGATTTACCTTTTTCGAGGTAGTCAATGAAAATCACACCATGTGTATCCCAAAAAACTGACGCCAGGACTTTGCCAGCTGACTGCTGCGTTTTCAGACGTTTCGGACGGCTTTCGCCAGCTGTGCGCCACTCAGATGACTGCCGCTTCGACTCTGGAGTGTAGTGATGTATCCATGTTTCGTCCATGGTCACGTAACGACGCAAGAAATCTTTTTTGTTGCGAGTAAATAGCGATAAACAGCTTTCTGAATCATCGACTCGTTGCTGTTTTTGTTCCATCGAAAGCAATCGCGGCACCCACTTGGAAAAAACCTTTTTCATGCTCAATTTTTCATGAAGGATAGTAAATACACTTCCATATGATATCTGTCTCATCTCAGCAATCTCACGGAGCTTCACTNNACGATCTTTCATTATAATTTATGTCACTTCACTCACATTTTCCGGTGTAACGGCTTCCACAGGTCTACCCGAGCGTTCCGCGTCATTTGTGTCGGTACGACCACGTTTAAACTCGGCAAACCACCGACAAATCGTTGCTTTTGATGGACAAGAGTCCGGGTAACATTTTTCAATCCATTGTTTTGCTTGCGTGGTGTTTTTACCCATTAAAAAACAATGTTTTATCAAAACACGAAACTCGGTTTTTTCCATTGTTTAAACAAACTACAAAACGACTTTACTCCAACCTCGATAACTCAGCTGTTTCTGGTCCGATCGACTTAAAATTTTGACACGTTTCAAGCAAAGGTTAGTACTCTAGAAAGACGTGGTTACTGGTTTACTACGAGCGCCATCTATGGGTTAGTCTCGGGACTTATTGATCCATATGTTACAGCATTGATTGTTTGACTATTTGGTACAAACCCATTCTGCACTATGCCTTTCGAATCATACAAACAAATCAACATTGTCTTCACTTTTGACTTCTCCAAAGGAAATCTTTTCTGTCTTTCTTCGCTTGGATGCTTCCATTCAGAGCTTTGATGCTTGGTCTCTGGATAATATTGAAAACACCACGTCTCATCGCCAGCTACAATGGAATACCTAAAGTTTTCGTCCTCTTTTGAGCCTTCAATCAAGTTTGTACAATGTTGAATTCAATTAGCTTGCGTGGTACATACTTTGCACATACCTTTCTCAGTGCCAAATGCTGTGTCAAAATGAGATGAATTGAATCTTTGGAAATATTTAATTCCACAGATTTTTTTGCATCAGGATGTTCGTCGTCATTTATCTCTTTACGACTCTTTTTAAATCGTTTATATCACTCATACACACTCGTACGTGATAAACACGCACTACTATACACTTGTTTCATCAAATTAAATGTTTCCGTAAATCGTTTACGGAAACATTTAATTTGTTTAAAATTGATTTTTCGACCAATGCCAAATCACACTGTTACTTTATGCGCCATTTCGCTGCCTCTGATGATGCAAATGTCATGATATTTTGACATAGCATTGGTGAAAGCTCCACCTTACCGATGCATATTTTTTTTAATAGATGGCGCACTAAGAATTGCCATTTTAAAAAAGTTCGGTTTTCTCTGCGACAGACTGTGTACAGTGCTGGAATCGGCAGTATTTTCAGCTCCTTAAATGCATCTCTACAGGTATCTCCCCCCACCCAACTCGGCGATTATTATCATTGTTTGTTTCTGCAAGATAAAAACACGATGTACCGACCTTCTACATTCCCAGTGTCCAATCTCATATTCTGCTATCGACTGAAAACAAACATAATAAAGCACCTTTTTGAATTTCAGTGGTCAAGTATTCTGCTAACCGCTCTCTTACAAAAACTGTCTTAGCTATTTTAACATGGAGACCATATGTGGATGCCGGGATAGGTTTGCACCAACATTTAATTCAAATATAATGTAATGTTATCTAATGTTATCTAATTACAAAAATCAACTACGTTTATGTGGTCATTATTTATATCCAATTCATTTTTTTAACCAAATGTCTTAAATTTGCAAAGTACGTTGTTTACTTTTCTCGAAACATTTACAACAACACTACACACTATGTACAACATGTTAGTGTCATCCACCGAGTTAATAATCATGTCAGTTTCCTCCAAAACAGGATATACTCATTTATGTAAATTATAAACAAAGTTGGGCCAAGGACTGATCCGCAGAACACCCCATTGACGAGTTTTAGTTACCAGTGCTGTCGAAAGTGTCCATTACTGCCTGTTCTGAGTTAATAATCAAGATACTATCCTCCGGAATAGCATGTTATAATTCATTTATGTCAATTAAAAGTAAGGTTGGGCCAAGAACTGATCCCTGCGGTACACCACATTGACGAGTTTTTGTTAGTAGTATTCTACAATCTGCCGAAAGTTTTTCTTATTGCCTACACTCGATATACTAAATTATTTGCTATTAAGTGGCGGGTTGTAATCGCTGTTCCCGTATTTTAATGTACTGAAATTCAGAGCGTTGATATACCATCATATTTAAACATACAGCTTTAGGTTTAAGTATTTTAAGTTTTTGTTAGGTTATTGCGTCTAACAATCTAATGATATCTACTGTTTCTATTTAAGATACATGAAGTACTTTGAAGATATCACGAAGACAATTAAAGACTATAATATTGTAACGCTGGTCTTCATTTTGTAACATTTGGTGTCCACAAATTTCTTTTTATTACAAAAACAATTACAGTTTAACACCATGATTTTTTTAAATCACTCTTTCCTCCTTCCATTAAGTCCAATCATCACCGCATAAATCCTTTTATAATCGCCTCAATTCGTCTCAATTTCTAGACACAATCACTGCACAACGTATGCGCCATACGTCAACGTTCATTCGGTCAATTTGTCAGGAACGATTGTCCGTAATCCGTTTCGTAAGAGACGAGTGCCGTGTGTGTGACGTTCGTCGGTTTCAATTGAATCTTCCGACCACAATAAATAACTAACTGAACGCGAACATCATGCGAACGACGGCGATGAGTAACGCGATGTTTATTTGTATTACGTGCCCCTTTAACCGTTACACATGTTACGATTTCTATTGCCGATGTCGATACAGTCGCTGGAAGATAACGTGTTGATGTTGAAAATCACGAAATTTCAGGCATCTGGGTGAAGTAAACGGGATGACCTGTTCTAATTTGGGATGTCTTGGCCTATATATTCGATGATTTGTTTTCGAGTTTCGGGCATATCCTTGACTAACCTTAACTATCCTTGACTACAGAGCTATTTTAGGTAATTTGGGATTTGTTTTCAAATAATCGCTTTAACGTTTAAATTAACTCGAAATACATTTAATACATTGAGGGAGGTAAGTTACTGGTACAGTGGCAATTTCCCGGGTCGTCATGTTAAGATCTTGTGTTCAAAATAGTGATATTCCTTATCGTTTAAGGTGACCTTGCATCGACAAGAATCGGCGGCTTTGAACAAAAAGGCGTCTTTGAATGGTTAAAACTTCAACATACCACATGTGTAAGTAATGGAGGCATATTCGGCTCTACGAGAGTGGTCCCATAAGTACCCGGCCTGGCCTAGAGATGGCGGTAGTTGTTTGAAAAATATCACTGTATTAGAAAGTACACAATCTATAAAGCATATGCTTCAAGTTCGAAGACGCCACGTTGTTTAGTGTTTGTTTTTCAGCCATCAATAGTGAACGTTTTCAGTGAATTTGTAAAAATGGAGAAAATTGGTCATTTACGTTACGTGATGCAATACTTTTATTTGAAAGGCCTCAGCCCAGCCGATATAAACGCTGAACTGGATTCTACTCTGGGTGAGTCTGCTCCTTCGTTTACAACAGTGAAATATTGGGTAGCGGCGTTTAAACGAGGCCGTACGAGCTACCAATGCGAGCATCGCAGTGGTCGACCAAATGAGGTGATGACTCCAGAAATGGTGAAGAAAATCCACAAATCGCTACTGGATGATCGTCGACTGAAAGTGCGCGAGCTAGCAGATATAACAGACATTTCAAAAAGTGCAGTACATCGCATATTATCTGAAAATTTGGACATGAGAAAGCTGTGTGCAAGATAGGTGCTGCGTTTGCTCACACTCGAGCAAAAACAGTGTCGCGAAGATGTTTCAGTTTGAGTATTTAGTGAAGTTTCACAGCAACAAAGCAAAATTTGTGCGCCGTTTCATAACCATGGATGAAACATGGGTCCATCACTTCACATCCGAGACAAAAGAACAATCAAAACAATGAACTCAAAAGGGAGAACGGGCTCCAAAGGAGGCGAAGACCATTTCATCTGCACCCAAGGTTATGATATCGGTTCTTTGGGATGCGCGTGGAATAATTTTCATTGACTATCTTGAAAAAGAAAAAATTATCAACGGCGAGTGTTATGCGAACCTATTGCAACGTTTGAGCGAAGAAATCAAGCAAAAACGGCCGCATTTGGTTGTTTCATTAAGACAATGCACCAGCTCACAAATCCGTTATTGCAATGGCCAAAGTTAATGACTTAAAGTTTGAATTGCTATCTCATGCACCCTATTCGCCAGGTTTAGCCCCCTGGGATTATTTTCTGTTCCCAAACTTGAAAAAATGGCTCAGTAGTCAAGAGCAAGACAGTTCTTGTTATAAAAAGGGTATCGAACTTATTGAACATCGCTGTGAAAAGTGTATAGAGCTGAAAGGAGATTATGTTGAAAAATAAATATATTTCTTTCCAACATTTTTGTGTTTTCTTTGTTGGGTAGGGTACTGCTGGGACCCCTCTCGTATTATGTGATCCTAATACAGAAATGTTGTTTGTCATTAGATATGCCATGCGAATTCCTTGAAAGAAGTCTAGATATGTGAACATGGTATAAAACCATCAATAAATTAGTTGGAATGGCATGACAAAATACGACCTATAAGTCTAATCAAAATAACAACAATAATATAAATTAATGTAAATGCTGAAACCGGTAGCCATTGGTTTGAAGACAAAGCTGTAACCTTAGTGGCATTGAATTAGAATGGGTTGCAACATATCTGGAGTAATTAATTGTATTGTGGCGTTTATTCTATTTATTATCCCCTGTTTATTAGCTGGAGGCGTCGCATATACTTTTTCCCTCAAAGAACCCGAAACAAAGAAGTCATGGGAATTCATATCTGACGACCGTACAGGCCATGATACTGGTACATTTCTTCCAATCCCTCTATCTGGAAAACGTTCGTTTGTAGTTCCTTGCATTATGAGCTGATGCACCATCGTGCATGTACTCCATGTTGACTCTAATAACCTTTTGAATTAGTCCAGTGTCAAATAACAAACTGCAAAGAGTATATTGATTCTCTGATAAACTTTAAGAGCTAAGAGACAGCAGTCGGAAAATCTTGACTTTTAAAAATATTACGAACAAATTTATGTATTTGGCCATTCTAAAACAAAATTTGAAAGTTAGTGCCCAATAACTTGTAATTGATAACAATTTTCAATATCAAAGCAACGACCAGAAGCACACTGCATATATTGTAAAACAGTGGTTATTGTATAACTGCCTAAAAGTCTGTAAACTACCACCCCGGTCTTCAGATATAAATATAATTAAAAGTTTATGGCACATGTTAGAGATAGGGATACGCAGTCACGAAATATCAAACAGAAACGATCTAAAACAAGCACTATTAGAAGAATGGCAAAAAAAATTGCTAGATTATATGAAAAAAAAAGCAGAATCTGTTCCAAATAGCCTAAAGCAAAGGCAACCCTACCAAATATTAAAGAAATAATATGTTAGTTCACTAATGTATTTCAATAAATGCATCATTTTGACTGTGACATTGATTTATGAGCTTTTAACATAGTTCTTGCCATTAGTTGTGTTGTGTTCAATGAATTGTCTTTTAATTTTGTTAAAGCAATATATAATATTCTTGCAAAACCGCAATGTATTTAATTCTTTTTCAAAAACGATTTATTGTTATATAATTTCAACAATATGTAAGTTTTATAGCACTGCATCATTTTAGCTGTGTCATTGTACGAGGGTAGCCGTTTATATTTCGGGAATAGCAAACAAAAAAAATTTTTATTATCGAAAATAGTTTTATTAATTTTCAAAATATGCTCCTTGAAAATCAAAGCACCTTTGTATTCGCTTAAACCAATCCGAAAAGTATTGCTCCCACTGTGAAGGCGGTATTTCCAAAATATGAGTTTTGAATGCCTCAACTGCCTCTTCCGGCGTAGAAAACCCTTGACCACGAAGTTTATTCTTCACGTGTGGGAAAAAAGAAATCACAGGATGCTAGATCAGGGCTGTATGGTGGATGATGGCTCATCAATTCAATGTTTTGCCCGGTCAAATATTTAATTGTTTGAACCGACCTGTGAGAGCTCGCATTGTCATGGTGGAGAATGATGTTGTTTTCGGTTTTTTTCCTTATTTCTCCAAAAACTTTTCTCAAACAAATAGTTGTGTACCATTCGGAATTGACCGTTCTACAACTCTCTAAAGGCAACAGGCGACCATTTGTTTTGATGTGCTTCGAGCGCGAACAACATTTGTTGGTTTTGGCTCATCTTGGAATACTCACACAGTCGACTGCTGTTTACTATCCGGCTCATACGTATAGATCATAGATTCGTCACCTGTGACGACTTTATAAATGTTCTTTGAAGCACCGCCATTGTATTTTTTTTTGTGCATTTCCTGGCACCAATCGACGCGAGTCCTTTTTCGAGCATTTGTCAAATTATGTGGTATCGAACGTGAACATAGCTTCTTAACGGCTTAATGTTCATGCAGGATCTTATGCACGCTGGTGTTACTAATACCTAGAGATGCCTCGATCTCACGGTATGTCACATGACGGTCTTGCATTATCAATTCAGGCACTGCATTAATGTTTGTGGGACGAAATTCACGAAATTCATCGTCCTAAGAACGCCGTCCAAGTTTGAATTCACTATACCAACGATATACAGTAGTTTCCGATGGTGCTTCATCATCATATAAAGAACTCAGCTCGTCGATGTATTCTTGTTGAGGTAATCCACGCCGAAGGTTATGAAAAATAATTGCACGAAAATGTTCGCGAGTTAATTCCATTTTTTCTCTGACATAAAATTTCCAAGTTACTGTCAACAATCGAAATAGCGACGGGATAATAAAACTGTCAAGGTAAATATATCGTCAAAAATGACAAACTTCACGATGCAATCATCGGATCGGATCCCGAAATATAAACGGCTATAATATTGCTATCGTTAGTTTTATTTCATCAATTTAATTCCGACTCCGTTTAAGTCAACCATATTTTCACGCTTTTCAAAACTCACGGTCTTTAAGAACATGCATTATGTATTGTGTTTCCGTCTCCTGTTCGTATTTCGTATACGGAAATAAACCGGAAAGGAGGCACACGTGTTCCGTTATATTTAAATGTATTCCACGTTCAATGAATACGATTTTTGTATACGTGCTATGTACTGGCATGCAGATACATAAATGCACATACATATTTTATGCATATGTATATATTAAAAGCTAACTAGCTATGGGTCGTAAAATATGTGTATTCGTTTTAGTTGAGTAGCACGTGTTCAAATAAATCTGGCGTTAAATTGTGTCGAACGACAAATTATGTGGCGTTCCTGTTTTAATAATTGTCAGCAGTTATACCAATTATTTGTAATTATAATTTACCAGGGTTGAGATGATTTAAATCATTTGAATAAATTCAAAATAATTTTTATTTTTGTCTCGTAATAGCCTTCTATATTTTTTGTACTATTTATTCGTACAATTTATTGTTTTACAAAGAAAAAATAAAAAATGAAGATTACATTTTATATTTATTTATTAACAAATTACGCATTACTTAAAATATTTGCTAAATATAAAGAAAAAAGTGAATAAACAGATGAAAGTGCAGTAAAAGTAGGGCCACTTCTACTGCATGTAATTTCGAATCTTTGGTTTTATTTTCATAAGAAATAAGACTATATTGACTTGATGTGAACGTTGTTATTTTGTCTAATTGCTTATGTATTAAATGTAAGAAATATTAAGTTGCAACGCCATTTTAATTATACAATGCTAATTATTGACTATTAAGTTTAATTCCCAGAACTAGTATACATAAATAAGCAAATCAAGTTCGCTTACTTAGACACAATTTATAATAGTTGGATGTACTCCCCTTCCAAAAGAAAAAGAATTATTGTTTCACAAGCTGGTTCTAAAAGCGATTGGGTCGGCGAAGTCTTACTGTAGGTAAAAAGAAATAAAAAATTGTAATTTTGACTCTCACGAGGATATGACGGCATCGATATTTGAAGAGTGGTTTCGGAAAAAATCTCTTACCAGTATAACTCGAAAGTAGAATATTACAGAAGACGAACGCGGAAAGGGTAGTAGAAACTATAAAACGTACCTTTGGGAAGTTCAATACATCGGCAACCCCATTTATAATGTTGGTTACAAGTGGGGGTTCGAATATGGTTAAAGCTGGAAAGTTACTAAAACAATCTTATCCTCAATTGCTTCATGTAACCCGTTTGCTCCATGCATGTCATCTTGTAGCTGAATTTATTAGAAACAGTTATCCAAATGTAGAGCAATTTATAGTTTCTGCCAAAAAGCTTTTTATTAAATCTTCAAAACGCGAGTGAGTTTAAACAAGCTTGTCCGGACATTCCTCAGCCACCACAGACGGTATTGACGAGATGGGGAATATGGTTTAAAGCTGTTTTATATTATGAGAAACTTTTACATATTGTTAAACCTTGTATCTTAAATTTAAATCCGCAAGATGCTCAAGTAAGTCAGCGGCTGGTTTCAGATACCGAAATCCATATTCAATACAGCAAATTTCCGAAAATTATTCAATTTTTTAGATACTATTTCCAAATTAGAGAACACCAAGCTATCATTACATGAAACGCTGAAAAATATATTATATTACCTAAAAGTCTCGTTAGGAAATCTTAATAGATAGTATAGGAAGATTAACAACCGATAAATTGTGTGGTTATAAATAAGAATCCCGATTTTCAAACTATAATGCGTATAGACAAGAGTTTAACTGAAAACCAAGAGTGCGAATATGATGCGAACGTACTTTTCAAATTCGCGAACATCACGTCATTAGACGCAGAATGAACATATTTTCACCTCGCCATAGGAATATGATTGAGTCAGCAATGGAAGGCATACTAATGATACAATACTACAGCGAATTTTAACTCTACATCAACAACACAAAAATAAACTAAAATAAGTAAATAATTACATTTATTATTTTTAATATTGATAGCAACTGAGCTGTACGCTACTGCGAAAGCACTCGTTTCTGCAGCCTTATTACCAACAAAAGCTTTTAAGAAAATTAACTAATCTTAATATTGTTTGAAAAACCGAATATCTATCCTCACACTTACTTTGTAATTTCGAACGCCTTGCGACTTCAATTTCTCCAGGATCTGCCCGGAATGTCCAGCGCAAAGTATCCGAGTCACACCGGCAAACAACCATGCAATTTTTACGAGTTTTCATCATTTCGCCGTGGACTTAGTGTTACCTTTCCGGTTACGGCGTCCGTCCACGGGAGATCGGAGCGCTCGTAATAGTTTTTCGCGACTTTCCGAGAGGCGGGGAGGGAATGGGGAGCGAGAAAAATGTACTGGCGGGAACGACACTGAATGCGGAACAGGGAGCAACGAAAAGATAATTTATATTTCAGGAGATCGCCTCGCCTCGAAGGATACATACATACTTTCAGAACTTATTTATTCGTGGAGGCTGAGGTGGGCGCTCGAGGTACTCCATCGTTACTCGCGTGAAAATTTAATGCAAGGACAACTGTCCAAGGAAATATTGTCGAGGATCAAATTTTTCGGGCCTTCTGGGAAAACGAGAAAATGGAGAATTGGTGTAACTTTTCACGTCTGCAAACGAAGTTATTTTGACAGGAAATTTTATTGTCTTGAGTGTACGTAGTAGTGTACGTGTATTTGCATAATATTCTCTGCGAATATTGAAGAATAATAACTGAGGACCAATAAATAACTATCTATTAGACTAATTTTTTAATTCTTAATAGAATTGATTAAAGTTGAAGTATGTATTTGAAAAGTCAAAATTACATATTACTTACAACACATCTGTGAGATTTGCTTTAAATATTTTTACAATACGAGGGTAGTTTGACAAGTAGTGAGAATGGAAAAGAAAAACGAATTTTTTAAATACAAAATAATTTTTATTTTTCAATATATTCTCCTAAAAGAGCAATACATTTATTCCAACGGTGCTCCAATGCCCTTATGCCATCTCTAAAATGCGATTCCGGAAGGCTTGCAAAATACTCATTTACGAAGATGATAAGCTCGTCGTTAGACGAAAATTTTTTCAACCTAGTGCCGTTTTCAATTTTGGAAGAAGGTGGAAGTCGGAAGGGGCTAGATCCGGCGAATAAGGCGCATGCGGTACTAATTGGAAATGCAACTCGTGGATTTTGGACATCGCAACTGTGTTGATATGCGAGGGAGCGTTGTCTTGGGGAAACAGAATCTTTTTCTTTGCCATTCCTGGCTGTTTAGCACGAATCTCAGCATTTAATTTTTGTAGAAGTTCTGTATAATATTGTCCGTTTATTGTGGCACCTTTCCGAAGGTAATCAATGAGCAAAATGCCCTTTGAATCCCAAAAAATTGATGTTATCACCTTGTTTGCCGATAAAGTGGTTTTCGCTTTCTTTGGAGGTGCAGAACCACGTTCTAACCATTGTTTCGACTGTTGTTTAGTTTCGGGTGTACTGTAGTGTATCCAAGTTTCATCGCAAGTAACAAATCGCCTACAAAAAACAACCGGATTCCGCTTATAAAGGTCCAAACACTCTTTGGAAATGCGCAAAACAATTGTGAACTTTTGATCAGTCCTAAGCAATCGCGGCACCCATCTTGCCGAAAGCTTGGAAAGGCCCAATTCTCTCGTTAAAATGTGGTGTACGCGTTCTGTTGAAATGTTTACCCTGTCTGCTATCTCTCTCACTTTGAGTCGTCGATCTTGTGTAATAATATTATGGATTTTTATAATCATTTCCTTAGAAGTCACGATTTTGGGTGCTCCAGAACGCGCTTCATCAACACAGCTTGTTCTGCCACGTTTAAATTCGTTTACCCATCTACTTATTGTGGCGGATAATGGAGCAGATTCACCTAATGTTTCCCGTAATTTATCTTTTATTTCGGTAGCTTTCATACCCTTAATTGCAAAGTATTTAATCACCGCACGATACTCTGCTTTTTCCATTTTAACAAAACAACGTGTTGCTTCTTTTTCAATCAGCTGTCAAAAATAAACTAATCAACCGATTTATCTAAATATCGGAATGTAAACATATAAATAGGCAACCTAAATTGCAGTGCATTTGTTTTACCAATTAGATCGCCACCTATGTGTCATTCTCACTACTTGTCAAACTATCCTCGTATGGAACGAATTCAATTAATAAACCCATGGTTGCTTGCAGTTTCAGTAAGCTAAATTACATAAAAAAATTGTTATTCGGAAAACTTCTTACATTTCAATTGCGAATAAAGATCGTAGTCAGGCTTCGTTCATAAGATGGTTCTGATAGATGTGGTCTAAAAAGTCTAAGAGTATATGTAGTTTTTAATATACAGTGTGTTTCAAAGAGAATATACGTATTTCGAATGCATATATTTATTAAACTTTAAGACATACGAATATGAAACTTTACACACATATTTACGAACCTTTCAAGTTCAGATTACAGATGTTCAATATGTTTGTCATCAGCGATACGAACAATATCACATCGATACGCAAATTCCTCCCATACTCGGGCAATCATGTCCTTCGTCACTGATGTTATGGCAGTACGGATCCGGTTCTTCAACTCTTCCAGGTTCTGTGGGAGTGGGGGTACATAAATGTAGTCTTTAAAGAAACCCCACAGGAAGAAGTCACAGAATGGGCCATAAACAGATGACCGGGATATCGCACAAAACACATTGATTTTAGGCGAACCTCGTACATGTTCAATGGCTGCATGTGGGTTCTGTAAACCTCAAGTTCGTGTTTACCAGACTACTAACATGGAAAATCGCTTCATCACTAAACACGATGCGTTGTGCGAAAGTGTTATCGATGTCAATAGCATCATGAATCTCGTTACAAAATGCCACACCTTTCCGTTTGTCATCAGGACTCAGAGCTTGTAACAACTATAACTTGTAGGGCTTCATGACCAACCGACGTCTCAAAACACGCCAAATTGTTGTTGCAGGCAGTTGTAACTCCCCACTGGCACGACGAGTTGGTTTTGAAGGATTACGTTCGAAGGCAATTTGAATTCGTGCAAGATTTTCTTAAGAAACACGAAGATGGTTAGGACTCTTTCCTTTACATACACATCCCGTATCTACAAACTGTCGATACCATCTGCGAATATTCCACCCATTCGGAGGATCAAATTGGTAGCTCAACCTGAAACGTCTTTGCACTGTAATCACGGAATTGCACTTCGCAAACTCGAGAACCCAAAATGATTTCTGCTGCGGAGTAGCCATTTTGAACATATGACGGTTTCCAAGAAAAACAGGAGACAACTGACATCTAGCGACTATTAGATAAATTAGACTATGTATTCGTTTCTCCAAGTTTCTCGAGTCGAGGCGCAGCGATCTATAGGTTGGACAAAATAATACTTTGTAATACGTATATTCTTTTTGAAACACGTTGTATATCATCGCCGCCAATGAGTTCGCACTCGTTTCCGCAAGCCTGATAGGAATGCAACGATGTTTCAGTGGTAGAATACTGTTAAAAACAGTAAAGAGATACGTTTACGGTACTACTACATCTTAAAATATTTAAATATTATTTTAAAATGTGTTTTCAAAATATATCATTTTCATAGAATTGAATTCGAAACGTGTATGTAATATATGGAAAATAATACCGAACAAAATGATAAAAAGTGCGCACTCGCTTCTGCAGGCTTAATCATAACTGACCGGGGCTATTATAATTTTTAGATTGTGTACCTACCAACAGTTTTTGTTTCAATTATTGTCAGTGAAACAAGCTATGTGCATTATAGTTTAAGGTTTAATTAAAATTCCGTAGCATTCATATAAACGGCTGTTTTTACGCAAATGAAATCCAGATATTTTTCTTACGATATTATATACATGTAACATTTTCTTCAAGAATGTTTATTTATATCTCGAACTCTAAAGAATACTATAAACTGCATACATAATTGAAATGTGTTCGTTTATTTGCTCCAAATTCTATTTTCTATTATCTTGCGTAAATATGCAATTCTTCGTTACGATAACGTTTCGAAAACATAATCTCGCGAGCGATAGCTGGAATAATAAGCCTTTTTACACAGTTTCACGCTTGAATTGATAACATTTTGCCGGTTGTAAATTCTGTTCTGTAACAGAACACTCAGATATATTTTTTTAATGATTTTATATCAGGGCATACATCAAGCGGATAGATAAAAAGTAGATAAAGCCTTCGTTTACTTGTCAGTAATATTATTTTCCTTCTTATCGCGTTTACTGGGTGCAGCGGCCTGGTTCCACTTTATTTATGTATTTATCTCCGTTATGGATTATTTGTAAACTAGAAACAGCTGATTGCAGGATCAGTTTCTTATGTACATACAGATGTGTGTGTACCGTGTAGTGTATCAGATTTAAAAGCGTTTTTTTTTGGTAAGATGCCAAACGATGTCCATTCGTTTACTTTTTTTTATAAATAGCTGAATTGTTGGTGTTTGTAAAGGTCTTTTATGTAATTCTTTATTATTCAATTTTTTATTTTATGAGGACCGGCTCACGATTTATTGTTTCTAAAATAGAAAGGAACACCTGGGACATTTTAAGCAATTTTATTTTTCAACATAACTCTAGGAAACACAAATTCCGTTGACCTAGATCTGACTAACTTTTGGCATCTGAATCCAAAAACGACACCGGTTTATGTCTACCACATCAACTTTTTAAACTCCATGTTACCCTCTCTTTGTCTCAAAATTCATACAAAGTATGCATATGATGGAAAATAAAAGAAAAAGCTACCAACAATACTGTTCACAGAGAATAATTTTATTCATACATTGAACACAATTGTGTTCATACAAATAGTAAAGTTCTTTTACCAAATAGCAAACATATTAAGGCGTTTATAGCCTTTTAAAGAGTGTTCAATCTGTGGATAATCTTGCCCGATGCTCCAACAATACTTAGCCATCATATGTATATCCGATCCAGCCTGATACAGTGCCTCCATGAACTTCAAATTTTGGTGGAACTGCTCACCCTGCTCATTAATGACTGCACCGAGATTTTTCCTGAAGTCAGCAAGATGGCTATGTAGAAAATCGAATTGGACGCCCATATTGCACCTAAGTATGTTGAAGCTCTCGCAGGTGCTGCTGGACAATTTAGATGGAATTTTGCGCTCGTGTATTTCCAAGAAAGTCTTTGATGAGGTTTTTGAATGATAACCAAGCTATCCTTTGAAGTTCTATTATTGTTCCGATGAAATGTTTATTTTTAACGAGCTACCGAATGTGCTGGTCAAACATACCGACCTTTATCTTTTCAAAAGACAGGCTAGGAAATGCCGAAATAAAATACTTAAGACAAGTCTTCTTCAGTTGACAAAGTCTTAACAAATTGCTTCATGTGATTTAAAACGAATTGGGGCTGTTTAAATAATAATTGATGAATCACATCCACTCCGACTTTCTAATAACGAAATAAACGCGAGCGAATATTGACATGTGGCATATCGCCGGATTGAAGCATTATTGATTCAAAAAATTTTGCATAAAGAATTGTGTGTAAAATATTAGTTGGATACCGCATATGTTGACCGAAGAACAGAAAGCAGCTAGGGTGAACAGGTGTTAAAAAACTCTAGATCGCTTCAACGCCGGAAACTCTAAAATGTGTACAACATTGTTAGTGGTGATGAATGCTGGATTTAGTAATACGAGCCAGAAAATAAACGTCACCCTTCTGTTTGGATATTCGAAGGTGAAGAAAAGCAGACAAAAGTCAACCGTTCTCGAAGTGTCTCCAGAAAGATGGTCGTGACATTTGACTCGAAAGCAGATCATGTAGCAACAATTCCTCTACAAGTTATTGCCGATTGGTATACAACCATTTGTTTACCGCAAGTCGTCGCAGAGTTTCGAAAAACCAATCCCAAACGACGAATCATCACCCACCAAGATAACGCAAGTTCGCGTACAGCACGCAAGACAATTGAATTTTTAACGCAACAAGGCGTCGAATTATTAGACCATCCTCCGTACAGTCCGGACGAAGTTCCAACGATTTCTTTACCTTTCCGAAAATCAAGAACGAACTGCGTGGTATAAGGAGCCAGTCGTCAGAAAGAGCAGTCGATGTCTTCAAAAATGCAATTTTGACTGTACCAACAAACGAGTGGAACAACTGCTTCCAGAGTTGGTTTTGAACACATACAAAAGTGCATCAATCTTCGTGGAGAATACTTCGAAAAACAATGAAGTCTTTAAAAGCCATCTACTGTTTTATTCCAGCTTTATATGCAAAACTTAAGAGACAACCCGCTTAATAGTAATTTTCATTGTAGGAGAAATAAATTATAATGTTTTTTTTAAGTCATAATACCTGCTATTCTATATATGTATATATTTTTTATAATAATTCGAAGATAGTAAATACACCCTTTATAAATTCCTAATTCTAGATTCAAATACACTGCCTAGTGTTATACATCTAAACTTTTATTTCTGATTTAATTTAATTTTGGCTTATTTGTCCTTGTAGTATCGTGAATTTGTTTTCAATATAAAAGCACATGCTTCTCGCTAAACAGTAGCGAAAATCTTCGAATTAAATGAAGAAAACATTTCTTGTACCAGTACCTTACGTTAATTATCTGACAAGAAACTGAATTTAACAGTACGTGATGATCAACAAGTTATAAAAGTGTTTTCAGACGAAGCTAGATCAAAATGAATTTGTGTCGTAAAAATACCCAAATTAAAGAAATGAAAAAGTTAATTACAAGTACTTGTTTTAGTAACGTTATTTCATTTTTGATTTTTTATAGTTTGAATTAAGCAATTACTATTAATTAAAAGAATATATTTCAAAATAAAAATATTCCCAAACAACTATAAACAAGAAAAATCAGTTGTTTTATTATATTTGAACTGTAAAAACGCGTACGTGTGTCGAAGATCAAATTTAAAGCTGAAAATGATCTGGCGGTAATTTTGTTTATTTAACATAAACATAATGCAAATATTGATATTTTTTTGGAGTCTCCACTGATGTAATGTCTATAATAATAGATATTCTAATTGCTATATGTTTATTGCGGTTGTGTCGCTTGAATTACCTACAATATAAGAGGATTATTTACAACGCGAGAAGTGTATGTGGCGCTATCTTCTGTTCAAAGCGCGGAACTAAGTTGTAGTTTTGAGGTTCCCTCCACAGATGGCGTACGTTGTATATTCGGAGATTTTTTTTTTTCCTTAAAATATTCTCTGCAAATGTTTATCTATTTTTTTAAATAAAAGTTTTGCTTCTTATATTTAGTAAATGTTTTATTTTACTTTTTTTTGGATTTTTTAAAGGTAAAATAACTGTAATATGTATGTGGAATGTTTTTTTAACCTATTTGTACACTAACACTCGCGGAAGTTTGGACATTGACTGCCTGTAGAGTTACAGCTTCAAATATTGTCATTCACTTGATTTTAATGAAGTCATAAATGTACACTACCGGTCATATTTATTTGCCCACCCTTAGTTTTATCCAAAATTATTAAACTATCAAATATGTACTGAAAATTTATTTATTGTACTAATACAATAGTGTAAAATAAACATAAAATAGTTACATTTTTCTTATATAAAAACTTTATCATTAATTATTTTTAAATTTTGCTCTCATCAATGTGCCCACCTTTATTTTTGATAATTGCGGCACATTACCGCGGCATCCTTTCAATTAATTTTTGCATTGTATCTTCTGTAATTTGTGTCCAGGCTTCTTGAAGTTGTTCCCACAGTACAGTGGTGGATGATAGAGCACGTTCTCGAACCTTCCGGTCCAATTCTTCCCAAAGAAGCTCTATTGGGTTCAGATCAGGACTTTGAGCTGGCCATACCATAACAGAGACTTGCCCTTGCTCTTCTAGTTGATGCAAGTAATCCCCACACAATCTAGAAGTGTGCTTCGGATCGTTGTCCTGTTGTAATACAAAGTTTTCGCCAAGAATCCTTAGTCCTGAAGGAACAGTTATTTTTTAAAATTTCCTTGTAGCCTTCTTTTCTTAGAATTCTCTCAATTTTGACAAGATCGCCTACAGATATTCCAACAAAACACCCCCAAATCATTACTGAACCTTCCCCATGTTTTACGGTAGGCGCAATACATTCTGGCAGTACTCTTTCTCCTGCGGATCTTCCTACGAATATTCGCCTTTTACTACCGAAAAGTTCAAACTTCGATTCGTCTGTCCACAACACATTATTCCACTGATCAATCGTCCAATTCTTATGTTCTTTAGCCCAATTTAGTCGTTTTATCTTGTTTTGCTTTCGTAGTAGTGGTTTTCGCAGAGCAATTCTTCCGTATAAACCCGCTTGCCTTAACCTTCTCTGTACCGCGGACACACTAATTGGTTTAGCACGCGCTCTATTCATTTCAGCAGCTATTTCTGGTGCTGTTTTTCGTCTATCGCGTCTACTTATCCGTATTAGATGCCGGTCATCTGCAGATGTCGTCGCTTTGCGTCGTCCAGATCTTCTTTCGTTGGAAAATGTACCACTTTCTTCAAATCTTTTAACGTTATAATCAACGGCTCTGCTATTTAATCGTATTTCTTTTGCAATTCCGCGATTACTTTTACCCGTACGATGATAAGCAATTATCATAGCATGCACTTCAACAGATAATTCCTTCGTCTTTGGCATTGCATTAAAATATTCACAATAACTCTCTATTTCACTGTTTTCGCAACAAAAGATGAACGATGACTTACATAAAATTTATTTTCCGTTTTGAATAACACATCCTAATATTGTAATTAGTTAGTACAATAACACAATATTGGTAATACCTTTCGGAAATGCAGGTAAAACTGTTAATACTGTAGGGATTAGCCTATATAATATTTATGGTATTTTTCCAATTTATGACACCTTTACGATATATCATAAACAATTTAAGATTTTTGTAGAAATTCACATGGAATTACTTCCACTAATAATATTGTTGAATAATTATAATACAAATTTTTCGAAAGATAATCCGTATTTCAGGAAACACATAAAATTGGGGTGGGCAAATAAATATGACCGGAAGTATAGGTAGACTTTTTTCTTTTCTGCGATATCCATATTTCTAGCAACAAGTTATTTTCTGTTTTCAAGTTGTTCTGCACCAAATTATACCTGGGTTCACCAGGTGATAACCATGATTTTGTGCGTTTAGGGTTTTCAAAATAAATCCATTTTTCATCATCCGTCACTATTCGACGCAGAAATGACTTACGATCATATTTTTGAGGCAGCATTTAACAAACGATTTTTCGATTTTCAATTTGCTTGCCATTCAATTGATATGGCACCTATTTTTCCATCTTTTCGATTTTTACCATTGCTCGTAATCGGTCGCTAATGGTTTCTTGGGCCACATCTAACTCTTCTGCCAATTGTTTTTGAGTTTGAGTTAGATCTTCATACTCATAACTTCTGCAGTTTCGCATCTTCAAACTTTTTCAGTCTACCAGAACGTTCTTTGTCTTGCACATCGAAATCACCCGTTTTGAATTGTCGAAACCACGCCTCACATATTTTTATGGTTAGAATATACCATAAGTTTCTGCCAGCAAACGATGACTTTTTTCTTTTGATTAAATAAGAAAAGTAATGCGTGCCGCAAATGTACTTATTCAAGCACGAAACTCGACATTTTCAAAGAGGTATAAATCTATGACGGTGTTGCTTTTGCAAAATATAACATACATGGCTTTGAAACTTAATTTCAGTAGAATAAAATGACATATATGTCAAATAATAACACTGCATATTTAAGCCTAGCGACATCTGTTAGAAAAACCGGTGATGACCTTCCGGTACGCCTGGTACTTCAGTAGGGCCGGCGACTAAGGTTTGTTTATCCTTATCTGTCTAATGACCATGACATATTTATAGTTTATTTCACTTATTGTAAATGTTTGAACAGTTTTGAGCATTGCCAATTAAATTTGTATAATTTATTTTTGATCTTTTGTTCACTCTTTATAAACACATTGATCATTACACAGGAGCGCTACTGCGAGTTTGAAAAGTTAGAGTTCTGAATTACAGAATACAAACTCACTACTTTTTATCGCAGTCATGTAAACTTGAAAGATTAATCGTTTTCCCATTCAAAATTTTCTCATTTTATCATGATTTTACAAGTTTTTTTTTTATTGAAACACATCTCAGTGTTTGTCTTTCCGTTGTATTGTAATGTAATTTTTTTGTTTGTACTTTTATATAATTTAATAATAGTCTTGTTTTATCAATAATTAGTGTGTGATTGAACACCTCTCAAAATTGGAATGGCCATAAATTTTTTTTTCTAGATAAGTCATTGATAAAGACAGAAAAAGCCAAAATATGTAAGACACATAATTAATAAAAAACTATCAGCATTATCAGAGCTTATCTATGCATTACTTATATATTTTTTAATCATTGGGGTAGTGACCCTGACCAAATTAAGATGGTTAATTTTAGTTTCCGACATTGTAATTTAATTTAGGCGCCCTTTTCCGTGGAGTAGATGATTATGGTAAAACGGGCTATTCATATACTATGACCGGGGTTATAATAATGCTAACTTCGTTTAATTAACTGCCGTGTGCTGTGCGCGTTTCAAACGGTAACGAACCGGAACAGAAGTACGTCAAATGATATTTCTCTTCGGGCGGAACCACCGACCTGTTATTGTAGATGGAGCCGTCGGCGATGCGACAGAAAATTATGACCCGACCTTCGTCATTTGTCATTCTCGAACTTAAAAATGTTATTTTGTACGAATATTTGTCGTATTTGTTAGTGTTTGTCGTGATGGTGGATTGAGCCTCCTTTTCGTTGGTTTTGAATATATTAAAAATTAAATTCAAATTGGTAATACTGCTAAGATTATAATAATGTATTGGGTGTGCAACTTAATTCGGTTACTTTTTTTCTAAAAAAAATGCCTTTATTTTAAAATCAAACTGAATGAACATTTTATTCAAAGTATTGTCCATCGGAAGCTATAACTTTTCCCCATCTTTCGGACAATCGATGGATTCCTTCCCAAAAGAACCGTTCATCCTTTGAGACTAAGAACGAACTAAACCAATTTTTGATTCCTTCAACTGAAGTGAAGAGTATTCCAATAAGGGTATTCTGCATCGATCGAAGTAAATAGTAGTCAGAAGGGGCAATGTCTGGGCTATAAGGCGGGTGAGGTAAAACTTCCCAGCCGCTGTTTTCCAAATAGTTTTTAACTAGTCTTGTAACATGAGGCCGAGCGTTGTCATGATGGAATATTATAGACTCATGTCTGGTTGCATATTCTGGTCGTTTTTCCGCGATTGCTCTCTTCAAACGAATTAATTGTCTGTACAGCTCGCCCGTAATAGAATCACCAGGTTTTAACAGCTCATAATGGATAACACCCATCGAATCCTACCAAATAAACAGCATTATCTTGGCATCATGAATATATGGCTTCGCCGTTGATGTTGATGGCTGGCTAGGCTTTACATAAGATTTTTTTCGTTTTGGATTATCGTAATGAATCCATTTTTCATCACCAGTAATGAGTCGATGCAAAAGTGACTTCTTTTTATGGCGTTCAAGCAGCATTTGCGACATGCAAAATAATCTTTCAATGTCTCTTGGCTCCAATTCGTGTGGTACCCAATTTCCTTGCTTTTGGATGAATCCCAATGCTTTTAAACGTTTTGAAATGGCTTGGTGAGTTACTTCCAACGTTTTTGCAAGTTCTTCTTGCATTTGACATGAATCTTCATACAGTAATGTCTCCAGTTCCTGGTCTTCAAACTTTTTTGGTTGACCTAGACGCGGTCTATCTTCAACGCTGAAATCACCGCTTTTAAAGCGTCGATACCATTCACAACATGATTTTTGTGTTGGAACAGATTCACCATACACTTCTGCAAGCAATCGTTGCTCCCTGCTCCCTGCTTAGACATAAAACGTATGAAGACATTGATTAAGCGCTCGCCGTAACTAGACCAATAATCTCTCATATATTTTTTAAAGTACGAGGTCTGTTCAGAAAACAATCGAACGCTCTAACGGACAAACTTTATGACGTGTGATTGGCAATATTGTGTCCGGCATAACCTCCCGCATAACCAAATGTTTTCGGACTGTTGTTATCTCGTTTAGCTCTCTACGTAGGTAGCAGTAAGGTGTTTCAGTATTCATAGGGATTCTTTGCAATATGCAATTTTTAAAAGCAGATGCAATGTAAAATTTTGCGTAAAATTGGGTAAAAGTTTCAAGTTTTGAAACAAGACGGTGCTTTAAGTCGTATAACATATAATGTTACGAGTTGTTTACACAATTCAAAAGTGCTCGTCAATCATTCGAAGATGATTCTTGACTAGAAAGGTCCTCGACTTCAATTAATCTAGTTCGTCCAAATTGTCGTTTGACTCAGATAACTTAGAAGAACTTAGAAGAGGTTAGCATCTCAATAGGGTCGTGTCGTATATTCATCTAGTTGGAGCAAAGTTTGTTTCTCGTTTTTTTTAATCGAATCGCTCGTTTGTCGACCGAACAGCGAACAGAAAATAGTGTTGTCGTTGGTTGGCAACTTCTTGAACAAGCCGACGACCATTTATTCATAATGAACTTATGACTTACTACCTTCTCCGTGCTCTTTTTTGGCCGTGATGTCATTTCGACGGGAGTTCAAAATGCGAGGGCAACGGTATCATCTCCCTTTTGCTTCAGTATTGGCAAACGGCTTTCAGGGAAATAATACTGCGGCGTCTTTTATATCTTATGTACAAGGAATTCTCCCCTACTCTGCGAGACTTTTTTAGGGTAGTTTTAGCGTCCTGGAGGTCGAGCAAAGGATCTTACAAGGTAGAGTATGGGGTTGATTGGGACGTAAGAAAATGTTTTTTTTTACTTCCAAAACGTAAGTTTCTCTCTTTACAACCCTCGTATATTAACCCGAGTTAGTACTTTGACAATTCGACTCTATTAAGTGCAATGCCTTAATTCGTTAATTTTTCCGTTTTAATAATCTGTTATTATACAAAATTAGGTATTTTTCTCGGATACTGCGTTCTACACAGCACGAGATTACATCGTACGCGGTCACAGGGAAGCGCGGATTTTACGATTTTCCGCAGCAGTTCATTTTTGTTGTCGGCACGTTGGCGATTACGTGACGTGGTATGCGTGAAATTGCCGATTGATCTCGCAGTGTCTGCCTTCGCCGTACCGCGCAAAAAAAGGCATCTTTTCGTTTTTCCTTTCGCGGAGTGCATAAAGGGCGACCACGGCAGATTGTGGATGATTGCTGCCCGCCTACGTGTCTGTGGATTTTTCTCTCGCAAAACGAACGCGCATTGTGTATTGCGGCGCAATGCGCACTTTTTACCCTTTGTTTTGGCGAAACTTTCGTTCGGTATGCTGCCCCGTCGTCGCGTTCGCCTGCATCAACTGAATAATAATAAATACATCTAATTTTGTCGATAGATGTGTTATATTTATTCTTTATATGTAACTTGAATTATAAGCACTTTTTCGCAGAGAGTCTCAAACGTTTTAGGTTTTTCTGTGGCAACATGAAATTTAGTTTGAATTCAAGCGCTTCAGTCAATGGTCAGATAACAATAATATGTCATCAATACTGAAATAAACTGGAAATGACGCACCGTAGAATTCGGGAAAATATAGTCGTTTAGAATTATGCAGTGCGTACCGATTTGTAAGAGAATCCGAGACATAAAGTCGCAAGAAATATATGTTCACGGTAGTGAGTATTGGTTTGTTCACGTTATGATCTTCAGTGTTACGAAAATATTTGCTAAGAGTTATAATACACAGTCCGTCGCAGAGAAAGCTGAACTCTTTCAAAATAAAAGCTTAAGCTTACTATATTGGTAAAATTCATTTATTTTATTCAAAGTAGTCGCCTTCGGCTTCAATACAACGTTCTGCCACGTCAATTAACATGACGAATGAATTTTTAAGTTCGTCTTTAGAGAGATATCCTTCAAGATTGCTGTCGACGCCTTTTTAACTGCTTAGACGTCGGAATAACGCTGTCCTTTCATCGGTAAACGTAGTTTGGAGAATAGATAGAAATCACAGGGGGCAAATCTGGTGAATACGATGAATGGTTGATGGTTAAAATGCCATTTACAGTTAGAAGCATCGAGCAATGAGTGCATTATCATGTAACAAACGCCAGCTATTATTTTCACGATATTGAGGGCGCACACGACAAATACGCGCCAAAAGACGCTTCATAACACCAAGATAATATACAGCATTGACTGACTAGTTGATACAAACACTTTGTGCACTACGCCTTTCGAATCATAAAAACAAATCAACATTGTCTTTCCTTTTGATTTCTCCAAACGACTTGTTCTCGGTCTTTCTTCGCTTAAATGCTTCCATCCAAAGCTTTTACTCTTGGTCTCTGGATCATATTGAAAACACCAAGTCTCATCGCCAGTTACAATAGAATACATGACCGTCTTCGTCCTTTTTTGAGTCTTTAATCAAGTATGTACAATGTTGAATTCAGCTAGCTTGTGTGGTACAAACCTTACACAAATCTTTCTCAGTCCAAAATGTGTCAAAATGCGATGAATTGAATCTTCGGAAGTATTTATTTCCATTCTCACGTATCGCAATGAGGATTTCGGCTCATTTCTAATAAATTCACGCACAAGTTCGATGTTACTTTCCGTAACCAGAGATTTTTTGCGCCAGGATGTTCACCGTCATTTATGTTCGTACCACCGTCTATAAATCGTTTATACGACTCATACACACTCGCACATGATAAACACGCATCACCATACACTTGTTTCATCAAATTAAACATTTCGGTAAATGATTTGCCGAGTTTAAAACAGAATTTGGTATTGGCTCTTTGTTCAAAATTCATTTTTCGACCAATGCCAAATACACATTGTTACTTTATGCGCAATTTCTCAGCTTCTAATGATGCAAATGTCATGATATTTTGAGATAATATTGGTGAAAGATCTACCTTACCGACGCATATTTTTTTAATAGATGGCGCCAGTAAGAATTACTATTTTAAAAAAGTACGGTTTTCTCTGCGACGGACTATCTAATTTAATTTATTGCCTAACGGGATAATTGCAGTCACATGACAAATATAAAAAGGAGGGAAATACAGAATATAAATAAAAATAAGTTATTAGTTTCAATAAATAATAAATATAATAAACAAAAAGAATATCTGTAGATATACATAGGTGTAACCTGGCTCTCATGGTCCATAATTTCACAAATAAACCAGTAAGCCAAATTAGTTACAATAGACCTCCCAGAATAAATCGCGTTGACGTAGAGAAATATAGTATCGGATATTACAAAATATGGAATTGTATAAATATTAGTCGAATACCTCAGAAATATTAGAAATAATCGCCATAGATTATTCCAAATTTCTTTTAGCCCTCCCTCATAGTATCAACCGTATTCACACAATCTTTTAAATAATACAAAAATCTGTTCGAAACACGAAATAATGTAAATTACGTGATCTTTAAAATAATCGTGTTAAGGTACTTCCTAGTTTGAGAGCGCTATATTTTTGAAATAAAACACATAAATGTTTTACACAATTTCATTTCGAACATCAACGTGTTCTGTATATGAAGATGCATGTATTCTACGTATGGAAATAACACAGTTCAAATAATAAACAGAAACGTAGTTCAATCGTTCTATACGCACAAATATACGTTCAAGTATGTACGCAAAGAAACAGTTCAAAATACCTTGCTTCGCGTTCAATGCATCGAGGTACCCATGCACCCCCAATAGAGTGGAAGTGTTCGACACTGTTGATCTTGCACCTATTGGGAAAGCGTCATGCAACTATTCGGCAGCGACAGTGACGCGGCCGGTCAGGTCGGGCGATCTCGGTCCCGTGACATACACTACCGGTCATATTTATTTGCCCACCCTTAGTTTTAGCCAAAATTATTAAACTATCAAATGTGTACTGAAAATTTATTTATTGTACCAATACAATAGCGTAAAATAAACATAAAATAGTTACATTTTTCTTATATAAAAACTTTATCATTAATTATTATTAAATTTTGCTCTCATCGATGTGACCACCTTTATTTTTGATAATTGCGGCACATAACCGCGGCATCCTTTCAATTAATTTTTGCAGTGTATCTTCTGTAATTTGTGCCCAGGCTTCTTGAAGTTGTTCCCACAGTACAGTGGTGGATGATAGAGCACGTTCTGGAACCTTCCGGTCCAATTCTTCCCAAAGAAGCTCTATTGGGTTCAGATCAGGACTTTGAGCTGACCATACCATTATAGAGATTTGCCTTTGCTCTTCTAGTTGACGCAAGTAATCGCCACACAATCTAGAAGTGTGTTTCGGATCGTTGTACTGTTGAAATACAAAGTTTTCGCCAAGAATCCTTAGTCCTGAAGGAACAGCGTTATTTTCTAAAATTTCCTTGTAGCCTTCTTTTCTTAGGATTCCCTCAATTTTGACGAGATCGCCTACAGATCTTCCACCAAAACACCCCCAAATCATTACTGAACCTTCCCTATGTTTTACGGTAGGCGCAATACATTCTGGCAGTACTCTTTCTCCTGCGGATCTTCTTACGAATATTCGCCTTTTACTACCGAAAAGTTCAAACTTCGATTCGTCTATCCACAACACATTATTCCACTGATCAATCGTCCAATTCTTATGTTCTTTAGCCCAATTTAGTCGTTTTATCTTGTTTTGCTTTCGTAGCAGTGGTTTTCGTAGAGCAATCCTTCCATATATACCCGCTTGCCTTAACCTTCTCTGTACCGTGGACACACTAATTGGTTTAGCACGCGCTCTATTCATTTCAGCAGCAATTTCTGGTGCTGTTTTTCGTCTATCGCGTCTACTTATCCGTATTAGATGCCGGTCACCTGCAGATGTCGCTTTGTGTCGTCCAGATCTTTTGTTGGAAAATGTACCACTTTCTTTAAATTTTTTAACGTTATAATCAACGGTTCTGCGATTTAATCGTAATTCTTTTGCAATTTCGCGATTACTTTTTCCCGTACGATGATAAGTAGTTATCATAGCACGCACTTCAACAGATAATTCCCTCGTCTTCGGCATTGCATTAAAATATTCACAATAACTCTCTATTTCACTGTTTTCGCAACAAAAGATGAACGATGACTGACATAAAATTTATTTTGCTTTTTGAATAACACATCCTAATATTGTAATTAGTTAGTACAATAACACAATATTGGTAATACCTTTCGGAAATGCAGGTAAAACTGTTAATACTGTAGGGATTAGCCTATATAATATTTATGGTATATTTCCAATTTATGACACCTTTACGATATATCATAAACAATTTAAGATTTTCGTAGAAATTCATATGGAATTACTTCCACTAATAATATTGTTGAATAATTATAATACAGATTTTTCGAAAGATAATTCGTATTTCAGGAAACACATAAAATTGGGGTGGGCAAATAAATATGACCGGTAGTGTACAATGTGAACACGACGACTGAAGTTGCAGTCGGCCAGTATATGTGCGTTGAGCTGCGTATAAGAAAAAATAAATATAATTACTATCTCAAAGACATTACATAAAACAATAATATCATGAACCACATAAAAATAATATACGTAGAACGCATAATATGCATCCCAAATAAAAATGAAAACATTTTAAGTTTAACACTAACTCTTTAACAAATCGTAAGCAATTTATGATAGTATTAGCAGTTTCTGGTAATAAATTTCGAAATAAAATATGTACTTACAATCTTATTTATTAAACTAGTTTCGTAGTTGAATAACTGGAACCGATCTCTCGATATCGTCGTGCCATGACATGATCGTATTTTAAAATTTTATTCAACACTTAGATGTGATATCGGGTAATTTAGAGATATTGTTGGGAATCAAACGACAACTTAAAATATACCAACCGACATCAATTTATACCCGTGCATACATCTGTAATTTATAAATGTACGTACTTTTTGTCCCGATCCAAAATAAGATATATCGATATCGTCTCCCTTCCTTTCGATACAATCAAGTCGTCGCAATAGAGAGAAACTGAGTTCTGCCAACAGGAAAAAAAAGACAAACACGACGAAGAAGACTACGATAACAACAACAACAACAACGGCAACACGAATAAGAAGAAGAAAGAAAGGAGAATATGAATAAGAAGAAAGAGTCCGTAAATGCTTCACGAGATAACAATTTACCGTCTGCCATTATCCGATTTAGTTTATAACTCACGGCCGAGTGGCTGTTTGTTTTTTAGAGTTCGTAATTGCACCTGCATGAAGCTTCGGACTGGCAGTGCACGTATCGTAGCATTATGGTCGTACTTACTGCATTACTTATATGCAGAAAACTCCAACACACGTAATGAAATTCAACGATAACCGATGATGGTATTTAATTTAATATTTTCAGCTTTTCCACTGATAAATATTGGAATGCTCTGATACCGAAGCAACACTAAATTTAATAATACTATGAATCGTCTGTTATCCCTCCAGTTCTCTGGTTGTAGTTCCTTTTTTATTGGCGATAGTCTTTCATTCGGAGACCATATATAAATCTAAAATAATATCTCGAAAGTGGGAGATTTTATAGAAAAATAAGTAGTGCACGCTACGAAACCAAAATTAATATATCGGTTTTGATTCTAATGTTTTTAATTGAATACATCTGCCTGCTATAGTTATACACAGTCTGTCGCAGAAAAAACCGAATTCTTTTAAAATAGTAATTCTTAGTGGCGCCATCTATTAAAAAATATATGCGTCGGTAAGGTAGATTTTTCACCAATGTTATGTCAAAATGTCATGACATTTGCATCATTAGAAGCTGAGAAATTGCGCATAAAGTAACAGTGTGTATTTGGCATTGGTGGAAAAATAAATTTTGAATAAAGACCAAATACCAAGTTCTGTTTTAAACTTTGTAAATTGTTTATTGAAACACTTAATTTGACGAAACAAGTGTCTAGTGATGCGCGTTTATCACATACGAGTGAGTGTGTATGAGTGGTATAAACGGTTTAAAGACGGTACACCTTAGTACAAAAAAAATCTGTGGTTATGGAAAGTAACATCGAACTTGTGCGTGAATCTATCAAAAATGAACCGAAATCCTCATTGTGATACGTGGGAATGGAATTAAATATTTCCAAAGATTCAATTCATCGCATTTTGACACAGCATTCGAGACTGAGAAAGATTTGTGCAAAGTGTGTATCACACAAGCTAGCTGAATTCAACATTGTACAGACTTGATTAAAGACTCAAAAAAGGACGAAGACGGTCATGTATTCTATTGTAACTGGCGATGAGACTTGGTGTTTTCGATATGATCCAGAGACCAAGAGTCAAAGCTTTGGATGGAAACATTTAAGCGAAAAAAGACCGAGAACAAGTCGTTTGGAGAAATCAAAAGTGAAGACAATGTTGATTTGTTTTTATGATTCGAAAGGCATAGTGCACAAAAAGTTTGTACCAACTAGTTAAACAGTCAATGCTGTATACTATCTTGGTGTTATGAAGTGTCTTTTGGCGTGTATTAATCGTGTGCGCCCTCAATATCATGAAAATGGTAGTTGGCGTTTGCTACATGATAGTGCACCATCTCATCGCTCGATGCTCATCACTGATTTTCTAATTACAAATGGCATTTTAACTATCAACCATTCACCGTATTCACCAGATTTGACCCTATGTGATTTCTACCTCTTCTAAAAACTACATTTGCCGACGAAAGGACAACGTTATGTCGAGGTCGAAGCCATTAGAAAGGTGTCGACAGCGATTTTGAAGGACATCTCTAAATGTGAACTTAAAAATTCATTTGACATGTTAATTGGCCGTGCGAAACGTTGCATTAAAGCCGAAGACGACTACTTTGAATAAAATAAATGAATTTTATAAAATAGTTATCTTCTTCAATAGTTCCGTTTTCTCGAAGACAGACTGTGTATGTATGTATTGTACCTGTAAACCTGTGTAAATAACAAATGTAAAAGCTTCCTGCTTAGGTTACCTAAGTGTAAACTTACAAGGATGATGAAGTAAATATAATAAATTAGCTGTTAGAACCGTAACAAATAACAGCGGTAAAATACAAGGAATGGTAACAATATCGGAACCGATAAAAGACAAGCTTCAAAAGTCAAAAGTCTATTTTTTCACGATTTCTTGACAAGATGTAGGACGTAACCATATTACAAAAATGTTTGCGGCCTTTCTTTCTTCAACACTTGTGACTACCGATGAATTAAACAAATGCCGGTATATGTTCGTATTTTGCAGCGTTATTGATACACCGGCAAACGTTCATGGTTTCAACAATATTTGATATTTCAACAAGATTTTTTTTCAAATTTCTGTGGAGACACTTAACAAAATTCTAATCAAAATGGAGTCCCTTTTTAGAAACGATTGTGAACTGTTTTACTAACTTATTCTTAAGCTCCGTTAATAAATAATTCGTTGAAATACCAAATACAATAAAATATAATGAAATAGATGACACATCAGGTCACTTGATGAGATGTTTGAGATTGAATTTCATTGAAGCATTTTTTAAGAAAAATGTTGATAAAATAACGGCTATATTTAAACATAACATTTGAACCCTTCACTGCCATTACACCCGAGATACACTTAGTACATGACTTTTTGTTCCTCCATACGGAGGGAAATGCATTTACAAGTGCCTGTATTCATTTGTACTGTAAGTTGTAGTGCACACACAGGCCACAAACTCCACGGCTCATGTAATTTGTTGCACTCACTGCAACGAGCGCAATAATAATCGAGAACTCGTCTGTACTTTTATCGAAACCACCTTCTCTCTGGTGCACTCCCTCTTACATCTCGACGGCCGCATTTGATGTACAGTTATGGAATAAACTGATGACGGTCTCTATAATTCGCCAATCATGAAATTGCGTTGCAAGCGAAATTAATGATACAAAATGATCATGCTATTCTATGCATTACTCTAATTTTTTTTTACACTTATGTACACAGTTTGTCGCAGAGAAAACCGACATTTTTTAAAATAGTAATTTTTAGTGGCGCCATCTATTAAAAAATATATATACCAATATTATGTCAAAATATCATGACATTTGCATCATTAGAAGCAGAGAAATTGCGTGTAAAGTAACAGAGTGTGTTTGGCATTGGTCGAAAAATGAATTTTGAATAAGGAGCAAATATCAAGTTATGTTTTATACTCGGTAAGTCGTTCACTGAAACGTTTAATTTGATGAAACAAGTGTATGGTGATGCGTGTTTATCACGTACGAGTGTGTATGAGTGGTATAAACGACGGTCGTACAGACATACAAAGGGTACTAGGATAGTTTTGCAATACAGCTGTGTTTATTTAATTTTTTCAAAGTAATTTCCTTTACACTCAATACACCTCTCCATCCTCCGAAACCAATCTTTAAACCAGTTCTGCCAAGTTTCACTAGGGAGTAAAGCACATTTGTTGTCTCAAGCCCGTCGAAGGTCCTCATCACTGGAAAACCGCCTCCCTTTTAGCTTCATTTTCACATGAGGGAACAGTGCAAAGTCGCAGGGAGCAAGATCTGAACTGTAGGGAGGGTGCTCAAGAAATTTCAATCCTGTCGTGGTCAAATACTCGGTGCAGGCTTTGGCGCGGTGAGCTGGAGCATTATCGTGATAGAGGAACTAGGTGTCCATTCTTGACTTTGACCGCAGGTTCTTCATAGATCCAATGACTTTAGGCAGGCATTGTTCAGTATACCATTTAGCTGTGACTGTGTCCTGTGTGTCCAAAATGACGCGTTCCACAATTCTACTCGATTTGAAAAATACAGCTATCATTTTCTTCTTTACAGATCGGGATTTTCTGACAACTACGGGTGTGTCCTCATCATCAAAGACGCAAACTTTGTTTTGAGTTTTGGTCGGCCCATCATAATAGTACAGCCAAGTCTCGTCACCTGTCACGATGTTGTTCACATACCGAGATTGTCGGTTATTAAACTTTTTTAACATCTCCCTGCACCAAGTCACACGTCGTGTCATCTGATTTTCAGTCAGTCGATGCGGTACACAGAGAGAACAAAGTTTCTTCACGTGTAAACGATCACGTAGAATCGAATGAATTGCTGGTGCATTTAGGTCTGAAGTACCCTCTATCTGTTGGTAGGTCACTCGCCTGTCCTCGCCAAGCATTTTCCTCGCAGTAGTAACGTTTTCCTCCATAACTGACGTTCGTGGCCTTCCCGGCCTCTCAGCACCCTCCGCAGTTAAATTTCCCTTTGAAATTATCTATAGCACCTGAATATCGTTGTGCGATGTGGACAAGCATCACCTAGTGCAAGAGTCATTTCTTCGAAGCACTGGTCTATGTTTAAACCATGCATGAAATTAAAACGCAAAACTGCCCTTACCTCATTTGGTGACCACGATGCTATCGCGAGTACTTTACACTCTCACTGCTAATGAATAACTGAGCCCATGCACGTATGAACATGTCTCAACATGCAGCAACAAACAGTTTCCTACGATTCATTGTTGCGTCATATTGCAAAACTTTCCTAGCACCCTTTGTAAATTACATCCTGGTGTAAAAAAATCTGTGATTACGGAAAGTAATATCGAATTTGAGCGTGAATTTATCAGAAATGAACCGAAATTCTCATTGCGATACGTGGGAATGGAATTAAATATTTCCAAAGATTCAATTCGTCGCACTTTGACACAGCATTTGGGACTGAGAAAGATTTGTGCAAGGTTTGTACCACACAAACTAATTGAATTCAACATTGTACAGACTTGATTAAAGACTCAAAAAAGGACGAAAACTTCAGGTATTCTATTGTAACTGGCAGTGAGACGTGGTGTTTTCACTATGATCCAGCGACCAAGCGTCAAAGTGCAGAATGGAAGCATCCAAGCGAAGGAAGACCGAAAAAAAAGTCATTCAAGTTTGGAGAAGTTAAAACTGAAAACAATGTTTGTTTGTTTTTATGATTCGAAAGGCTTAGTGCACAAAGAGTTTGTACCAAATAGTCAAACAATCAATGTTGTATATTATGTTGGTGTTATGAAGCGCGTTTTGGCGCGTATTCGTCATGTGCACCCTCAATATCCTGAAAATGGTAGCTGACATTTGTTACATGATCATGATCACAAAGCTCCCTTATCTGATGGAAAAAAATTTATTCGTATTGAAGGAATGTAGAGAAATAAAGCACTTCATTTGTCTCTTCTTCTTCCCTTTACGTTAAGCCTATGGCCTGCATTTAACTGTGGCTTAATATCTCGAGCGATTGCTGATTAACTGTCTCTCCATCTTTTTGGGGTCTTCCTGGTGGTCTGTTTCCTTCTGGCTTTCTATCTCGCGCCGCCTTCGCTGCTCTGTCTTTATTCATTCCGGAGACATGCTGCTTCCAGTTTCTTCTCTCTCCTCCTTTTCTCCTTGAACATTACATTCCTCCCGGATATTTTCATTTCTTATACGATCCCGTCTCGTTTTTCCTACTATTGGTCGTAGTACTTTCATTTCTGACGTTTATAGTGCCTGCTTTGTTTTTTTTTTCGTGTCAGCTCTCGCCTCGTCGATTGTATAGGTTAGTATTGAACGAACGTAGGTCTTCTAAATTCTTATCTTGGCTTCCATTGTATTTTTATATACCACCAAAACTGTTAAAAATTCCGGTTTGTATTTGAATGACTCGTACAATAACTTTTGATTAATACAAATGGAATCACAAATTTTATTACATATTTCAAAGTAGCGTAGGTTACAAGCAAATGTGCGTAGTGGCTCGCTATCTTGATCGAATTGGAGTAGTTCAAAAGGGAAGTCATCGACCTGGTGGCAGCGGTGGTGGAGACTTGTAAATTTGAATAGTTCTCTACTTTATTTACGACTCTCGTAATTTTTTCCTTTAATCTAGATTTAAGCTGCGTGATCTAAAATACAACCAACAAAAAATTAATAAAACAGTTCTGTTTGCAGTTCGTGCATACTAGGAGGAACGAAAAAATAGCGACGATGCGATGAGTAGTGCTACTAAACGTAGTTAGATCTTAAATTTTCCCTCAGAACGTTCTATCAATACGAACGTGTCCGACTCCAGCAGAAGATACAAACACATACACGAAACAAGGCTTGACGCTTAGGGCCCATTCGTCATGACGCCGAAAAAAAATACGCTAACAGTTTTAGTTGTTCATCTAATGGCCCTCCTGCGGTCGTCTGTTTTAGAAAGAATGAGGTAATTTTATTTTCGGCGAATTCGCTTTCTGGGAAGCTGCCGGAGAATGATGGCAGCAAAAAAAACTTTAGCAATTACTGGAACAGTCCGGTTTAGATGTACGGCAGATATAGGAGAAGGAACGAGTTATCAGTGGAATTTTTATTGGCTTTGTTTTCGGAACGGACAGACCTGAATAACAACGAACTAAAATGTTTTGTAACCTAGATGGGTGGAATTACATAATTTTTCGTTTCGATTCGACCGAATCAGTAGGTACTTTCGGGATTTGAACGACCTCAATCTGTTTTAATCGATAACACCATTCCTATCGTTTTATGTTTTAATTCTGCGTTAACCGGTTCGTTATTTAATCTTTTACAAATTATTTGGTAGATGCTGATTTCCAAAGGCACATAATTATTATTTATCGCCCGTTATCCGACAGTGAATTAACATGGAATTAATTGTTATAATAATATATCAGTTGATCAATAAGGTTGATATATAACCCCTTTCCACAATTAACTATTTGTAAATTCTGTATACGCATTTCGACAACCAAGTTGTCATCATCAGCAGATAATGTCAAAGTGTTATCAGCTGATGATGACAACTTGGTTGTCGAAATGCGTATACAGAATTTACAAATAGTTAATTGTGGAAAGGGGTTATATATCAACCTTATTGATCAAGTCAATCAACCACAGGCTCCATCAAATTCAACTATAATATATGATAGTACTAACACAGAGATGCAGCGAATTCGGTCGAATGCATCTAATGATTAGAGTTGTGATATTTTTTCCGCGGACCAGGATTGTAATAAGGCGAATGCACAAATAAACGCACGACCTTGATATTCATGCGTTATCTATATCGTTGATATTTTGTTTTATAAACAACACACATCATTCACAGTTGTTGTTGCGTAGTGCAAAATGGATAAGACTGACGAAATGTTTGCAGCATAATGTAAGTTTCCATATTTGTCTCGCGCCGTGCTGTAAAACCACAGATTTTATTTGTGGGAAATTCTGGCAATAATAGAAAGCTGCTTTCAACCATGTTCCCTAATGTGTAAGTATTCGCTCTGGTGGTTCATGAATATCGGGGCACCGTCTGTGGAATCCTCGAATTCGTTTTGTATAAAGCATGAACTTTACACGTCACATGTAAAAGTCCCTCGCACTTGTCTCTACACTACACATTATCGCTGCACCATCACAAACATCAACCAGGCCAGTCGAAAGTTGAAATTTTTTTAGCGTATCCAGCAATACCTTCATAATTGCTTCGCTAATGCACTTTTTTAATCTTTTGCTAACTAATACAATGTGAAATGTCGCCTTAACAGGATCTAGAATAGGCACTATAATGTTCAAAAGAGAACGTGTTTTTCGATCTCCTGTTTTATGATTTCAATGTCGTTATGCACAGTTGACATCGCTTACAAACATCAACAGTTGGCCAGTTGAAAGTTAAATTTTTTTTGACGTATCCAGCACTACCTTCATAAATGCTTCGCCAGTGAACTTTTTAAATCTTTTGCTAACTGATACAATGTGAAATGTCGCTTTAACAGGATCTAGAATAGGCACTATAATGTTCAAAAGAGAACGTGTTTTTCGATCTCTTGATTCATGATTTCAATGTCGTTCTGCACAGTTGGCATACGGTTCTGTAACGTTCTCCAGGATGGTAGCTTCGAGTTGAAATTGTATTTTTTCCAGAAGTCATAAAACGGTCGGTTGTCGAGTAAATGAAGTTAGGTTGAAGACGATTTTCAAAGTCAGAACTTTGAGGGGGCCATGTCATTATTGTAACCTCCCCAGCTGCTTTTCTGTCTTCCAAAAAGTTCTTACATACTTTAGCTGTGTGATTTGAATCGCTATCTTGTTAGATTATAAACTTTTAACCGATTATTCGAGTTCCGGAAGGCAATGTTGCATTGTTTTGCAGGATGTTCAAGTGCTTTTGTTTTCGTATTTTCCCAGTATTTTCACCAAAGGCCACCCGGTCTCCGACGAACGAAAATTTTACTTTTAGAACCGAAGATTTGAAATGTTAACTTATCGATTTATAAGACGGTTTTCCTCCGTCCACATCGATCGATCTTAGATTTGTTCAAAAAAAAGGAAGTATATATAGTAAACAGAAAAGGACCCAACATTGAGCCCTATGGAATACCCGAGTGACTTGTTAAGAATGGGAAAATTTACCGTTTAACGTGGCGCTGAACTCTGCCACTCAAATAATAAGTTAGCATCTTTATCAGATTGGGATAACTCAACATAATTTAAGATCGTAAGAAGCAGGTTATAAAAGGCTCGACTAAAATTTAATAAAGTCACTTTACCATCAACAGCAGCAGTAAGTAGATCATCAGAGACACCAAGCAGAGCAGTGGTACAACTGTCTCGCACAAAAACCCGATTGAAAATCAGGCAAGACCCCCATTCATTTTCAAAAAGGTTTTTAGTTTGTTATTCATAATTTTTTCAATAATTTTGGAAGTTACTGGTAGAATACTTATCGGGCGTAAGTCCTTGATATTCAGCGGATTCGAAGCTTCGAAATAGGTCATACAATAGTCCGAAACATACTACTTCCAAACTTTGTGACGGCAGTGTATATGTACTTAATATTATTGACAAGTTTTAATCATTTGTTTTATATCTGATTTCATTTTTTTCTAATAGAAAATAAATCACAAGTTAAATGATAGCATCCGATTTTTGGCTTCAAGAAATTCACGTTACACGGCCCACACTAAAACAGTGAATCGGTCCATTTATTCTTACGCAAGATGCCAACCGAATTGCTGCAACAGCGGAACATCGGTGAGGCTGACCCGTCAACTCCACGAAGATAAATGATTTCGAGCGGTTCGGTTCGCCCGGGTGAAAGTTTTGTTTTCGTACGCGTGTTTGTAATCGTTTATATAAATTTCGTTATACACACATATCTTGGGCATAGTTTATGTATGTATATATATATTTTGATGCAACTACCATTACGACAACACAACAAGAAAACCAGCGCAAGAGATCTGAACGTTTCGTAACAGCGGGCAACGGCAATGGTTGCGGCAAAAGTCTGTGGGTGTCGGCATGTTCAGATTTTTCGAAGGTCAATGCCTAGGCATCGTAGCTCTATATATTTGTACGTGTGTAATACGGTTATTCATTTTTTTTTCTTTACTTTTCTTTGTCCAGTAATGGTCAATTAAGGCGCTTTTTTTTGTGCTGTAATGTCGTGTATTACGTGCTAATTTATGCAATGGAATTTTTATTTATTCATTTGTCCATTACTTGCATTAATCGGATAATATTGTTGTTTATTTTCTTTTTTTTTTAATTTTAAAACTGGTTTGGGTATTCTGTTGCTGCTGGTGATTTTTGATCCATTGGTGATTAATGTGTGATGAAAAAAATGTACGTTTTCATTTCATTTAAATGGTGTTTTCCAGTTGTTTGTTCTTTGAAGATTTTTTGGTTTACAAGATTTAATCGATTAATAAATTATACAAATTTTGCCAATGTTTTTAACACCACACTTGAAATAACCTCGACAATCCATTCTTGTACTCTTCTATAAGCTAATAAGATTGAAGATGACGGTTGAAGTGGTTCCATTGTACGAACTAAAACAATTTTTTTACAATCTGTTCTTTCGTCCACACATAACCAGAATTTTTTATTTTCCAATCCTTTATTTCTATTTATAATACGGTCACGAGCAAATGGTAGAAAATTTCGTTAAGTATCTGAATTAATAATTATCTGAATATTATCCTGATGCCAACATAGTGATAGCGGGTGACTTTAATGTAAATTTTCTTGAAGGAACTAAGGATTCAGTGGATGTAACCAATTTGCTTTCTTCCTATGGTCTGCGTAGAATATTCAGCGAGCCTTCTAGAATCACTGATCATTCGAAAACATGTATAGACAATATATTCGTACCGGAGAAAATTACAATTGATTTATGTGAAACGTCAAACCCTCATTTATCTGATCATTTGGGTCAGAGATTGCTTCTGTCAAGTAAATATTGTACGGGGCCAATCAAACAAATTTATAGGAAAATAAGACATATAAATGATGCCAACACCCTTACGTTCATTAACAATCTGACAAATGCGGATTGGATTGCACTCCAATCAATTGATGATATACAAGAACGTTTTAAGTGTTTTTTTGATCTCTATCTGGATGAGTTTGATGGAGCTTTTCCGGAAATAATGAAAAAGATAGGCCATGGACGTGGCAATATGTCGTGGTATACGGAGGATGTAAGAGCCGTCAGAAATCTTATGGATGGGGTCGAAGTAGTATGTAGGGTGACAGGTGATGGAGAGTACAAAGAATTATATAGAAAATTGAAAAAGGAATACAAAGATCGGGTGACCCAGAGTAAGAAGGACTGGAACTCTGATTATATACTTGGAGCCGAGAACAAAATTAAGGCCACATGGGAAGTGATTAGGGGCGAAGTAGCAGGAAATAAACGCAATCAGAATATTCTGCATGGAGTGACTGCTGATGATTTCAACCATTACTTTGTTGGGGTAGGGAGAGAAGCAATCAAGTTAATACAAAGTACCAACCGGAGTCCGCACGATTTGATGAGGCGGGGCATAGGAATTGTAGAGAAAACTATCTTCCTCCACCCTACGACAGAGGAGGAAGTAAGAGAAGTTGTTTTTGGCTTCGGGAGTCAGCGGACTACTGATATATATGGAATGAACGTAAGCATACTAAAAAAGAGTATTGATTATATAGCTGCCCCAGTAACAGACATTTTCAACGAGTGTTTGGCCCGGGGGGTATTCCCGGACCCTCTGAAAATAGCAAAAGTGCTTCCGATACACAAGGGAGGATCGACTGACAAAAAGAATTTTAGACCAATCTCCATTCTACCCGTGATGTCTAAAATCTTGGAAACCATTATCAAAAAGAGATTAATCCAGTTCTTTGAGACACACGCACTCATAAATGTGAGTCAGCATGGCTATCGGAGGGGTAAGTCCACGACTACCGCGATTGCGGAGGTCCTGGAATATATAGCGGATGCTCTCGATGCTAAAGATGCGGTAATTCTGGGATGTTGCGACCTGAGTAAGGCTTTTGATGCAATGGACCACGGGATACTCCTGGGAAAGTTAAACATGTATGGAGTGAGAGGACAAGCAAATCAGCTGATCGGTTCGTATTTGGCAAACAGAAGACAGAAGGTATACTGGAATGATCGACTCTCGGATGCAGCCCCTGTTGATCGGGGGGTTCCACAGGGGTCAATATTGGGGCCTCTTCTGTTTCTAATCTATGTCAATGATATGCCCCATAATGTCACCGTGGGTAGAGTCACCCAGTTTGCAGATGATACGTCAATAATAGTGCGTGCCCAGTGCAGGGAAGTTGCAGAGGTTTATATGGAGACTGCGTTGGGGGAAGCAAGTGAGTGGTTTAGTAGCAATCTTATGAAACTAAATCAGGACAAAACCCAACAGCTGGCAATAACAACTAGAGGAGTGGCGGGCGAGCCTAAAGTGAATATCAAGTTTCTGGGCCTGCTGATTGCGAACAACCTGACTTGGGAGTGCCACATTAATAACTTGTGTCGCAATTTGGCATCAGCAATATACTCAATACGAAGAGTGAGACTGGTGGCTACACCCGAGGCGGCTAGGACTGTGTACTGTGCAAATTTTCAGGGCAGGGTTTTGTATGGCCTATTGATGTGGGGAGCGTCTGGCGCGGCTGAGGCGGTTTTCAGGATGCAAAAGAGTGCAGTCAGAGCCCTTAGTGGTGTATCCAGTACTACGAGTTGTGTAAACTTATTCAGAAAACACAAAATACTGACCCTCCCGTCCTTGTACATACTTGCTTGCCTGGAATTTGTTCACAAGTCGCCGGATAAGTTCTGCAAAAATGGTGATTTTCACAAATATGAAACACGAAACCAGAGCTGTTTGGTGATACCGTATCATCGCATTGGGAAAAGTCAGCTAGGTTCGAATTACGTGGCCGTGAAGATATACAATGCTTTGCCTTATAGGTTTAGGAACCTACCATGGATTAATCTAAAAATATTAATAAAAAAGGTGCTGATGGAGAACGTTTTTTATTCGGTAAATGACTACCTGAAGCATAAATTTTGACATTGCCTTTTTGTGTTTTTTATATTTTTATATTTTCTTTATATTTTAATTGGTACTCTGGTGTATTATTTTGTATAGGTCTTGCGGTTTTTAACGTGTTGTGAGCGCATTAATAGTGTTTTTATTTATCCATGATTGTTCCATGACGTGTATGTGTACATATATATCAATATATTATTATTATTATTATTATTATTATTATTAAGTAATTTACAGTTTATTAGTTTCAGAATAAGTAAAATGATTCGTTATCTCATGGTAATTTTGATGGAGCCTGTGGTTGAATAATTAAATCACTGAAGGTTGATATATAACCCCTTGCCACAATAATTTTCGTATTCTGTATACGTATTTCGAGAACTAAGTTGTCATCTAAAGCAGGTAATTAAACAGTGATGCACCGACGTGCGGGTTTTTGCCGTAGTTTTCCAGGTGCGACACTGTTTAATTATCTGCTGATGATCACAACTTAGTTGTCGAAATACGTATACAGAATACTAAAATTAATGTGGAAAAGGGTTATATATCAACCTTAACTGATTGATTTAAAGACAGCCCAAATACGGCTCAAGTAAACAGTTTTAAAACAAAATAAAAAAATTTCTAGAGCTCCTTAATTGATTAATGCTAATATAACTCCTTTCCACAATAACTTGCGTATTCCGTATACGTATTTCGACAACTAAGTTGTCATTATCAGCAGATAACAGCAATAGAAACATTCACAGTGTCGCACCTGGAACCACGGCAAAACCCGCACAGACATAAAATCCGTACCAGAATTAGACCGTCGAAAACCAAACACACACCGAGTGTGCGTTTATACAGAATACGGAACTTATTGTCGAAAGGGGTTATGTATCAACCTTCAGTGATTAATTTAATCAACCACAGTCTCCATTAAAATTTACCTACAGAGCTCTTTTTTGTTTGTTTCAGTGCGTTAAATGTTCAAAATGCTCTCCATGAATTTCTTGACAAAAACCTGGACTGTAGAAAAATGCCTGCCAAACTTTCTCTAAAGCTTGATGTGAACCACACCACTATCTTTCTTGTTTAAATCACCGCAAATACATGAGTCACCCTGTATACTCAAATGTTTACTTAAAAAGATATTAAATTCAGTTTTAAAATTGACCTGTCTGAACATTTTTCGTAATCTTCTAAAATAAACGTCAAAAATAATTCTGTTTCGATGCTATCCATACTGTGTATAACCTTTACAAATACAAATATAATTCCTTTCATCGAATAAACATCAAAACCTTTGTCCCAATGAACACATTCTGTAGTCATTTTTATTACGTATATACATTTACTCTTTTCCGGGAAATATTCAACCGTATTGATGCATTCCTTGCATTTATGTTTACCTGTTTCAACACTGTGTTTACGTAAGTAATTAATTTTAACCAACATATGCGGAGGATTCCAAGAAAAACGCCGAATACCGCAAGCACTTTAAGTTAACGCTTCGCAAATTGTCATTTATATTTTCGCCTACCTGAAGCACAGCGTTTAACATTAATCTTACGCAAGTTGCGGTCCCTTAAATGTATATTAGAGATGTGAGATTGCTTTATTTATGCGGAATGTTTATATGAGGGTATCAAATAATCGACGCATATTCCAGTTTTGGACATATTAGAGTAAAAGTAGAGCGTCTTCAGTGCACTTGGCTTTACAAATTTTCAGCAAGATAGATTAATGAAAGTATGGGTGCAAGCGGAGTTACAAATGGATAGAATGTAATCAGTAAACTGTAGGCGCTGATCGCATAAAACACCCTGGACTTTTATTTGTGATCGTCTTGGAATGCTAAAAAGATCAAATAAATAAGAATATACCAATGGATTCGCCTTTGTTGTGTACGAGATAAATGCCTTCCTATACCATCCACGTCAGATTCATGGATTGTGAATTTTGAGGAAGGCCCACCAAATGAGTTTGAGGACCAAAAAAATAGGAATCGGACCTTGGCTTTGTCGACATGTCTGAGGAGCCACGTAAAGTGAAGCTAGTTAGATTTAAATAACTGAGCTGAATTCGTCAAACGATCAAGCAAAACTTTTGGTTTCAAGACTCCAAGGATGGAATTTATGAGACGCGGGGACTAGAATATACATATTCCGCAGTAGCCAATAAGAACTGCTGCATTTATGTTCATAACGCGATGACCTGTATTCTGTAACGTTTCGCTAAAGACAGGAACACAATCCAAAAGTGTTGAGACTCTTTGTAGACTTTTGAAAATGAATCTTAAAGCTGTTTTCATAGTGGAAATGAAAATCGTTCTAGTCTTATTACTTCATGCTATCAACATGAAGCAGCTTTACGAATGTATTAAGCTTCTACTGGATAGAACGTGTTGCCTGAGTTTAGTGACAAGTTGTGTGCGGATTTTAAAGTTTTAGTCGTAATACTGGGTCTACAGTTGGGATAGAGGGGAAGGTCCTACATTTGTTAATGGTAAAAGAATTTAAAGTACTAAGGAATATAAATATCTTGATGTCTTCCCGCGGCCCAGGTTCGTAGTGAGTACGCAGCGCCCCCATCGGTGTAATGTAATAAAACACTGGAAGTGTAGAATTATAAGTTAGTACCGAGTGGATCTTTATATAAGGCGAACGTATAATTATCAAGTATGACGAACATGCGTAAAGAAAAAACGAGACCATTGCTTGACGCAATGCGAAAGTTTATTGATGGATTTCCCGATTTATATTATAATGACTAAGACGTACTGTCAAATTTGCGATATACCGTTGATGTGCTCGGACAAACGCGACTATAAAAACTATATAAAGAGTGTTCAATACCAAAATAAGAAAAATAACGTGCCATCAAAAACGCAATTTATATTTGATTTATTGTTCATGATATCCGCCTATAATTTGAGACTTTATCCCCTCGATAAGTAACCGTTTTATGACTTCTGGAATAAATACAATCCCAACTGGAAGCTACCATTCTAGAGAGCGTTACATAGCTGTGTGCCAACTGTGCGTAACGACATCAGAAACATTATCAAAGCCGTAGTAAAAGATAAGCAACTGTGGTTATATGTATGTCGACGAAATGGCAGATCAAAAAAAAACATTTTATTTTGAATATTACAATGCGTGTTCTAGATTCTGTTAAAGCGACATATATTAGCTAGCAAAAAACCAGAAAAGTGTACTCGCGAAGTAATTATGAAGGTGGTGCTGGATACGCTAAAAGAATTTCAATTTTGAATTGTCTAACTATTGGTGCTTGTGAGCGATGGCGCAGCGACAATGTGTAGTGTAGACCGTTCTGTTAGAGACAAGTGTGAGGGACTTTTACATGTGATGTGTAAAATTCATGTGTTACACCTTGTAGCACAAAGTATTTGACAACGTTATCAAGCGGTGGATGCATTAATTTCAAATACCAAAAGAGTGTTTTTGAAATCTTCCAAATGAACTCGGGAATTCTACAGATGATGCCCTGGTATTCTCGAGTCAGCAGAGCCAATTTTCACAGGTTGGAGGACATGGTTGAAAGTGTCTTTTTTTTATTGCGAGAATATCTAACAAATATTGGGTTGGCAACTAAGTACTTTCGGTTTTTACTGATAGAGAGCGTTGCTTTATTTTTTGTATAACGTATGTTAGTGCTGTACTTTACCGTTTGTCGCGTGATACTAGTCACATTGACGTAACTTCAGTAACAAGTAGTGCGTGATTTTTGTTAAAGCTATTAGTTGTGGGTTAATTTTAAATGGAGTGCAGAAACGAACATTTTCGACATATTTTACTATTTTATTTCCGTAAATGAAAGAAAGCTGCTGCGGCTCACAAAAAGATATGTGAAGTTTATGGTGCTAATTGCTTAACAGAGCGCACGTGTCAGAATTGGTATAAAAAATTCCGTTCTGGAGATTTTTCCCTCAAAGATGAGCAACGTTCTGGTCGGCCTACTGAAGTTGATGATGACCAAATCAAAGTCATAATTGAAGAGGATCGTCATATAACTGTTCGAGAGGTTGCGGATAGGCTACATGTATCGCACACAACAATTGAAAAACATTTAAAATGTCTTGGGCTACTTAAGAAGCTTGATATTTGGGTACCTCACGAACTGAAAGAAATTCATTTAACACAAAGAATCAACTTTTGCGATATGCACCTTAGACGAAATGAAACCGATCCTTTCTTGAAAAGAATCATCGCTGATGATGAAAAATGGGTCCTGTACAGTAACATAGTTCGAAAACGATCATGGAGGAAACACGATAAATCAGCTTGTGTTTTTTGAGCTCCTTCCAAGGAATCGAACGATCAATTCTGATGTTTACTGTCAACAATTAATAAAACTGGATGAAGCAATCAAAGAAAAACGGCCAGAATTGTCAAATCGGAAAGGTGTAGTTTTCCACTAAGATAATGCAAGGCCTCACACATCTTTGGCAACTCGTGGAAAACTATTGGAGCTTGGCTGGGAAGTGATGCCACATCCCCCATACAGCCCTGATCTAGTACCATCTGCTTACCATTTATTTCGAAGTTTGCAGAATTCTTTGAATGGTAAAACTTTCACAAATGACGATGACCTTCACTCGCACCTGGTTCATTTTTTTGCTGATAAAGACCAGAAATTTTATGAGCGCGGAATCATGCAGCTGAAAGAAAGATGGCAAAAGGTCATTGAGCAAAATGGAAAATATATAATTGATTAAAAACTATTCTTCGTTAAAAAAAAGTGTTTTATTTTATACTACAAAACTGAAAGTACTTAGTTGCCAACCCAATAGAATCCGTTGTTCTACAACCTAACGAAGCTTACGTCATGTTGCAAACATTTTGTCAGTCTTATCCATTTTAGGCTACGCAACAACAGTGTGTTGTTTATAAAACAAAACATAAGTGATATAAATAACGCATTTATCAACGTACACTCGCCTTGTTGCATTCCAAGCTCGCGTGAAAAGTGTCCCAGTATAAGTAAATCGGATTAATCGATATTATATTAGTTTCGCTGAGTAATTGTGATTACAACTCGCAAATTTTTCAAATTGCTCTTATTTTAATATTCGCGAGACGTAGTTTTATTTTTTGCCTACGATCTGTACATTGCTTCGTGTGGATTCGAAATATTTTGTTTAAAAAAACTCCGCATTAATTCTCGAATAGAATTGTATGAACTTCGTAAGTTTGCGTTCCCGAAAATACTATGTAAATTAAATGTCGTGTGTGCCATTACTTCAGGAGAGAGTCATATTGTCCGAATCGTACGTGCATGTAGACGACCGCCTTACAAAACAACGGAGACAACCAGCTTATGCCAACACACAGTGACGAGATAAGAAAAGAACTGGCAACTAACTGGAGGCGCACCCATATTGCGTAGGCCCCCTTTATAAATAACGCTGCACCCCTCAGTAATAATTCCAAACTCAAAAGAAGCAAAAAAAAATCCATGCACGTAGAGAGATACAAACTCACTCTTAACTTGCATTTAATCACAACCACAAAGCATCATACGTACTGGTTTATAAATACGCACACAAACACATCGTAAATAAGTATCTGCATGTGCTTTATAGATAACAAAGAGCGAAGAAAATGTATGTGGTTATTCCTTTAAATCAAATTACCATCTATGAATATTAAACTATAATTTTGCCCGCAAAAGGACGAGCTCACTCAAGACATGGGTGTACCGTGCGCGGTGGTATCTTTTGTTTTTCCTTCTTCATTCTTTCTCGGGCTAGGTATGCTAGAAAAGGTGTCGGGATCTCGCCAGTATTTGCATACATGGCAAAGAATTGTTTCAGCGTTTTTTCGCAATGAATATTTCGATTCGCATACATATGTATGAATTGTATCGGAATAAATGGATTGTCTTTCAATTATTCATTATTGAATAATATTATTCGCGTGTTGTTTACACAAGGTACAGTTATTAAGTTTGCGTTTAAAAATGTTTAATTTATTGAACGTTCGCGCGTGAATTTTAATGAAATGGAGAGTTGATTGTACAGCAGAAGGTTCAATATCAGATGCCACTAGCCATTTTGAGTGTCTGGGCCAAGTAAAAAAATAAAAATAACTGTGCTTCGTGTAACTAATTTAAAATGTAGTTTTAAATGTTTTAAATTACTCACGATGTTAACTTTCTTACTGTCGATTTGGCAAGAAGGAGGTTCCATCTTCCCGTTAGGTTATATTATAGTGCTTAGGAGGAATAAGGGGGGGGGGGGGCAATAATAACAAATTACGAGATGCCACTAATTATAAAATTCGTTAAAGACACTTAAAAACAAATATTCAGACATTTTAATAAATTGGAGTTCAATAATTGTTGAACCAGAAAGAAAACCTTTCAATAACACACTCATAACTAAGATGGAATTAGAAAATCTTAGATGGCGTGAAAATAATTCTACGGGGATAATTAATAATATGAAAATTAATTTTAAAAATTAATCTAAAACAAGTTTAAAATGCAAAGGAAAATTAGACTAGTTATAAAACAAAATTATTAGTTAGTTGTACGCAACCCTGAAGTAAATGAATTTATTAAATTAATACATACGTGGGCAAGGTGAAAAGTTCTCGGCCTGACACAGAAATGGCGTTACAATTAACAGAAATTTATGTTTCCAGTGTGGCTACATGTGTCTTTAGTTCATATGAAAACTTTCAACTTGTTCTCTCAAGTAGTTTGTTTGCAAGAATTTTTGTAGTAGACGTCGTGCGTGTTATTTTTTTTAATGGATAAACTTGAATATCGTGCTGTTATAAAATTCTTTGTTTTGGATGGTTTAACCCCTATGGAAATTCATCCGAAGTTGACAAAAGTGTACGGGGACTCTGCTCCATCGATGTCAACCGTTAAAAAGTGGACAGCTGAATTTAAACGTGGTCGTACGTCCCTCGAAGATGACCCACGTGCAGGGCAGACTGAAACCACAACCACACCAGAAATCATCGAAAAAGTACATGTGAGTGAAATAGCTGAGGCTGTGGAGATATCGGAAGAAAGGGTGTGAAACATTTTGCACAAAGAATTAGAGATGAGAAAGCTCTGCGCAAGATGGGTGCCGCATTTGCTGAGTGTCGATCAAAAGCAAATAGGCAAACGATTTTCGGAGCATTCTCTGGACCGATTTAACAAGAATCCGACTGATTTCGTGCGGCGATTGGTCACCATGGATGAGATATGGGTCCATCACTACACGCCAGAAACGAAATAGCAGTCGAAGCAGTGTGTGGAAGCCGGTGGTTCAGCGCCAAAGAAAGCGAAGTCGATCGCATCTGCCGGAAAAGTCATGGCCAGCGTGTTTTGGGATGCAAAAGGAATCTCGTTAATTGATTACCTTGAAAAAGGCAGAACAATTACAGGCGCATATTACTCTAACCTTCTTGACCAGCTGGATGCCAAAATTCGCGAGGAGAGGCCTGGTTTGAAGAAGAAAAAAATCGTTTTTCATCAGGACAAGGAAGAGAATATATGGTGGGCTATTCGAGAACCAATACATTTAGGGCTGTTGAAATTGAGCGAAAAACAATTCAGAGATGTGTTATCAGCAATTGGATAATTTAGAAACAGTACGCCATGAAAAGAGACCGGCGATGTTCAATAGGAAGGACATCATACTGCTTCATGGTAATAATGCTTTGGATACTCGTTAGAAACTCACTCACTTTCTGACGAGTAGATATCAGACAAGCACTGGTTCAATTTTTCCAATTTTTCGTATCTAGGGAAAAGGCATTTTTAAAAATAGGATGTACAAATTGCCATTACGCTGGCAAGAGTCATATGTAAATAATAATGGAAATTATATTATTCAATAAAGTTTATTCAAGGCACGAAACATTTATTATTTTGTTTTATTCTAAAAACGGACAGAACTTTCCGGTAGACCTGATATAATATAACACTGAGATATACAGTGTTGTACAAAAAAGTGGACAAAACAATATACTGAAAAATCATACAGTTAAACGCGAAAATAAACAAAAAAGCAAAATAAACTCATAACAATGTTAACAGAAAATTTCAATAATTGCTTCTTATGAATGATATTTTCACAAGAACCAGTTATGTACATAAATATCAAGCGAGTAGATTAACGAGAAAATGAAATTAATGAAGAAACATTATTAAACGAATATTATTCATTAAATCTAAATAGTGTCCCTCTGCAATCGTTAAACTCCCCGTCGCATATTTTGGAGTCTATCTTTCCGTCACTCTTTGTCATTAGTTGAATTGGCTTGCGGCTATTCCACCTAATTAAAAAATATACGCATTGTAATATATTCCCGACCCTTAGTCGACCGAATGCGCAATTGGACGCGGGTTAGGGTCACTTCCCTTTATGTCCGGACCCCAGCTCTAGCCGATAAATAAGCGGACTTCATCGCGAGAGGTTTACGCCTAAACATTCTTCCACAAAGCCGGCTCTCCGTCTCTGTCTGCCCTTCTGTCCGATCATTAGTTAATAGCTGTTGTATAGCGAAACGCGCGAGGCCAAGAGGTCGCCGGGAGATAAATTGCCACGTCTTTAGCACAGTCTAATCCTCGGAGCAGGGTCGCAGCCAATATGTGAGAATAGAACACAGACCGATGACACTCGTTTGTGTGAGATTTTTTTTCCGTTCGTGGACGCAGTGACTTCAGAAATGGGAAAGAGAGAAATTAATGGATGGGGTTTTGTCAAGTTGCATTTATCATCCAATGGGAGACTGTATCTGGGTATTTTTTTAAGTAAATATGTAAGGACATTTTGCAATTGTACAATTGTGCATTATTTGTTTCTAGCAAAAACCAAAGATATAGCAGGTTTCTTCTTATTTAGAATTTTACATTCAAGATAGGTACTAATCTATATATTTTTTCATATATTTTTTAAAGTCTTTCTCTTTTATAAAATCCATTTTCATCATTTTACAAGGTCTATATTTAGATCTTGTAAGATACGATGTCAAAGTGGCATATTCGTGAAATACAGTTTAATAAATTTAAACTAAGCTACAGGGTAGCTCAAGCGGCTCAAAATATTAATGAAATTTGGGGTGAAGGGAGCGTTAGTGAAAGAGTTAGTTTCAATAATTATGTGGTGGTGAACTCAGCCTTGAAGATAAGGAAGGTCGCGTACTCTCTTCCGCTGTCGACAACGAATTTAAGGTAATTTTTGAAGCTGATTCCTTGAAAGCTAGACGAGCGATTGTGGAAGAATATTGCACGTTATTTGATGCCACGTGAAATGAATGATAATCAGAAAAACAGTAGTTTTGACTTCTGCTCTTGGCGTCTCTTTTCTGTAATAAAAGCGACCCATGTCTAGATTGCATTGCGACCTAGATTTTCATTAACTGTAGACGTTTAGGGAAGTGGTTGAATCGAGATGAAGTTAGCAAATACTTTTCAAAACCGAACCTACACCAAAAAAGGTGATTCCGACTGTTTGCTAATCTGCAGGCCTGCTCCACTATAGCCTCTTAAAACCTAGGGAAAACATATCTGTAGAGACGTATTGGCAGGAAATTTGCAGAATGAACAATGCTTGACTTTACGTCTCACGAACGACGGTGCAAAATTTTGCCTCTCGCCTTCTGACAATCTCTTCTTCAAGCATCTTGACCGCCTCTTCTTCATAGACGATTTTTAAACAGTCCAGGAGAAATCTCAGAACGCCTTCGAAGAATTCGTCAACGAACATATCCTGATGTACTGCATGGTCCCAAAATACAATATACAATTCTTGCGGGTATTATATTTAATAAAAATGTTAATAGTTCGTCGTGTCTTATACGTTTAGTAATGCCTTTGCTTTATTACTACATTTATTAAAAGATTTCGAATTTTCAAAGTTTATGTGACATCAGCCACGCGAGTATTTACAATCTATGTTTACGGTCACACCCCTCGCACAAATAACGTTAGATGAGGTATCAGAATTATTAACTTAAAACTTTAATAATATGCAAATGTAATAGTACACCTTAAAAATATATAGTCTGTCGCAGAGAAAAACAAACTTTTTTGAAATAAAAACAAAAGGTTATTATTTTGGAAAAATTCATCTTTAGAGATGGCCTTCAAGAACGCTGTTGACACCTTTTTAATGGCTTCTACATCGGAATAACGCTGTTCTTTCATCGACAAATGTAGTTTGGCGAAAAGATAGAAGTCACAGGGGGGCAAATCCATTTGCCATTTGTAGTTAGAAAATCGATGATAAGCGTCGAGCAATGAGATGATGCATCATCATGTAACAAATGTCGGCTAGCATTTTCACGATATTGAGGAAGCACACGACGAATACGCGGCAAAAGACGCTTCATTACAGCAATGACTGACTATTTGGAATAAATTCTTTGTGCACTATACCTTTCGAACCATAAAAACAAATCAACATTGTCTTCACTTTTGACTTCCCCAAATGGTTTTTTTCGGTCTTTCTTCGCTTGATTGCTTCCATTTAGAGCTTTGACGCTTGGTCTCTGGATCATATTGGAAACACCACGTCTCATCGCCTGTTACAACAAAATACCTGAAGTTTTCGTCTTTTGTTGAGTCTTTAATCAAGTCTGTACAATGTTGAATTCAGTTGACTTGTGTGGTACAAACCTTACGCAAATCTTTCTCAGTCCCAAATGCCGTGTCAAAATGCAATCTTTGAAACGATGTTGATTTGTTTTTATGATTCGAAAGGCATATGCAATGCTGTATATTATCTTGGTGCTATGAAGCGTCTTTTGGCGCGTATTCATTCGACGTGTTAATTGACATTTTGCACGATCAATTAACATGTCGAATGAATACGTGAATAAAATAAATGAATTTTACCAAAATAGGAAGCTTTTGTTTTTATTTTAAACAGGTTTTCTCTGCCACAGATTTTGTATATCCGCTTATTCATTAAATGCGAACTCTATTTTGAGGTAGCAAATTTTTCAGATTATTCAAAACAAATCTTAATACTTTAAGAACACAGAATATCCTAGTAAGTGGGTGTTCTATCTCAAAAAAATTTATCGGAATATTATTTTTACATAAACATTGCATTCCTGAAAGTTTATCCATATGTTCTGGGACATCCCGTACTTTCGTATGTACATACATAGATTTCTCTCCTCATGCAATGCATACTACATAAAAACAGAAAGCTGCAGAATATATCCACGGTGAATTATGGCCCCATTCTTAACGAGATATATGTACTTTACCGGGGCGTAATTTATGCAAACGACCTCGTTGGCCGGACAATTTTTTCACCTCGCAGCCCTGCGACGGTAGACTCTCCTTTGCCGGCTGATCGCTCGCCGCCGCCGGCTCACAGTTTGGGCGAATTTAAATTCATGTGGCGTGTACGCACATGAATATGAATTGTATAGATTTCTTGGGGGGAAACTAAACGATTATATAGGCCTTTTAACGCTGGCATCGCGGTCGTAAAATTGTTACGTTTCTTTAGGTACATAATTCGTAATGAATGGCGTGCGAAGGGAAATTTAAATTTATAATGAGATCGCTTGTATATACAGATAGCGCGAAAGAAAGATTATTAAAAAGGTAACTGGTAGTAAATCAGACAAAAATATACTGCCAAACCCAAATAATAAAATACGCTTTGTGTACCAAAATTATTTAAGAGAAAATGTGAAATATTTGGGTAAGGAATGGATTTTTCGTTAGAATAGATTCCTTCGCTTTTAAAATACACGTTACACTGTGTCATACGCAATTTATATAAAATTATTACAGATATTGTTTGTCTAAAGCTTATATATATTTAGCTACCAACGTACACTACCGGTCATATTTATTTGCCCACCCCAATTTTATATGTTTCCTGAAATACGGATTATCTTTCGAAAAATCTGTATTATAATTATTCAACAATATTATTAGTGGAAGTAATTCCATATGAATTTCTACGAAAATCTTAAATTCTTTATGATATATCGTAAAGGTGCCATAAATTGGAAAAATACCATAAATATTATATAGGCTAATCCCTACAGTATTAACAGTTTTACCTGCATTTCCGAAAGGTATTACCAATATTGTATTATTGTACTAACTAATTACAATATTAGGATGTGTTATTCAAAAAGGAAAATAAATTTTATTTCAGTCATCCTTCGTCTTTTGTTGCGAAAACAGTGAAATAGAGAGTTATTGTGAATATTTTAATGCAATGCCGAAGACGAAGGAATTATCTGTTGAAGTGTGTGCTATGATAATTGCTTATCATCGTACGGTTAAAAGTAATCGCGAAATTGCAAAAGAATTACGATTAAATCGCAGAACCGTTGATTATAACGTTAACAAATTTGAAGAAAGTGGTACGTTTTCCAACAAAAGAAGATCTGGACGACGCAAAGCGACGACATCTGCAGATGACCAGCATCTAATGCGGATAAGTAACTATACGCGATAGACGAAAAACAGCACCAGAAATTGCTGCTGAAATGAATAGAGGGCGTGCTAAACCAATCAGTGTGTCCACGGTACAGGGAAGGTTAAGGCAAGCGGATTTATACGGAAGAATTGCTCTGCGAAAACCACTACTACGAAAGCAAAACAAGATAAAACCACTAAATTGGGCTAAAGAACATAAGAATTGGACGATTGATCAGTGGAATAATGTGTTGTGGGCAGACGAATCGAAGTTTGAACTTTTCGGAAGTAAAAGGCGAATATTCGTAAGAAGATCCGCAGGAGAAAGAGTACTGCCAGAATGTATTGCGCCTACCGTAAAACATGGGGAAGGTTCAGTAATGATTTGGGGGTGTTTTGTTGGAATATCTGTAGGCGATCTTGTCAAAATTGAGAGAATTCTAAGAAAAGAAGGCTACAAGGAAATTTTAGAAAATAACGCTGTTCCTTCAGGACTAAGGATTCTTGGCGAAAACTTTGTATTTCAACAGGATAACGATCCGAAACACACTTCTAGATTGTGTGGCGATTACTTGCGTCAACTAGAAGAGCAAGGGCAAATCTCTATAATAATATGGCCAGCTCAAAGTGCTGATCTGAAACCAATAGAGCTTCTTTGGGAAGAATTGGACCGGAAGGTTCGAGAACGTGCTCTATCATCCACCACTGTACTGTGGGAACAACTTCAAGAAGCCTGGGCACAAATTACAGAAGATATACTGTAAAAATTATTTGAAAGAATGCCTCGGTTATGTGCCGCAATTATCAAAAATAAAGGTGGGCACATTGATGAGAGCAAAATTTAATAATAATTAATGATAAAGTTTTTATATAAGAAAAATGTAACTATTTTATGTTTATTTTACACTATTGTATTGGTACAATAAATAAATTTTCAGTACACATTTGATAGTTTAGTAATTTTGGCTAAAACTAAAGGTGGGCAAATAAATATGACCGGTAGTGTACATTCCTTTTAATACAAATTACAACATTTAAAGAGTCCGTAAAAGGTCCTGGTATACTAATTTTTTGTTATATAGTTATTAAGTGATCAATGTACAGTTGCGAGCAAATGTTATAGGCGCTCTAATAAAACAGGTGTTTCACAAAGTAGGTAGTAGTTACGAGATAAGGTGTTACGTCCCTCTATACGCTAGTGTAGAGATCAATATTACAATGTTTATAATTCCAGAAGGATAGTATCCTTGTCTTCTTCTAGGGCTAGAGCTTGTCAGTAACTCGGAGAGTTAGCGAGGGTTCTCTCAATACAAGATCTTAAAAACGGGCGCCATAGCATTTAAGTCCTTAGATGTGCGTGCCAATACTGGATTTTAGGATAATATGTGCGGTTTGTTACATCAGGAGATAAAATAAATCGTATAAAAGTCAAAGAAAGAAATACCAGAGTATCATAAACAATTAAATATTTTATTAAGAAAATAAAGAAATTCAATAACACAACTCGATAATTATTGAGTAAAGGGTGTTTCAAATTTCGCGGTTTTTTAAAGAATAAATAAAACATAATTTGCATTCACTTTCAAAAACTTTTTATTGGTAATTGATGTATCAGTTATGACATTTATATGCGAAAAATAGTATCTGCCAAATGGCCTCCTCTTGTAGCTCCACAGACGTCCATTCTTTTGTTAAAATTTTCAATGACATTTTGACATAATTGAGGCTCTATCTCACCAATGACATGAATAATTTCATCTTTCAATGCAGGAATTGATTGTAGATTGTTTTTATAAACCAGACTTTTCACATAACACCAAAGAAAATAGTCTAACGGTGTCAAATCACATGATCTTGGTGGCCAATTAACATCACCGTTTCTTGAGATTACACGTTCAGGATATTTTTCTCTCAATAAATCAATTGATTCATGTGCAAAGTGAGGTGTAGCGCTATCCTGTTGAAACCACATATCCTCTAGATCAATATTCATTAATTCAGGCCACAAAAATTCGGTTATCATCCGACGATATCGATCACCATTGACAGTTACAGTTTCGCCAGTAGCATTTTCAAAGAAGTAAGGTCCAATTACACCACCGACCCATAATGCACACCAAACAATAACTCGTTTAGGATGCACAGGTTTCTCATGAGTAATTCGTGGATTTTTCTCACCCCAGATACGGCAATCTTGTTTATTAACATAGCCACCAAGTTCAAAATGTGCCTCATCGGAAAACATTATTTTTCGGGAAAAATCAGCTGGTTGTTCATTCATGAAATTGACAAATGAACGACGTTTTAAATGAACTAATGGCTTCAGTTCTTGTGTTATTTGAACTTTATATGCCTTCAGAGCTAAATCCTTGTGTAAAATACGCCATGTTATTGATCCACTAAGTCGAAGTTGTTGCGAACGTCGTCTAATGGACATTTCAGGATCTTCAGCAACACTTTCATGAACTAAACCAATATTTTCTTGTGAACGACCACTACGACTGTATTTTTCACTTTTTTGATCTTCCGCGGAACCGGTCTCTTGAAATTTTTTAATAATTCGACCAATAGTGCTTTCAGATGTACGATTATGTAAACCATAAAATTCACGTAATTTTCCAAAAACTCTTCACAGGACGCTGATTTTCATAAAATAATTCAAAAATTTGAACGCGTTGTCGGATCGCGTGCGAAGCCATTTTTATAAATGTCATACATCACACTTTTCAGATGTCCACATACCCAGACAAATTCAGTCTTTATTTTATTTATTCTTAAAAAAAACCGCGGAATTTGAAACAGCCATTATGTAGAAATATTGAACTATCAAAAAAATACCGAAAGAGTAAAAATTATTCTTAATTCATGAGCATGAACTAGCTAGTAAGATATCAAAAAATCCCATTTAACACATTACCATATGCCGACATTGCATTCAATTGTGTCGTATTGTTTTCAAATTGTCTATGCGACCCTCCCATGTGCCCATATAGTCGTCGTCTTCATTAATTCACTTCTCTCGTTATTGAATTTTAAAGTCTAATTCGATCCTACGTGACCTCCGCCAGCAAAATCCGATCTTTTCCGGGAGGACGAGTTTGTGTCTCGCTCCTTCAGTCTCTCCATCGCACATTTCAGCTTGTCGTCCTGTAAAGAATAGTGTCCTTATGCGGACTGATGGTATGCCACTGCGTGGACGTTATTTGTTCTGAGTTTGTTGACTGGCTCCGGTCCGATCGGCCGTTGCGTTTGTTAATCTCGTAAAATAGATTTATTGATAAATCGTTTTCGTGGAATGGATGTTGTGAAATTCGATCTTACTTCAAATTAATAACGACGTATTGTATAGGGTGAATGGAAAGATTGACCAAGAAAAGAATTTTGTTTGTGATGAGAGTCCCTAGAGGTTAAATGGTGTTTAAGTCGTCCCTTGTTTGCTATTTAATTTACTACATAACAAAAGGAGTTTTGGAAGAAACCATACAAAAAGTAGAGGTAGGAAGAGCAGGTGGAGAAGATAGTATAACGTTCGAGATGATAAAGTGGTGAAAGAAAAGGAAAAAAATGGATGTGGAACAAACTAAAGTAAAGATGGAAGATGCAAATAGAATGGGAAATTATTGAATAATACTGGTACAAAAGAAAGAAGACCAATCCCAATAACTACAGGGCAATATGCAATTTTTTCTATTTTAAATTTTATCCTTCGAAAACTAGTTTTCCATATCTGAAATTACTGTTAACGCGGGCTTAAAATTTCTTACCTTTCTAGCCTATAATTTTAATTGCTAGTATAGGCATTTGTACGGTTTGGAGATATATCAATATCACCTTCTAAGGAGGACCCGTACAGTTTCGCTTTAAAATATGTAAACCTTATTGTTGTGAAGCGTGCCTGCCTTAGAAGATATTGATATTTAGCCGATAAAGGGGAGATATTACTTTCTCCACAAACTGTACATTGTCCACTTTTGTTTTGCATTTATTTTGTTTACAATTTTTAATTATTTTTTTCTTTTGTTTCAGGTAAGCTTCTTCCGCATTATCTCAACCAATACCAATACCTAATCTGCTGTAGAACTAGTAAGTTTACGGATTTCACAACGCCGTAATTTATTAGTTTCGTCTCAGAGCGCACACATACATAACACATGTATTACAACATCGTATATGACAACAGCACGCTAGATGATGTTATCTGCGCTAAAGCCGCCATTGTTCGCGAGTTTCGATCAAGGTGATTGAAGCTATTTGTCGAAAATATCGTTGGGAAAGTCCAAGCGAGACTTATAGGAGAAAACAGGAATAGTTTCGGTGCGGGAGGGGGTGAGGAGTGATGGTTTCGTAGTGATACGGTATTAGCGTCGATGTTTCGTAATTCTGGGCGATTTGGCACGCCCGGCATTCAAGCGCGCACTGTGTAAATAGCGTGTATTAAACGGGCATTCTGTCGGAGCGCTGCTGTAGACAATGCGATTTAATATACTGTGCGACAAAAAAACAATCACTCAATATTTTTAAACTAAATTTTTGTGGTATTGAAAACAATTATAGTAAAACTTTAATAACGAGTCGCCGTTCCACACAAAAGAATACATTCTACTCATGATTACTTCATCCTAACCTGGCTTGAAACGGTGTCCCCGATATTACTGCTGCTGACGTTTCGTCTTCATTTGCATGAAATATCCCCAGGGCTTAACTCCTGCTTACATTGTAAACAGTTTTCAGTATAATGACAGCAGTTGAACCCTTAGGATGTCTCATGCTCATGAAGATGAAACGTCCGCAGCAGAAGTACCCAGGATGCAGTTCCAACTGTGAACCCAATATGAAGTAACCATGAATAATGACCGCGGAAGTCTACAAGCTAAAACACATTCTGCAATTCGCCCAAGCATGCTTCTAATAAGATGTTCTATGGACTTTTGTGGAAACTTATTTCAAGTAACTCGTAGGGCATCATGTGGTTGTTGTAAGTTCATTGGAAGCCTTCAACCTAGCATATTCCAGATATATTCTGTGGTCAATAGAATTGGCAATTGCGTAGGCCAGTTGAGAATATTGACGTTCATCTCTTGCAGGAATCGTAATGTAACAGCTGCAACATGAGGAAAGGCATTGTCTTGCTGCAATGAAGCATTATTTAGCTTTTGGATGTATGGTATAGCGGGGGGGGGGGTTCCACAACCACGTAGGAAGGAATATTAAGAGAGTCGTACAGTGCCTAGTTTCAACAACGAAATAAAATCCAAACATATGAAATTTAAAACGTATATTTCTATATTATACATTAATAAAACATAAATTTTTAAACATATGTACAATTGTAAGATATATTCGTTTTAATATTTCGAAAAACCTCTCTTAGCTAGAATGTCCTGCAACTTTCTGCTTTATTGTCAGGCTTTTTCGATATTTTCTTTTAAAACGCTAAAATTTGAATCCGGGAACGAGTAAACAATACATTTAACAATAGATTTAAGAAGACTCCAAACATTCTTTATTGGTTTGAGGTCCGGTGGATTTCCAAGTTAGACCTCTGCATCCAGTGAAGAAATAAAGAGCGTCAGAACAGTTCCTATTACATCTTTCTGTAGGTACTGGTTCATTGTCCTTTCGATAAAGTATAGAAGGTCCTGTTCCAGCCACAGTAATACGTAACCATACTATTACCTCAGGGATATACTTAATATTTTGTGCTACACATTCCTCCATATAACGTTCTGAAGGTGTTCGTCTTATAAATTTGATTTTGTAACCGCTTCGAGTCGCGACTCGTCACTGAATATGACTTGTGAGAAATTAACAATAGTAATAATACGTAATATGAGAAAACATTGTTAAAATGTTTTCTTATATTTATTCTTCTTCTTTTCTTTCTTCGTTTCGATTAAACGCGTTTTTTCCACAGGCCGGCGACATTCTAATCCAGCAACACATCATATAGTTTGCTTTATATTGAAGAACTGCAAAAGATATAACAACTCTCTGATAGAGAATATTCTAAGAAAGGGATTTACGTGACGAAATACGTTCGTTCTAGGAAATTAACGACTGTTGGTTTATTACAGTCTGGCAGTAATACCTGACTTAAACAAAAGAAGATTTTGTCATCTGAATATTGCCTGCAAAACGTTGTTTTAATCGTCATAATAATTACTTAAAATTGAATTGTTTTTAAGTAGAATAAATAATTTAAAAACATATATGCAGAGTGTAACAACATAAAATAAGCACTCAACGTAACGTTTCGATAAGTTTCCGATCTAGTGTAACTTTCCTAATGCAAATCGAGCCAAATTACCTTTTCCGACAATAACCCCTGCTCTTTCGGACATATTCTTTTCCGTTCTCCTCTCTTCCTATCGAAATTGCGACAAAACTTTATAGCGAAAAGTTACTGCAACACGTAAGGAAAATATCGCGCGCGTGGAGATTTTCCACAATTTCCCGCAAACAAGGCCGACAGGAAAATGTCCGCAACTTTAAACCGTTCCTGTTGTCGCTTGTGTGTGTGCGCCTATATGCGCGATAAACGTGTAGCATTGTAATGGTGGTAGTATCGGCGGTTGTTACGCCCTTTAAGAAAGTTATATACTACATAGTTATCCGGAAACTTTTAAATTGGGTCGTCTGTATGGGGCTTTCGTATTCTGAAGAAATCGTCGCCGCGCAATCGAGCGGAAGTTTAGGTTGTTAGACGCAAATATGGAAGAATGAAATAAACAGGTTCATACTTGCCTAGTAGAATCCGCTTTAGAACTAGCTAAATTTGCATAAGGTTTTTTGATCCGAGTGTGTTTGTCCTTTATCCTTTGCCTTGTTCGATAGAAAGGAAAGGAGTGCATAAAATATGACGTCAAGATATTTATTTAGTTTGCGAAATGTTCTTTGAAGAACTAACCAAGAACTTTTTACGGATTTACATGGCTAACAAGCTACCCTCGTCCCTTGTTTGTTTAAAAGTTCGGTGCCTGTGGCTTAAGTACAGACATCCTAATAAAAAAGGATTTTTTGCGTTCTTATCCTTTTAATTTAAAATTTCTATTTGTATATGCTGTCCATTATAGAAATACTACGCAATAACATTTCTAGAGTTCCAAATAATTTTATTATTGTCCTAGAGTTACTAATGTCTTTCTAACACGAAAAGTTCTCCAATCAGGAGACCTCGATTTGAACGAAACTTAGCAAGTAAGTAATCTGAACAGGACAATATAAGAAGTCGAAATATTCTAATTTTTACTGCTTTATATCGTATATCTTGCTTTCATATTAAAATGCTACAAACACCGTATCATATTATATTCGAGTCTAGATACCGAATGACGATCAGAATGTAAAGTAGTGGGGCGCGAGTCAGTCAACGACTGACTACAGATTACAGATTAAGTAGTTGTTCGTGGTACTTGGCGGAAGGTCTATCATTGACTGCCCAAATTGTTTACGTCCAAAAATTAATAAATTATAATTACTTTTAACTGTACAATTAGGTATTTTTACAATAAGTTTCGCATTGAACTAAAAGACGTTTTCTAATAAAACGTTTAAAAATAAAAAAACTCTTAAAGAAGCTAAAAAATAAAATAACTTCTCGGAACTTAAAAAATACTCTTTAAACAGAAAATAAATATAACTTGCCAAAACTTATAAAATACTTTCTAAATACAGAAAATAAATTCAATTAATTAAATTCTCAAATGTCCCTCCTGCTTGCGCTAAACAATACCCCAATCTATTATAAAATTCATTTCGAACATTGGCCAGTACAAGAGGATTAATAATTTGGAATTGATGTTCGATGTTAACCCGTAATTCTTCCAAATTATTAGCCCTTTCGTCTTGATGCCCCTATAACTTTGATTTTATGTAACCCCATAAAAAAAGTCATTAGGGGCTAAGTCTGGTGACCTTGGTGGCCAGCGAATTGTACCACTATTAGATATAACTCTTTGGGGGAATATATTATTTAAATATTCAGTCTCAATTCTAGTTCCATGGGCCGGACAACCATCATGCTGGAACCATACGTTCTCTAAATTGGGATTAATAGTTCTCAAAGCAGGGACAATGTCGTTTCGAAGAAGATTCAAATATATTTCCCCATTTAAATTTCCTTCGATAAAGAATGACCAATAATGTTATTCCCATAAATACCAGCCCAAACATTCAATTTTTCAGGATACTGTGTCCCCGTATTCAATTGTCGATACTCGTTTTCAATAGACCAATATCGAAGATTCGACGGATTGTGTTTACCGTGCAACGGAAACGTGGATTCATCGGTAAACACGATAGTCTCAATGAAGTGTTCATTCGCATTTACACGTTCTATTACACTTTCACAAAATTCCATTCTGCGGTGTTGATCAGCATGAAAAATTTCCTGATGAGTTTGGTATTTATAGAATGTGTATTTATTTTTCTTGAGTATCTTATGAATTTTACCCACGCTAATACCTATCTCTTCTGATATTTTAGATATAGTAATATTGGAATTTTCTTCGACCATTGCGCACACCGGGACTTCCTACATTTCTATATCGTTATTTATTCTTCGTATTTTATGACATTTACATCCCAAAATGCAACCTTCTGATTTAAACTTTTTAACTACTAATGATATTGTCGTTAATGCAGGAAAGGGACGATCTACATACTTTTCAGAGAAAAGGCGCTGGATATGCCGTAAAGAATTATCTTTCAAAGCCCATGTTATCATTTGAATTTTTTCTTCCAATGTATACATTATCAAAGTAATATAATTCAAAAAATATTTAAATTTAAAGTTCTTACAGTAACAAACTCTCCCAAATGCAAACCACGAATGACCGTTAATACGATATCGATACGCCTACAGTCAAATTAGTGGTGGGGCTGCAGCTAGTACGATCAGTAGTCAGTTATAGTCGTGATTCAAATGACTCGCGCCCCACCACTTTACATTCTGGCCGGTATTCGGCAGCTAGACCCGAATATAATGTGGTACAGTTTTCGTAGCGAGGTAAAATGAATGCACGGTATACGTCCCAGAAATTTTGATAGTAATAATAATAATAATAATTTATTGCCCAACAGGTCAAAACCAGTTATAGAACAAAATAAAAGATACAAAGTGTACTAGGAACAGTACATGAGAGTGTGTAGTGTTGTAGGTCGTTCCCTTAAAAACAAGTGTGAGTTTACATGTGTCGTGTAAAGTTTATGCTTTGTACCTTATAGCACAAAGTCTTCGACAATGTTATCCAGAAGTGGATGCATTAATTTCAAATACCAAAACAGTGTTTTTGAAATCTCCCAAACCAATTCGAGAATTCCATAGACGGTGCTCCGGCGCTCCTGAGCCACCAGAGCCAAATCTTACACATTAGGGAACATGGTTGAAAGCGACTTTATATTATCGCGAGAATTTCCAACAAATAAAGTCTATGTTCTACGATTCAAATCTATACCTTACACCCGTAGATATCGAGCGGTCATTTTCTAAAAATATGAAAATCTGTTCAGAACGGTGTATGTCGCTCTCCAAGACAAATGTGTAAACTTGCGCCATACTGCAAACAGTTTGTCTGTCTTATCCATTTTACGCTACGCAAAAACAGCTGTGAATAATGTGTGTTACTTATAAAACAAAACATAAATGATATAAGTAACGCATGCATCGCAAAGTTATCCGTTTGTACGTACAACCAAGTGACGAACAGGTAATTTAATTGGGCATATAAATGTAGAATTTACAGTGTTGTAATTCTTCGCCTAATCACCGTTTCATCATTTGCTGATTACGTATTGTACAGCAAGGCGCGGACTACGAGCATGTCGTCTAACTTTTGACTGATAGTGATAGGTAGTTAGATTTACGGAATTGCATACGATTAGGATCCGGTTGATTGTAATTATCCTACAAACAACATAGATATAAATTATCTAAATGTATCACATAGCGAGCTGATTATGTTCTAAAATAAAAAAAAAGTATCTCAAAAATCTTGTATTTTCTTTGTCAGACCGTGAACATTCCGATCCCTCTTTGAATATTTGTATTTCATTAATGACCATTTCTTGCAGATCAATGATTAAGGATCAAATGAAATATTAACATGCTCAAAATACAACCATACATTCCCGCAAACGCTTCTCACCAGAACTACTTTAAACGTATTCCGTGCCCCTTCCTGCCTCTTAAACTCTATTCACGACCATCTACACGACGCTTTTGCGGTAGCAATAACTCATGCAAGTCGCGCATACACACGCATGCATTTAAAGTTATTGCACTGACCGGTACATACACTCCGCAATGGTACTGCTCGGGAGTCGCGAGTCCGACTCCGAGCCGAGGTCGCGCGGCCGGTTCGTACGGACCAAGGCCGCCCGGGTGCCCACTCGCAGGAATCCTCGAGCCAACAAAGGGCCCGTGGGTCGAAACGGCCACTACAGAATCGAGAATCACGACCCACTCCTGATATATTCAGTTGCTATCTGGTCGTACCCTCTTTTCGCCGCGCGACCGCACGGGGCAACCATTGCGCCGGCCACCGAATCTCGCTGTGTCAATATTATATTATCTGGCTTATGCTAGATGTATTGTCTGTCCTCGAAGAAAACACCCAATAATCATTACGTTTATGTGTGTGCGTGTATATGTGTGTATGTGATACATAAATGGTTGGGAGTTATGTAATATAAATTGGTTATTGATGTATTGTATTGTTTGGGATTTAGAGCGTACGACTATTATACATTAACCTATCTCTTTCTCTCTTGTGTTCTTCGTGTTCATACAATTCTATTATAAGTTAACTTTGATCAATTTTTGTAATTTTTCACTTATGCTATCAGCTAAAAATTGTGAAGCATTACATTGCATTTCGAGGAAACTCAATTTAATATATATTATTGGACATAATAATCCAAAATATATACGTACACTATTCAATACATTTCTCCCCAATCCCAGACTATGTAACATTTATGATTACGCAAAACGCAATAATATTCGGAGTACATAGGGGTGTGGTAAGAGACCGAAATTACACTTTATGCATCTATGTTCATGATATCACTCTGTTCAATCCTTGGAATTGTGAAAAGCCATTTATCGATGAGTATTTAACGGGTGGGCCATCTATCGGTCTAAATTTGAACCACCGATTATTTCGAATCTGGCAATACTTCTGTCATTCTATTCTGTCACAAAATTCAGTATATTATCTCCACTGAACGAAATGAATCGATTTACGCTTGAGTAACGTTGGGATTTATTGGAAATCTATTTCCAAAGCAAAGACAATTGGGCGGAAATTGCACGAAAATGTCGTACAAAATTTGATCGCAGAGAAGTACCTACAATGCCCGGTATACGCAAGTTTATTGTTAAAGTTCGTGAAACTAGTTTCATTGTTGATGCGCCAAGACGTGAGTGTGCTCGTACAGTGCGTACACCCGAAAATATTGAAGCTGTGGCTAAGAGCGTGCGTGAGAATCCATCATGACCGCATGACCATCCGCTTCGTTTTCGCTTCGCTAGATGGGCCAACGTGAAACTGCACGATGATGTCATTTTCATCTTGGTGGGTACGTTAACAAGCAAAATTGCCGTATTTGGGGCTCAGAAAACCCACACGTGGTCTTACAGAAGCCAATACACCCATTACGAGTGACTGTTTGGTGCGGCTTGTGGAGCGGAGGCATCATTGGCCCATATTTCTTTGAAAATGTGGACGGCGCAACCATTACGGTCAATGGACACACCTATCGCACCATGATAACCGATTTTATTGTGCCCGCTCTTCATGGTATTGATGTGAACGATGTTTGGTTTCAACAGGATGGTGCAACTTGCCATACATCTCATGCCACAATCGATTTATTGCGTCGAACATTTGATGGCCGTTTAATTAGCCGAAATGGTGATGTCAATTAGCCGCTAAGAAGCTGCGATTTGACACCGTTGGACTATTTTCTGTGGGGCGCCGTTAAAGACAAGTATTATGCGGACAAACCAGAAACAATTGAGCATTTGAAGGCCAACATTCGTGATGCCATTGCCGAAATATGACCCCATACACTCGAAAAAGTGCTCGAAAATTGGTCCGATTGAATGGGGTACTGTGAGGAAAGCTGCGGCAGCCATATGAATGAAATAATATTCCATCTCTAACCGGAACAATTATACCTCACAACAAAAAAATAAATTTGGCAAAATTTCAAACCGTTTTTACTTTATTGCATTTTTAAATTTAAACTTTTAAATGGTCCACCCGTTATAAGAAAATGTATTCTATTAATGAAAATTTAATTAATATTTCGAAGGATATATAGAGACAAATCAAATACAGACATTGACAAAGATTTTCCATTAAAAAATAGTGTTATTACTCAAGCTGATCAATAGATGGCAGTGTGGAAGTTAATTGCAACTTAAGTCAATTACGTCAACAAGAATTGTAAAAATAAATTAGACAAGTTTCAGAAAGCAATGAAAGACGCAGAGGTAAAAATGGCGTCAGAATTTGAAGTGTTTTGTCCACGTTACCACGGCAAGTCCAACGGTTGTGTATTGCGTGTTGAAAGGTCCGGCAGATCAAACGGATGATTTATAAGGACACGATGACAAAACCGATCTAATTAATAATGTAAAGAATTAATTTAATTAGTATTTAACAATGTTATATTATGAGGAGTTTGAGGCTTTTTACGCTTCTCCGAGGTATTAATTTTGTGTTAATGTAAAACTTTCGATTTTATTTTTAAATTGTAAAAATAATTGATTTGGATTCTTCTGTTAATTTATTATATTTTAATAAAGGTATATAAATGGGAATAGCAGTTCAAAGTAGGCGGATGATAGTTACAAGGTGTTTGAAGCGTTTTGTCCAAGTTGGCACGGTAAATTGTACGGCTGTGTATTTCGTGGAAAGTCCAGTTGTTCAGAGACATGATATATAAGATACAGTCAATATGAGAGAGACCATTTCGTCAATTCAAAGCAATAACATCTAATAATATTGTAAAAATAGCATTTAATAGTATTTGATTACGAAGAGTTCGAGGTTTTTACGCTTCGCTGAGGTATTAATGGTATTTTAAGTATTGTATAAATTTAATATTTTCGATGTTGTCTTTTAATTGTAAAAATAATTAATTTGCATTTTTGCGTTAATTCTTTATACTTTAATAAAGGTATATAAATCGGAATAGCAACTTATAGTAGGCTCATGATACCTACAAAGTTTGTCATACCCTAGGGCTGCACTTTGTGTTACATTAAATTAAATTCCTACTTTTAATTTTTCGTTTAAACATCATGTTGTATACGATGCTAACAAATCCAACAACAATTCCTTTACAAGATCAAAGAATTGTTACGCCGATTGGTATACAATCATTTGTTTACCCCAAGTCATCGTTGAGCTTCGATAAACTAACCCCGAACGACGAAACATCTACCACCAAGATAATGCAAGTTTGCACATAGCACGCAAGACAATTGAATTTTTAACGCAACAAAACGTCGAATTGTTGAATCATCCTTCGGATAGTCCGGACCTAAGTACCTTTCCAACAATCAAGAACGGACTGCGTGGTCAAAAGTTCCAGTCGTCAGAAGGAGCAGTTGAAGCTTTCAAAAATCAAATTTTGACTGTACCAACAAACAAGTGGAACAACTGCTTCCAGAGTTGGTTCGCGCACACGCAAAAGTGCATTAATCTTCCTGGAGGATACTTCGAAAAACAATGAAGTCTTTAAAAGCTATCTACTCTTTTATTCCAGTTTTATATGCAAAATTTAAAACACAATCCACGTATGTATACTCTGAATAGATTCAAGAAAGATTTCATTATGGAATAAGGTTTTAGGTATACGCATTGTGCCTTGTTTCGTATATTGGAACGCCATTCTTGGATTAGTTATGATTGATTTTTCAGTTTGCGTAAGAAAAAGAGAATCGACAGCAGTCTTGAACGCATCCAGAAAGAAATGATTTTGGGTACGCCATTTGGGACGACAGTAAACTTTCAATTTTAATTGAAAATTATATTAGCTGTGAACTAAGCACGATATCTAGAGAATAAATAGATATTCAGGGCATAAATATTGATGTGGTTAGGGTTTTTTGCATTTTCCGATATCTAATTTGTTTATTTTAGAACATATTTTTTCTCAAAAGTCTCCTACACTTGTGACTTAAAGTTTGATAGGAATTGTCATGAAATAAATAGTTAACTGTGAAAGCTGTTTAATATTATGTTCCATTATCAATTAGATTTTCGCCAACGATATCTACATTGTTTGCTAAAAACTATGTTGCAACTTTTATTTACTTGGTATACCTCGCCTTAGTAACTAGATGGCGTTAATCTCGAATAATAAAAATTTAATAATTCAATTCTAACAACTTTTGTTAGGCATTGTATGTTACTCATAGATGTCGGTGGTAATGCCAATGTTTTGTGTAATCACATAACGTGTCACTGAATAAAACTTCACTATCTTTTGCCTAAACCTCTAAAATATTGTCCCCCAAAAAATGGAATTAAAATTTGTGAAAAGATGTCATGCGTGTGGATTGATATCCGAGGCGATAAAAAAAACACGTCTGATCAGCAGTCCGTGTCGTAGAATAGAAAACACGTCTTTTTCAAACGCATCATTCCCTCCTCGTACGTCTAAATTTGCACCGCGACACGCCACAGAATGATATACGCACACACCCACTTGCCCATGAATAAATATAGCGGTATAGAACGGCGGCAAGAAAGCTTTATTTTTCTTTTCAACGAGAGAAAAGTGTCACCATATGAAAGGGAAAAAATCTTTCCTTTTGAGGCAAAAAAAGGAAGATTGACGAACAAAGAAGAATTTGCTGGAAAAAAAGAAACCACAGACCCACTACTACAGCGACGCATATTTTTTCACCACATTATTCAACACAATATTTCACTTATGTGCGTGCATACACTGATCACCAAAAGTTTATAACGGAATATACACACGAAAGCCAGCATAATATCAAAATTATTGCAAGTACTTAATATTTTTTGACATTAGTTAATTGTCTGTGTAATACCAAGTCAATGTTAAACTAGATTTTAAAAAAATAAGTTTTTTGGAAATCTCTCATAATAGCGAAAAATCATATATATATTAAATAAATATAAAGGGTATTTCGCGGTGGTTTTAAAGAAGAAATAAAACACATAATTTGCATTCCCTTTCAAAAACTTTTTATTGGTAATTGAAATAGTAGTTATGACATTTATATGTGAAAAATAATATCTGCCAAATGGCCTCCTCTTGCAGCTCCACAGACGTCTACTCCTTTGTTAAAATTTTTAATGACATTTTGACATAATTGAGGCTCTAATCTCACCAATGACACGAATAATTTCATCTTTCAAAGCAGGAATTGATTGTGGATTCTTTTTATAGATTTGATTTTTCACATAACCCCAAAGAAAATAGTCTAACGATGTCAAATCACATGATCTGGCCAATTAACATCACTGTTTCTTGAGATTACACGTCCAGGAAATTTTTCTCAATAAATCAATTGATTCGTGTGCAAAGTGAGGTGTAGCGCCATCCTGTTGAACCACGTATCCTCTAGATCAATATTCATTAATTCAGACCACAAAAATTCGGTTATCATCCAACGATATCGATCGTCATTGACAGTTACAGCTTCACCAGCAGCATTTTCAAAGAAGTAAGGTCCAATTACACTACCTGACTATAATGCACACCAAACAGTAACTCGTTTAGGATGCATAGGTTTCTCATGAATAATTCGTGGATTTTCCTCACCCCAGATACGGCAATTTTGTTTGTTAACATAGCCACTAAGATCAAAATGTGCCTCATCGGAAAACATTATTTTTTGAGAAAAATCAACTTTTTGTTCATTGATGAAATTGACAAATGAACGACGTTGTAAATGATCTAATGGCTTCAGTTCCTGTGTTATTTGAACTTTATATGCCTTCAAAGCTAAATCCTTGTGTAAAATACTCCATGTTGTTGATTCGCTAAGTCCAAGTTGTTGTGAACGTCTTCTAATGAATATTTCAGGATTTTTTAGCAACACTTTGACGAACCAAACCAATATTTTCTTGTGAACGACCACTACGACTGTATTTTTCACTTTTTTGATCTACCATGGAACCGGTCTCTTGAAATTTTTTAATAATTCGACCAATAGGCTTTCAGATAGACGATTATGTAAACCATAAAACTCACGTAATTTTCTAAAAACTCTTTTCACAGAACACTGATTTTCATAAAATAATTCAATAATTTGAACGCATTGTTCTACCTTGTACGAAGCCATTTTTATAAATATCATACATCACACCTTTTAGATGCCCACATACCCAGACAAATTCAGTGCGCCATCTATATTTTATTTATTCTTAGAAGAAACCGCCCAATTTGAAACACACTTTATATGCAAGTGTCCAAAACGTTAGGTTCAATAAAAATTACTGTATTTAAACCTTTATTTATGTGTGAAGCGAAAAACTCCAGAGACAAATCTCTACACCACGTACCACATCAATGTTCGTAGTGTCTACGTATTTCGACAACTAAGTTGTCATCATCAGCAGATATATTCTAATCATACACATTGTGCGCGTTTGGAATTTATGGGGGAAACTTGCGCGGAGTTTTCTGTGCGAGTTTTACCGCGGATCCAGGTGAGATACTGTGATTAATTATCTGCTGATGATGACTTAGTTGTCGAAATACGTGTACAGAATACGAACATTATGTGGTAAGGGGTTTTAATTAAATTTAACCACAATTTCCATCAAAATTTACCTTTATCTTTTCTGTTAAACAATGTCCCAGTGTTTGTCTAAAGTTCAAGTGAATTCGGGATTATTACCGAACTTCGTAAGTAACATCAGGTCGACAAATGTACATATTAAATAATACTCACTCATACGTCTTCGAACTTGTCCGATCTTGTATGTGGGACGTCAATATTGCAGAACATCGTTCTCCTAAATCGATCAAATTCGCTTTCGAGGCACGAGTGTATTTTCCAATCTCTTTGGAAATTATGCAGAAAATGCCGGCAGCAATAACAAGAATGCCAGAAACTAATGGCGTAACCCGGCAGTAGCAGCTGTTCGAAAACGCAATCATCGTCCTCAACTTGTCCATTGTCATCCGTCGCAAGAAGAAGACTTCGCTTTCGACTCCGGCGTTCTATCGTTTTCTTTATTATTTATACGGTTTACGTCGTCCCTTTTCTACTTTAGAATATCTCTTTTTCCAGGGACGTCTTATCGCTTCGCGCAGATCGAGGTGTTGTATTATATATATTCTCGCAGGTATCGTAACAATTTGAATGCAGATTCCCGAGAAATTTGGTTACGATATATGTGCTGCAGTATACTTATACGTATCTCCACACATATGCACTACACTGCCGTCCAAAAGTTCAAGTATTCATTGGTTAATATTATTTGTTTTTACACGAGGGAGCGTTTTTATATTCGCGGAATGGAGGACAAGGGGTGGAAATAAAAAAACCAAATTATTTTTCTTTTTCAATATATTCACCTGCAAGACGGATACATTTTTCACATCTTTCAATTAATTTATTTATACCCTCATAAAAAAATGATTTCTCTTTATCTGCAAAATACGCCGAAACTGCCTCCTTGACTTCATCATCGGCAGTAAGTTTTTTACCCCGCAGCTCTTTTTTCATTTTCGGAAACAGGTAATAATCACTCGGGGCCACGTCTGGGCTGTAGGGTGGGTGATTCATAATTTCGAAGCCCACCTTATGCAGGGCAGCTAACGCAACGCGGCTCTTGTGGACGGGCACGTTGTCGTGCAAAAGCAGAACACCTTTTGTCAATTTTCCCCATCTTTTCTCTTTAATGGCTTCTTTTAGTCGCTCTAATATTGAAGCGTAATATTCTCCGGTTATAGAAACACCTTTATCTTTATAATCAATCAACAATATTCCTTCCGACTCCCAAAATACCGTTGCCATGAGTTTCCCAGCTGATTGTGACACTTTAAATTTCTTGGGAGGTGCTGTGCCCTTTTTATGCCACTGCATGGAGTCTTGTTTGGACAATGGTGAACTTATCTTGTTTGGACAATGATGAACCCAAGTTTCGTCTCCAGTAACAATTACACTCAATACACCATCTTTGTCTTCATTACAGAGGTCCAAAAATGCACGCGAACACTCTACGCGCTGTTGTTTTTGCGGCGGCGTGAGCATTCTCGGCACCCATCTTGCGCTGACCTTAGACATGCCGAGATGATCGTGTAGGATTTTAAAAATTGTTGTATCGGATACTCCAACCATTTCTGCGAGTTGTTTCTTCTTTAGTCGAGCATCTTCGAGTACAATTTGTTCAACTTTTTGGATAAGTGCTGGCGTGGTCACCTCAATGCTCCTGCCCGGCCTCGGTTCGTCTTCAAGGGATTCCCTTCCTTGTTTAAATAAACTATGCCACTTGTACACCATGGTTTTTCCTGGACAAGAGTCGCCGTAAACCATTATTCATTATGGTCGCGACTAATTTTCCTTGCCTGCTAAGGAACTTTATAACGGCACGATATTCGATTTTTTCCATATTTCACTTTTCACTCCTGATTATTTTACTTGGTTGACGATAGCTCAAAGACTAACTGTCTAATAACAATGAAACTTCGTATTTATACTAATCATGAGTCACTGCATAGGCCACGCCCCCAGTGCGCCTACTCACCCCTCTACAACCCGCTCATTCCGCGAATATAAAAATGCTTCCTCGTATATTAATTAAATTATGGCGCCGAGTTCTAATAGGTGTATTATTTGATTAAATAACGAAGAGAAAGCAACTAATTCTTACACAAAATGACAATTAATATAAAATGTAATAAACGATCCATCAAAATATTGGCAATATGTTAGACAAAAGTGTGATAAATCAAGAATCCTGACTCACTTAGCTTCAGGAACTGCTATAGTTACTAACCACTAGACATTGTTGTTGCTTTTACGAGTACGTTTTCTACCAGTTACTTCTGCAATACCTTATAATTCATCGTCAGACACCTTGCCAACTAACTAATGAATGTTTCATCAGTTTCGACGGATGAAGTTTTATGTACATCTTAAAAATAAAACACGACAATACTGCAGAACTTGTAATTACTTTATATGCCAGTTATTAATTTTTTTCATGTCTCGTTATATTGTAGTGTATATACACTATCGCTCATAAGTATTTGGTCACTCGCATTTAACCCGCAAATTGTCACAAAAATCAAAATTAAAATACTAATATCTTTTTATTATTTACATACACGAAAAATATATATTTTTACATCTAAAATAAATTGTTGTATAATATATTTATCTAAATTTTAGACTCGTCTATATGCCCTCCTTTATTTTTAATCACTACAGCACACAATCTAGGCATTCTTCGGATTAATTTTCGTAATGTCTCAGACGTTATTTTACGCCATGTCTCTTGCAGGTTCTTCCACATATTAACAACAGATGTGGGGGCCGATTTTCTCACCTCTCGGTCAAGTTCTTCCCACAGCAACTCGATGGGATTTAAATCGGGACTCTGGGGAGGCCATGCCATAACTTTTATGATTCCCTCGTTGTCTAATTTCAGCAAATATTCCCGGCATAGTTTTGCCAGAGGGAATTGCATTTTCCTCTAATATACGTTTATACCGTTCTTTTTTTAGTATACTTTCGATTTTTACGAGATCGCCCGCATTTGATTCAGAAAAGCAAGCCCATACTATGACTGAACCTCCACCGTGCTTAATAGTAGGGGCTATGCATTCTTCCTGAGCACGCTCACTCACAGACCTCCTCACGAAAACACGTCTTCATGAACCAAAAATCTCAAATTTGGATTCATCGATCCACAATACTTTGTTCCAGTCTTCTATGGTCCAATTTTGATGATCGCGTGCCCTCTAACGTTTTTGCTTGTTCTGCTTGCGTAGAAGCGGCTTCCCCATTGCAATTCTTCCATGAAGACCGGCTTCTTTTAATCGCTGTTTAACTGTGGAAACATTTATGTGTTTTCGACGGACAACATTCATTTCTGCTGTAATTTCTGGTTGTTGCCCTTGGTCTGTCTTTTCGAGTTCTGCTCAACACACTTTCACATTCGCGGTATTTTTTGATGATATAAGCGACGGTGGACTGATTTAAGTTCTGTGGCAACTTCGCGGCTGCTTTTGCCGGTTTTATGGTATGCGATTATAAACGATCGTGTTTCTACACTCAATTCATTCCGTTTAGGCATTTCTAGCCGATTGAATTCTTCGAGACACACGATATCACTATGAGCACCTCACAAAAACTAACTGCAATTTTGCCAAAATACCCAAGTATAAATAATAGTTTACAATAATACACTACTTATCATAACAATCTAAAATTCCCAAGAATTGAGATATCTAATCCCTTAAGTGCAATTATTCTACCTGGCGTTTTATTAGGGTATTATCATTCATTGTGAATAATAGGGTAATCGCATAATTATTTTTGAATAAGCTTTTATAGATTTTAGTGTTTGCTATGAAGCTATTTCTTACTACAGAAATAAATTTTATAATTACAACTTTTCTATAGAAACTGGAATGAAACAAGGGTGACCAAATACTTATGAATGATAGTATATATATATATATAGCTAAAATGAAGAATTTTATTATTATTATTACTATTATTAAAATAAATTTAGATTTTAAAAGAAGAATCAAATCACACTGAATATTGAACAAGTAGGATTGGAGACCACATATTCTCATTGTTCTCCAGATTTGGTACCTGTTACTGTTTGCGTGGTTGCTAAAAAATAAAATACAGGTAAATCGACCAGGAGCCATCAGAATTTTGTAGGAACGCCAAGAACAGGTACAACAATAAATGTATCTACATGAGAGATCTGATAATTCCAAAATTTATTACATTTGTATCGGAGATATACATGAAATGTTATTACTTTTTATAAACTTATATATATTATTTTTGATAAACAATTTTTATTAACATTAACATTATTAAAATGAAAATATGGTATTTTCATGGTTTTGATGTAGTATAGGTTGAATATTTTTCATTCGCTTCTGTTTTTGGTTATTGTTCAATTTTTAAAGATTTCGGAGGTGAAACATACCTTGTATTTTTTGGCTAAAGTGTGGGTGTATTTTTGGCTTATGAAGAATACTTTAATCATCGTCTTATTTTTCACATATACTACAATAAAAGAGTTATATACATGAAATGTTATTACTTTTTATAAACTTATATATATTATTTTTGATAAACAATTTTTATTAACATTAACATTATTAAAATGAAAATATGGTATTTTCTTCTATGGTTTTGATGTAGTATAGGCTGAATATTTTTCATTCGCTTCTGTTTTTGGTTATTGTTCAATTTTTAAAGATTTCGGAGGCTTAGGTAATTATCCTAATCCTCCAAAATGTCAATTTTTTGGCTAAAGTGTGGGTTAAAGTGTCTTATTTTTTTGAATAATGACAATTTTAACATTATAACATAAGGCACTAGGAAAGTTTTGTGAATAAATTTTATACAACTTCGAGTGCGTTTGCACATCTTTTTGACGAACCAATCCAAAATTGTATCCATGTACCTTTAGTACCACAAAATAATTGTGTATATTTTTAGGCTTGTCTAAATACCGTTGCACTGTTCCAGTTAGATGTGGTGAAGAAAGATGTCGATTTGGTATTATCAGATAGATAGACTATAAATTGGCACTACATCATCTAACAAATTTAATTCATTAATATGCATTCAATAAATTTTCTTTCAAGTTTAAACAATTTTTGGAATAGCTTCATTATCGGTCTGTTATGAAATACCTCGTCTTAAACGGTTTAATCACAACCTAAACAAAAACTGAGATGTGTGATCAACTCTTGCTAACAAAGCTCCTTCCCGACAGTCAACCAGGGAGGAGGATCATGAATAAAAACGTGTTTCGTGCAGTGTTTTAGCATTTCTTTTTAAAGGGTTGAAATGCTAACTAAATAGAAACGGAGTTGGGCGTAGTTTGTGGTGTACCTTTTAATTCACGTTCAATAGTTGCAAGCAAACTGGATTGTTAAATTTTTATCATAAGGCTTTCTCAACAAGAACACATATTACATCACTAGATTTCGAAATTCTCTTCATATATTTTTTCTTCACGGCGAACTCGATTTGTTTGATCATCCGTCAAAACGTATCTGATGTTTCAAATATGTAATCGTTCTTATCCTGTTCGTGACTACACTGTAAGTTGCTTAAAAGGGTGTTTCACGTTTCATAAGTTATATATAATTATTTTATTTTACTTACTATGAAGCGCACACCTAGTCAAAATTAATAATGGACGAACAATCGGGTTCTCAGTAGCGTATAGCCTCGCCGAGGTGGCTAGATAGGGGCGATTATAAATAAAATGTATATTCTAACGTAAGAAAACGATTTAGAAATTTATTTCTACCCGTCTTAGTTAACAATCCAAATTTACGAAGCATCTTTCCATCACTGACATAATACAAGCTGTGGGCAATGTACCTGCACGTGTTCACTCTACATTAATTCCTGTGCTGGTTAGCTGGACGATTGTTCAATCTTAGTTATAACTAACCCAGCTATATTAAATTACAAATTCCTGTGTATAAGACACTCTAGCACATATGCACAAACAATCTGTAAAATATCTCAGGTATAAACTTTGAATCTTTATGAAAGAAACTAAATAAGAGATTTGAAACATAAACGGTGGGTACATAAATCCATAGTAGTTAGTCATCCTGTATAGCGATTGTATTTAAACCTTCTTACCTTTAATTATTAAATGTAATAAAATCAAGTACAAGTTGAATGCATAAAGCGCTGGGGATATCATATCACCTGCCGTAGTTTCTATGCATCACTCTCTAGAACTCAAAAACTAAAATTGATTTTTAAAACTTTTAGGCTGTACAAATTTAAAGAAAATTTAAAAAGTAATGCTTTGTAAAATGTATGACCATAGATTGAATGACCTCATCGAGTTAACTATTATATATTTTTCTTATAAACTGGATTAGTTAGTCACCTGCACTAAATTAAAAATTCTTTGCAATTTACGTTTGATAAAAATCTTTCCGAACATTGCCCAATTGAGACGCGTAGACTTATTGTTAATCCCTTGCCAGAGGTTGCGAGACATCTTCGCATCACTAACATGATGGTAGCTATCGGCAATGCACGTGCTCGCCCTTCATTGATGCCTATAGCTGGTTATTCCTAGGATTGTTATACCTTAGTTATAACTAACCCAGCTAAATTAAATTAAAAACTGGGTTATATATAACAAGATACTTCAACACGTATGCACAAACACATGCTGACACAAATTGCACCACGAATTGCGTAGGATTATAATTCTAACTCCTTATAGTTTCAAAATTCACATACTTATGAAAATTCCTGTAACTAAAATTTATAATTCCCAGGGTAGGTTATTTGACGAACAAGAGCTAGAAGACAGATTATTCTCCTAATAAATGAAACTAGTTAAAATAAATCTTATAATTTATTCATATACGATACGTTTTTTACTTTTACATAGAATGTCTTATATGTAGATATGTACATAATTGAATAAACTCACATTGGGTTTGATTACTGATTATAATAAATAATCAAGTGGCCAGTCGTTTTAAAAACACCCTACATCTTTGACGGACCCTGTATGTTCATCATAAACACGGCGTATTTAAGTTATATGTGTTGATTGATATATTCGCGATATATCCTTCGTAATATTGCTTTTAAAACTATGAAAATCCACATAAACGCCCATGCATTTATGAGATTTCAAAGTGCTTCTAAAGTTATTAAAGTTTGTTACTACGTGCACTGTATCATTTTGTTTTGCAGACTAAATGTCTATTCGAATCGCACACTTGTAGGTATTTCTGCGAAAGCACTTACCATGAATTAGATAAGAATTTTTAGAATCGACCTACTTCACTTGCGACACCATCGTTTTAAATATTTACGGATCTGCGCGGCGTTATCCGCAGAGAATTTTGCAATGTTTCGCTTCTTTCGCAAAGGCACGTTGTACTTTTATGGAATGGAGCGAAGAATGTTGTGTCTTTGGCATGAGTCACGATCGTACATTTCTCTCGGTGAAGATTTACACTTGTCAATTTGTCTCGCGATTGTAAATGTTCTGTACTTCGAGACGCCTTATGTCGCCCTAAATCAAATAAATTAGCCTCTTGCATTTGAAAGTTTAAATACAACTTGTATCTACCTACCATGTATCGCCTTTGTGGACTCATATGGGAATATTAATAATATAAGCTTTTTTCTTTGTCTTCTTTTGGAGTAAATTATGTTAAAAAAAGAAGTGAGGAGCTGAAATCGGGATGAGAGCAATACGCTGCCCACTAGGTCGCAAATCTAAGCCAATACATTCTAAAATTAAAATCTAGGAATGAACCAGAATGAGCTTCAACATTATACATAACTCGGTATGGAGTACGAGAGTAGTTTGGCAAGTAGTGAGAATGGAAAAGAAAAACGAATTTTTTAAATACAAAATAATTTTTATTTTTCACCATACTCTCCTAAAAAAGCAATACATTTATTCCAACGGTGCTCCAATGCCCTTATGCCATCTCTAAAATGCGATTCCGGAAGGCTTGCAAAATACTCATTTATGAAGATGATAAGCTCGTCCTTAGACGAAAATTTCTTTCCACCTAGTGTCGTTTTCAATTTTGGAAAAAGGTGGAAGTCGGAATCTTTTTCTTTGCAATTCCTGACCGCTTAGCACGAATCTCAACATTTAATTTTTGTAGAAGTTCTGCATAATATTGTCCGTTTATTGTGGCACCTTTCTGAAGGTAATCAATGAGCAAAGTGCCCTTTGAATCCCAAAAAATTGATGCCATCGCCTTGTTTGCCGATAAAGTGGTTTTCGCTTTCTTTGGAGGTGCAGAACCACGTTCTGACCATTGTTTCGACTGTTGTTTAGTTTCGGGTGTACTGTAGTGTATCCAAGTTTCATCGCAAGTAACAAATCGTCTACAAAAATCAACCGGATTCCACTTATAAAGGTCCAAACACTCATTGGAAATGCGCAAACGAGTGAACTTTTGATCAGTCGTAAGCAATCGCGGCACCCATCTCGCCAAAAGCTTGGAAAGGCCCAATTCTTTCGTTAAAATGTGGTGTACGCGTTTTGTTGAGATGTTTACCATGTCTGCTATCCCTCTCACTTTGAGCCGTCGATCTTGCGTAATAATATTATGAATTTTTATAATCATTTCCTTAGAAGTCACGATTTTGGGTGCTCCAGAGCGCGCATCATCAACACAGCTTGTTCTACCACGTTTAAATTCATTTACCCTTCTACTTATTGTGGCGGATGATGGAGCAGATTCGCCTAATCAAATTAACCTGCAAAACTATACCAAGTGTTTGACAAATGCTAAGGGACAAATATTTTTTAAAATAAATTATGATTGAAGATATGAATGTAAGTACATATGTAGTAGAGGTGGAGTGTTATATTTATCATGTAAAATGGTACAAATTTCGCCACATGGGAAAGCAAGTCACAAAAAGTCCTTTCCAGATGCAAGAATTAGAGATACAGTCCACCAGTAGGGAATATGTCCTCCTTGGACACTGGTGCACATTGCGCATCTGTTTATTAAACTATATTAAATATTATCCTACTCCTCTCTTAAGACGTTTTCCAGTTCTTGCACGGTTCGAGTAGGGTGAGTTATTTGAGAAACACGTCTGCCAAGAGCATTCCAGGCAAGATCTGTAGGCTTTAGGTCTGAAGAGTACGCAGGCCATTCTATATGTTCAATATTTTCACTTTCTAGTCCATCAGATACTCCGACGGTCCTGTGTAGGTGCGCGTTGACGTCCGTAAACAGGAATTCGGGATCTACCGTACGAATAATCTTTCTGCAGTACCTCTGTAATAACGGTTCCTCGCTCAAAGATGTGAAGCTATGTTCTGCCATTTTGCACAATGTCTATCCACACCATCACGTCTTGGCCATACCGATCACGTTCATGAACATTCTGTGGTGCGTAACGTGTTTTTCTCTCTTTCCTGACTAGCTGGTGGTCAGAATCACTTGTTACAGTGAAGCGAAATTTGTCGGAGAACATCATTCTGAACCACTGTTGCTGATCTTAATCAATACGTTCATTACACAACCGCATTCTTTCTTGACGATGGGGTGGTTGAAGTGGGTTGCATTAACAGGCTTCCATGGTTGAGAAATGTTTCTGGCAGATACACATGTACCGGTAGATTTTGCAAGGTATGCAGCTATCTGAATAGGACCGACATATATGTTATATTATGTTTTATTTTGTATATTGCCGGTTCAATTCGAATTTATATAATTCTGTATTTTTAATTTTAGTTATTAGATATATTGTGTATCTTCCTTAATGTATTCCCAGGGAAGTTTTAATTTTATAGTTTAGTTATTGAATGTATTGTGTATATTGTCTAAGTTTATGATATGCACTTAGAAGTGATTACCCAACTTGGCGGAAGAGGATACTCCCTTTGTGTTTAGAGTGCGTCACAGAAATTGGTAATTTTATAAATGGAGAATTTGACAAAGAGCTAGCGCTCAAGAAGGTAGGTGCTTCAGAGCGTATAGAGAAGGGACTCTGGAGGTAGAGCGAGACCTGTATAACAGGTCGTTCTACTCAGAAGGTATGTAAATTGCCCAATACGAAGCGTATCAGTCAATTTTTTGTAAAAAGATATTAGTATTGTGATTATTTTATATACATATCGGTCCTTACAAGTGGACATCGATAAGCATCGTATAAAATTATTCAAGAGCGAATATTTAGGAGTATGAATCAACGCATTGGTGCAAAGAAACGTTCGAAGCGGAGACAACCTGTAAGTTGAACGAAATAGGTGTAGACAATATATGTAATGTTAATTTTGTTGTTCTCTTTCTTGTCCGTTCTGGAAAAAATCTAAAGCGATTCTGATTCTTGTCGACTTCGTAAATATTTAATTTTTCTGCTATTTAAATAGAAGAGGTGTTCATATATGTATGTGCATCCCCTTCGTAATTTGAATCGCCCTGCAAATTATTATTTATAAGGGAAGTAGCATCTTTAGGTAATTATAAAGTCATATGTTTGATCCAATTTGCTAGCTGGTGCATTGTGTTAAAATATAATAACTTGTTACATCACTTCACTTGTATTTTTATTATTATTATTTCTGTTATTACTATTATTTAAGGCGCCCAACAATTGCTAACTCTCCTAGTATTATTCTTAAAATGCTTAGGTAATATACTTTCCTTTTTTACTCATGTTTACATACGGATGTCGAAAAATATATTCGATTTACATACAATCTTTTTACAACAATCTTAAAAAACAAAAAAGAAATACTCGTTGGAACTGAAATTGCGAAAATACATTTGTATTAACTTCTGTTTCGGAACAAGAATACCATAAATATACCCGGCACGTTTTTATTTTCAATTTTAAAGACCATCAAATAACTCACAATTATTTGTCTTTCCAAACTTTATTATTTTTTTTTTTTTTGGTAAAACAGTACACATTTCGTGCTAATCTAGATTCAGATCGCGTTTTAAAATTTATGAGACAGCGTCTCGTTCACAAGCCTCATTATGTATTTGTATTTAAAAGAAGTGCTCAAAGAGGTTATTGATCGTTTCTATAAGGTCCAAAGACATCTTACAAGGTCACAATTCCACTTGCAATCAAAAAGTGATGTTACTTAATCACACGCCACATATTAAACTGGAATTGATCGTTACAGTAAGTTTTCACGGCATTTTTTTCCACTAAATAATTCGTAGAACCAGATATTTATATTTGCTTGTGCCGTGGTTATATAAGTTGATTTTTTTTCCAATTAGATTTCTTGTTGATATTATTTATTAAGCAATTATTTTTTATTGGACTCTGACGTACATTCGAATTATCTCGTTCGTATACCAAGACTTAATTTTGTATTGTAGACGTGCATGAGAGTATTTAATGATAGAAATTGTGGAGCAATTCATTGGTATAATGAATTTCATTATCGTCTCTACGAGGATAGTTTGACAAGTAGTGAGAATGGAAAAGAAAAACGAATTTTTTAAATACAAAATAATTTTTATTTTTCAATATGTTCTCCTAAAAGAGCAATACATTTATTCCAACGGTGCTCCAATGCCCTTATGCCATCTCTAAAATGCGATTCCGGAAGGCTTGCAAAATACTTATTTACGAAGACGATAAGCTCGTCGTCAGACGAAAATTTCTTTCCACCTAGTGCCGTTTTCAATTTTGGCAGAAGGTGGAAGTCGGAAGGGGCTAGATTTGGCGAATAAGGCGCATGCGGTACTAATTGGAAATGCAACTCGTGGATTTTGGACATCGCAACTGTGCTGGTTTGCGAGCGAGCGTTGTCTTGGTGAAACAGAATCTTTTTCTTTGCCATTCCTGGCCGTTTAGCACGAATCTCAACATTTAATTTTTGCAGAAGTTCTGCATAATATTATCTGTTTATTGTGGCACCTTTCTGAAGGTAATCAATGAGCAAAATGCCCTTTGAATCCCAAAAAAATGATGCCATCGCCTTGTTTGCCGATAAAGTGGTTTTCGCTTTCTTGTTTAGTTTCGGGTGTACTGTAGTGTATCCAAGTTTCATCGCAAGTAACAAATCGCCTACAAAAATCAACCGAATTCCGCTTATAAAGGTCCAAGCACTCATTGGAAATGCGCAAACGAGTGAACTTTTAATCAGTCGTAAACAATCGCGGCATCCATCTTGCCGAAAGCTTGGAAAGGCTCGATTCTTTCGATAAAATGTGGTGTACGCGTTTTGTTGAAATGTTTACCATTTCTGCTATCTCTCTCACTTTGAGTCGTCGATCTTGCGTAATAATATTATGGATTTTTATAATCATTTCCTTAGAAGTCACGATTTTGGATGCTCCAGAACGCGCTTCATCAACACAGCTTATTCTACCACGTTTAAATTCATTTACACATCTACTTATTGGAGCAGATTCACCTAATGTTTCCCGTAACTCATCTTTTATTTCGGTAGTTTTCATACCCTTAATTACGAAGTATTTAATCACCGCACGATACTCTGCTTTTTCCATTTTAACAAAACGACGTGTTGCTTCTTTTTCAATCAGCTGTCAAAAATAAACTAATCAACCGATTTATCTAAATATCGGAATGTAAACATATAAATAGGCAACCTAAATTACAGTGCATTTGTTTTACCAATTAGAGCGCCACCTATCTGTCATTCTCACTACTTGTCAAACTATCCTCGTATTTTGCAAAATATCGTACGAGGATGGTTTGACAGAAAAAACAACTCTTTTTGGGACGAAACACAACTTATGTACGTTTCAAAGTAGTCTCCTGCACACACTCATTCTAACGATAGCCTTTATTGTGGGTCGGTAAATTCAATTCCTTGAAATACAGTACCTGGCAACCATTTAATTTTAGTATTTTTAAAAATATATCACAAATAAAGCCAGAACAGACAAATATTACTAATAAAAATTGCTTATTTATGCTTTATAGAAGATATTACCGATTAATATGCCGTTAACCCTCTTTTGGTTTAAATGATTGCACTAATTGTAGCTCGCATAATGTAAATATAAGTTTACAACGATATTCACTTGTTTTGCCGAACGGTATGACTTGAATAAACTTATAGCTTGTCTTTCGTTCGCAAGAATATGTCAATTTTATTTAATTATTCTCTGGATGACCGGCAACTCAAAAGGAGAAATGTTATCTATCAAAGATTTTGAGGTATTTTTTAAGGCAGTTCTTTTATTTAACATGCATATTGCTAAAGTTTATGAATCTGTTTCCAAAACATTAGTTTCTTTGTTGAGAACATCGAAATATTTGCATACCTATACTAAGGAGTGATTCATTTGGAGGTGCTTTGTTAAAAAATTTAAAAAAATAGAAACTTCAATTTTATCGTGAATTCTTTACTATACAAAAGAAGCTTGCCTTACATTTATTTTTTTTAAATTATTTCCTTCAAATGTTGGCCGTAACTGCGCCTAACTTGGTCCATTCTCAAGTTCCAATTTTCGATGACGCTTTCGTGCATTTCAAGAGGTATTTGACGAATAACGGAAGTAATGTTGACTTCCAATTACTCAATCGTAGCTGGCTTATTCATGCAGACTTCGGACTTTACATAGTCCCAAAGGAACAAGTCTAAAGGTGTGATATCACATGATCTAGGCTACTGCACAGGTTCATTACGTGAAATTAAATGTTCACCAAATTATTCTCGCAATAAAGCCATGCTTTCATGGCTTATGTGACAAGTAGCACCATCGCCTTGGAACCAAATGTCACCGCGATCACGGCCTTCCATTTCAGGTAGTAAATAGTTCGTTATCATGGCGCAATTATGGGCGCCATTCACAGTTACGTCCGTCTTCATGTTTAAAGAAATTTGAAGTAACGATTCCATTCGCCCATAAACTACACCAAACTCTGGTTTTGTCTGGATGTAATAGCAGCTCTTCGCATTGTTCTTCACTTCAAATACAGACGTTGTGCTTATTGATTTAGCTATTAAGCCAGAAATGGACCTCATCGCTGAACAAAATGTTGTTCGAAAACAGGGGATCTTCCTGAAGCTTTTCAAGAGCCCAAAGACTGAAACGATGACGATTCGAAAGGTCGGCCGCTTCCAATTCTTGAACGAGGTAAATTTTGTATGCTTTGAAGTTTTAACTTGTGGCATACTGAGTTCTACGTCGAATCTATTTTTGCATCGCGTACAGTCTCAGCTACCATTGCTATGTTGTCTTCACTACGTGCTGGATGTGGTCTACTTGGTTGCGTATTATCCATTAACGAAAATTGCGTTTCAAATTTTTCGATGGCATAGCGAATTGTGCGTTCGCTGGCCCGATTACTTTAAGCGCATGAAACACATTCCTCGTGGAACGCTGATTTTCGTAATACAGCTGAATAATTTGCAGACGCGCTGTGCTGGGTTGAGTCTTTCCTACTTTCACTTTATCTGTCAAATATTGAAAAATGTACATCATAAAGATTTGCCTATTACTTTAAAACCTTTATTCTTCGCATTTGTACTAATAATACTGCACGCTTGAAATTTTAACTTCTAAATTTTTGAAAAAAAAAAAACAGAAGAAAAGCTAATTAAAAATTTGAGAGGGGAAAATAAATTTAATCTAATCTAAAGCTCGAAAATTGAAAAAGAAATATCAAGAGGAAGAAAAACAATTGAAAAAGTAAAAAAAAGGTAAATGAATTGATAATTAAAGTAAAAGTTTTGCGAAGGTTTAAGTTTGTTGCGAATTTTACGAAAAGTCAAGTACTGGATACATTTTGTAACAACTTTTAATTCATTAATTGGAGATAAAGTTTAATTTCGAGAAACTTTTTCGTGACAGCTACGTAAAATTAAAAATAAATCCAAGAATTGGTATAATTTTTCCTTTATTATAACACGGTATTCAATTTTAAAATTTTATTATTGACTGTTTTGCCAAAAATTATTCTAAAATCGTCATATCTTATCGAAGAAGAACCTTTGCATTACACGAACTTGGAGGTTTCCATGTTTATTATTATCACTAGAGAACGGAATTATATGCATTAAAAACCCTGAAAATATGCGCATATACGAGGGAGCGTTTTTATATTCCCGGAACGAGCGGGTTGTAGAGGGGTGAGTAGGCGCATTGGGGGCGTGGCCTGTGCAGCGACTCATGATTAGTATAAATACGAAGTTTCATTGTTATTAGATAGTTAGTCTTTGAGCTATCGTCAACCAAGTAACATAATCAGGAGTGAAAAGTGAAATATGGAAAAAATCGAATATCGTGCCGTTATAAAGTTCCTTACCAGGCAAGGAAAATCAGTCGCGACCATAATGAATGAGATGTCATTGGTGTACGGCGACTCTTGTTCAGGAAAAACCATGGTGTACAAGTGGCATAGTTTATTTAAACAAGGAAGGGAATCCCTTGAAGACGACCCGAGGCCGGGCAGGAGCATTGAGGTGACCACGCCAGCACTTATCCAAAAAGTTGAACAAATTGTCCTCGAAGATGCTCGACTAAAGAAGAAACAACTCGCAGAAATGGTTGGAGTATCCGATACAACAATTTTTAAAATCCTACACGACCATCTCGGCATGTCTAAGGTCAGCGCAAGATGGGTGCCGAGAATGCTCACGCCGCCGCAAAAATAACAGTGCATAGAGTGTTCGCGTGCATTTTTGGACCTCTGTAATGAAGACAAGGATGGTGTATTGAGTGGAATTGTTACTGGAGACGAAACTTGGGTTCATCATTATGAACCTGAGTCCAAACAAGACTCCATGCAGTGGCATAAAAAGGGCACAGCACCTCCCAAGAAATTTAAAGTGTCACAATCAGCTGGGAAACTCATGGCAACGGTATTTTGGGACTCGGAAGGAATATTGTTGAATGATTATAAAGATAGAGGTGTTTCTATAACCGGAGAATATTACGCTTCAATATTAGAGCGACTAAAAGAAGCCATTAAAGAGAAAAGACGGGGAAAATTGACAAAAGGTGTTCTGCTTTTGCATGACAACGCGCCCGTCCACAAGAGCCGCGTTGCGTTAGCTGCCCTGCATAAGGCGGGCTTCGAAATTGTGAATCACTCACCCTACAGCCCAATGCTGGCCCCGAGTGATTATTACCTGTTTCCGAAAATGAAAAAAGAGCTGCGGGGTAAAAAATTTCCTACCGATGATGAAGTCAAGGAGGCAGTTTCGGCGTATTTAGCAGATAAAGAGAAATCATTTTTTTATGAGGGTATAAATAAATTAATTGAAAGATGTGAAAAATGTATCCGTCTTGCAGGTGAATATTTTGAAAAAGAAAAATAATTTGGTTTTTTTATTTCCACCCCTTGTCCCCCATTCCGCGAATATAAAAACGCTCCCTCGTATATGCACAATATCTTGTTAAATTATGCAACAGTTTTTTAAAAATTATGCAACCATTTAGTTAAATATGCACTGACTGTATTTTAAAAAAATTGATGTACAAAAACACAATAGAATTACAAAATTTATTTAAACAAGTTGTTTGTATTATAAAAGATAAATTGATAAATTAATATAAAGTACAAACCTACAAACTATAAAACATTACATTTTATTTTTTATAATATAGTAAATATTGACTAACAATCATATATTTCTCTAAATTTTCCACAAGAAACGATTCTCTTCGATCAGATAACAAATTTTTATATATAAAAAAACTTCTTTCTACATCAACAGAAGTGATTGGTGAAAACTTAAATTTGCATATAGTGGTGGCATCCATTGTTATAGGAGGCTCATAATTTCCATTTAAAATATTTGAAATTTTAGTAAGTTCATCAAACCCTGTATTTTTTGTTAATACGTCTTGCATCTTCGTTTTTATAGAATCACCAATTTTACCTTTAACTTGGTTGACTTTATTTTTGCAATCCGTAATTAATTTCACAGAATCTGTAAGTTCCATGCCCCGCCTCTCTAATGTAGTTAACGTTTCCGTAATAAAACTAAAATTCGCTTTGATAAATGCCAGTTGTTGATTTAATGTAGGAATACTTAAAATGTTTTTACTCTTTAATAGCTGCGGAATCATCAGAAAATTATGACACTAACACTGCAATATCTTTCAAATAATTTGCATACAAAAATGTGGCCTCTAGCCACGTACTCCACCCCGTAATTATTGGTTGAGGTGGCAAAGGAGTATTAGATAAACTGTCTTTGTACATTTGCATTCGGAGGAGTGCTTTTACAAATATTTTCTTGACCGTATTGATTAAACAATTTACATCTGGATATTGGTTACGAATTTCTTTTGCTATTCTATTCACGCCATGAGCTAAGCATGTGACATGTATCATTTTTGAATAAAATACTTTTAGAGTTTGTGCAGATTTGGTCATGTATGTAGCAGCGTCTGACAACATCAATAAAACCTTTTCAGTAGGGACAGCATTGGGTAAATAGAAACTTGTTAAAACTTCGTTTATAAACTGTGACATAGTTACATTGTTGGATATCTCTAATTGTTTCAAACCAATTAAATATGCTTGATCAGGAACGTTTTCACTCAGTACACCTATTAATAAGTTAGCGATAAATCGGCCACAATTGTCAGTTGTTTCGTCGATTATAAAATAAATTGTTTCCAATTAACTTCCTAATTTCACTCATGGTTTTTTCGAAAACATTGTTTATATATTTTTTTCTAAAGGTGCTTTCATCTGGTGCTGGTCTACCACAATACTCCTCTAAAAACGCTTTAAAAGTTGGATTTTGTAATTTCATAAGCGAAATATTGGCACTAACAAAGGCTTTACATAAATCAAAATTGAATTCTTCTCTATTTTCACAGACTGATGCCGAAGAAATTGTTTCATTAAGCGTTAATTGTTTCGTATTTTTCGTTTTCTTCTTATATTTTGAATGCGATGCTGTAGCAATATGTTGTGTAATTTGCAATTTTTTGTCACATGGAATCTATTAATCCGAAAACTGTTTTGGTACTAAATACAAATAAAAAATAATATAAAGTATACTTACTGTTTTGCTGCAACATCGACAAAACAGCTTGTTTAAATTTAAATAAAGTTCTGGATAATCCTTTATCCATGTAGCTATCAAAGACTGTGTTGGTGGCATTATTAGCGTAGAGAAAATAGGGGAATCCCAGTTTTTGCCGATGCGATACCGGGCGGTTTGTAAAATGTAGGGGAACCCCAGTTCTCAAAATGAAAATTCAAATTATACAAATATGCACGTATATGCATTTTATTCTGATTTATGCATCAATTTCTGAAAATATGCAAAATGAAAATCGGTTTTTTACATTTGTTTTTGTTTAATTCGTGTAGATACGGGACAAATTTCTTGGCATATCGATATTATAGAAAATGCAAATGCATATAATTTCAAAAATTATTCAAAATTTCAAAAATCATCGTAACTTATCGAAGAAGAACCTTCGTATTACACGAACTTGGAGGTAATTATTTCCAAGTTTATTATTATCACATTTGAAACTGAACAGATGTGTATGTAGTTTTTTCCATACAATTCTGTCCTTTTGATCTTATTTTGTAGCTTCTCTTTATTAATCCGAATGTCATACTAGCAATTTAAAACTAGAATCTGTGTAGCCCAAGTCGTTGTCGTCGTCCCGGACCTCCCCTGCAAAGGCGACACCGTTCTCTACTTGTTACGTTTCCATTACTTTTGTCTTTCTTTCTCGCCCGCCCCATAGTTCTTAATCGCAAGCGAAGTGCGACCTCGAATGCGTACCTTGACGACAATTGATGATAGCCCACCCACCTAGCGACATCTCGACCTTCCAACCATCATCCGGCCAGTCATTCGTCTCCGACGTATCATCAATAAGACGCCTTCTGTCTCTCCCCCTCTCGAATCCGCCGGCATCTAATCGTCGATTGAAATACTTGTCTATGTTGCTTGGCAATTTTACTTATTTTTTTGTTCATCTTTGCTCTCCGTCTTCGTCGTTATAGTCCTATAAAATTTCTATAAGTAATTTTATACGACCCTCTTCTGAAATGAATTTTATGGTTGTTCATGAAAATCGTTATTATTGGCATATAATGAGATGGAGTGAATAATATATATAAAGGGTGTTTCAAATTTCGCGGTTTTTATAAAATATAGATAAAACACATAATTCGCATTCACCTTCAAAAACTTTTTATTGGTAATTGAAGTATCAGTTATGACATTTACATGCGAAAAATAATATCTGTCAAAAAGCCTCCTCTTGCAGTTCCACAGACGTCCACTCTTTTGTTAAAATTTTCAATGACATTTTGACATAATTGAGGCTCTATTTCTCCAATGACACGAATAATTTCATCTTTCAAGACAGGAATTGATTGTGGATTGTTTTCATAAACTTGACTTTTCACATAACCCCAAAGAAAATACACGTTCAGAATATTTTCTCTCAATAAATCAATTGATTCGTGTACAAAGTGAGGTGTAGCGCTATCCTGTTGAAACCACATATCCTCTAGATCAATAGTCATTAATTCCGGCCACAAAAATTCGGTTATCATCCGACGATATCGATCACCATTGACAGTTACAGCTTCACCAGCAGCATTTTCAAAGAAGTAAGGTTCAATTACATCACCTGACCATAATGCATACCAAACAGTAACTCATTTAGGATGCATAGGTTTCTCATGAATAATTCGTGGCTTTTCCTCACACTAGATACAGCAATTTTGTTTATTAATATAGCCACCAAGCTCAAAATGTGCCTCATCGGAAAACATTATTTTTTGAGAAAAATCAGCTGGTTGTTCATTGATGAAATTGACAAATGAACGACGTTTTAAATGATCTAATGGCTTAAGTTCCTGTGTTATTTGAATCTTATATGCCTTCAGAGCTAAATCCTTGTGTAAAATACGCCATGTTGTTGATCCACTAAGTCCAAGTTGTTGTGAACGTCGTCTAATGGACATTTCAGGATCTTCAGCAACACTTTCACGAACCAAATCAATATTTTCTTGTGAACGACCACTACGTCTGCATTTTTCACTTTTTTGACTGGACCGGTCTCTTGAAATTTTTTAATAATTTGACCAATAGTGCTTTCGGATGGACGATTATGTAAACCATAGAATTCACGTAATCTTCTAAAAACTCTTTTCACGGAACGCTGATTTTTATAAAATAATTCAACAATTTTTAACGCGTTGCTGTACCGTTTACGAAGCCATTTTTATAAATGTCATACATCACACTTTTTAAATGCCCACATACCCAGACAATTTCAGCGCGCCATCTATATTTTATTTATACTTAAAAAAAACGCGCAATTTGAAACACCTTTATACACTGCAGGCCATAAGTTTGGAATCAGTTCCAGTAAATTCATAAAAATTAAAATTTATCTATGTTACGTTCGTATTACTTTGATATAAGTACAAAGGATTATTCTTAAGTACATTATAAAGCTTTACATAAAAGATGTAGTTTTAAATGCATTAATAGTTGGAAAATAACCAGAGATTAAGGAAACTCTGCGTGCGGTATTATTTATTCGAGCAGGTAATATTTTTGCATAATGAACGATTACCTGGAATGGACAAATTTTATTGCAGACCCTTCCGCATAAACCTTTTGTAATTACATTTAGTTTTTATATTTATAAGTATTTATACATTTTGAAGTAATGAGAATATTTTAGTTGCTTCGTATCATTTAAAGTGTGTAGACACATAAAAGTGTGTAGAATCAGTAAACATCGTTTGATTATGGCGAAGAGAAAGCAGATATCGCTAGAAAAACGTGTAGAAATTATTAGTCATCATAATCGGGGAGATTCTATACGGGATATCGCGAAAAGAATGAAGATATCGTACAAAGGTGTACAAAATACAATTAAAAGATACCAGTCTACTGGAGGGTATACGGACAGAAAACGATCAGGAAGACCAAAAATTACAACTCCTGCAGAAGATCAGACAATTATATTGACGTCGAAAAGAGATAGAAGATTAACGGCCTCGCAAATCCGCGGTGAGTTTAACAGGGAGCGTGAAAGTCGGATCTCTTTAACCACAGTAAAAAGGCGGCTCAGAGCGGCTGGACTGATGGGACGTGTAGCAGTTCGCAAACGCTTCTACGTCCGCAAAATAAAATAAAAAGGCTACAATGGGCTAAGTTACACAAAGATTGGACAATAGAACAGTGGGAAAAAATACTATGGACCGACGAATCAAAGTACGAGGTCTTCGGTTCCAGACGTCGGATATTTGTAAGAAGAACTGCTACGGAAAAAATGTTACTGCAATGTGTGGTGCCCACGGTAAACCATGGTGGCGGTTCTGTAATGGTTTGGGGATGTTTTTCTTCGGCTGGTGTAGGAGATCTGGTGAAAATCGACAGAGTTTTGAAAAAGGAGGGTTACAGACAGATTCTCGAACACAACGGTGTGCCCTCCGGTCTGAGATTACTTGGAGAAAACTTTATATTCATGCAAGACAACGACCCAAAACATTCTTCTCATTTATGTAGAGGATATCTCCAACAACAGGAAGCTGACGGTGTTTTACAAAACATTGTTTGGCCGGCACAATCGCCAGACCTCAATCCAATAGAGCTGTTGTGGGAAGAATTGGATAGAAAAGTGCGTGAAAAGTCCGACGTCCCAGACTCACATGTGGCAAGTTATACAAGATTCTTGGGCAAATCTACCCAATGAAACCCTTACAAAATTAGTGTCTCGTTTACCGCGATTGTGTGCTGCCGTCATTAAAGCAAAAGGAGGATATTTCGATGAAAAGTCCGTTTAGTTGATAATAAAAATAAGTGGATGTAAATAAATAAAATTTGCTTTTTTTCCTGCTTATTTTATAATAAAACGTTTTGGTATATTAATATTGTTTTATTTTTACAATGTTTGTTAAAGCCACTACAATATTTTCATTATATTCAGAAGTGATTCCTAACTTATGCAAGTGATTCCAAACTTATGGCCTGCAGTGTATATACATATATGTATATATATATATATATATATATATATATATATATATATATATATATATATTATCACATAAATAAATATGTGCGTGATTTTAAATATGAATAAATCTATGAAAATATCAATTGAAAATAAAGTATCTATTGTATGGTACTTTTCTATCTTTATTTATATTTATATAACCGGTCTTTCATTAAGCCATTTTTAAATTTAAATAAAACAAAGTGTATGTGAGATATCATCGAAATTTTTTATTCGTTCGAAAGGCCTATCCATGCCATTATGTTTGGAATATAGCATTGTGTAAATGTCGCGGTTTCGCTGGGTGGCGTCCATCCGAAATATCCAATTTTCTATGACTCCGGCGCATAAATCAGGCGGAATTTGACCGATGGTATCGGTTATGTTGTCTTTAAGGGTCAGTGTGGTTTGTGGCTTTTTCGCATAGACCTGCGATTTAAGAAAATCCGACAAGAAAAAGTCTAACGGGGTCAAATCGCACAATCTCGGTGGCCACTTCACATCACCTCTACGTGAGATGACCATGCCCCTAAATTACTCGTGCAGAATGTCCAATGTGGCGTTAGTTGTGTGGCGTTTGGTACGGATTTGTTTCTGTGCGAGTTTTATCACGGATCCACTCTGATTGTCTGCTGATGATAACCATTTAGTTATCGAAATGCGTATACAGAATACGAACATTATTGTGGAAAAGGGTTTTATTTACCTTATTTTGATTATTTTTTTGAAGGTTGGGGTTGTATCGTGGAAATGTATTATATTAGGTGCGCAACTAAGTTCTCGCTGTTTTTCAAGAGATGGCTCCAGTAGTAAGTGCTGGTCGATTGCGACATAACTAAAACGTCATGAACCAAGCTTAGACATATGCTAAACAAACCGCTTTGACACATTAGTGATTTTGTTTTTGCGTCATATACTTTTGGTTGTGTGAAAATATCTGATTTTGTGCCAAATAATCGTCATTTGCGGGAAGTGTTGCTTTTCTTCTTTCATTCGAAGAAAACGGCGGCTGAAGCGCATCGAGAACTGCAAAAAGTTTACGGAGATGCTGCTCTAAGTGAAACAATGCCGTGATTGGTTCCGTCGCTTCAAAGACGGTGATTTCGATGTTGACGACCGTTCGCGTGAAGAAAGACCAAAAACCTTCGAAGACGCTGAATTGGAGGCACTGCTCGATGAGGATCCGTGCCAAACGCAAAAAGAGCTTGCTTCAGCATTAGGAGTTAGCCGCCAAGCCATTTCCCAGCGATTGCATGCATTGGGAATGATTCAAAAACAAGGAACTTGGGTTCCTTATGATTTGAAGCCAAGAGACGTTGAGCGTCGTGTCTTCGCCTGTGAACAACTGCTCCAGCGGCAAAAAAGGAAGGGTTTTCTTCATCGCATCGTTACGGGTGATGAAAAATGGATTCATTACAGCAACCCAAAGAGAACAAAATCATGGGTACTGCCCGGTTACGCTTCTACGTCGTCGGTTCGGCCGAATATCCACGCTGCGAAGGTTTTGCTGTGTATTTAGTGGAACCAGGGCGGTGTTATTTATTATGAGCTGTTGAAACCGAACGAAACCATCACTGGGGAACGGTATCGAACCCAATTGATGCGATTGAGCCGAGCACTGCGCGAAAAGCAGCTACAATATGAGCAGAGGCCCGAAAAAGTGATTCTACAGCATGACAACGCTCGGCCTCACGTTGCTAAACCCGTTAAAACCTACTTAGAAATGCTCAAATGAGAGGTCTTACTCCACTCGCCATATTCCCCAGATATTGCGCCGTCGGATTATTACTTGTTCCGTTCGATGGCACATGGTCTGGCTAATTAGCAGTTCCGCTCATATGAAGACATCTCAAAATAGCTTGATTCGTGGATAGCCTCAATAGACGAACACTTCTACCGTGACGGTACTTGAGCTCTGCCAGAAAGATGGGAAAAAGTTGTCGCTAGCGATGGGCAATATTTTGAACGATTCATTTGTAAACAGTTTTTCACAATAAACTTGCATTTTCATCAAAAAAACAGCGAGAACTGAGTTGCTAAAATGATTTTATTATTTAAAATGTTAAATGTTGTGAAATCGTTGTTTACTATTTGTTTCTTTTAATATTTTTTTAGTTTTACTAAAATTGTACATATATTAAATTGGAAAAAGAATGTCCATTTAAATATTACGATATTCCATCTCCACCCTGCCAATTTAAATCCATCTCTATGACCAAATATTACACCATAACATACTTCATCAGGATAGTAACATCTAGAATGTATACCTATTATATACAGGCGTGGTCGAAGTGGAGAAACCGGCAAGCAAGTGATCACTCTCTCTTGTCTGTTAAGTACGGTGCCCCCCTCTATGTTGATACACGGTCGGAGAAGGATGAGGGTCCCCGCTTTTACTTCTTCGACATCAACCAAGACCGTGGTACGACGGTTAGTGTACTGATCGTGTCCAGCGGAGAGCGGTACGGTTCAGGGAATCTCTCGGATTTATTCTCGGTTTGGTGACACTTGGGACGCTCGCTCAGTTAGTCTGTAAGGAAGGTGAATTTGGTGTCGGTTTTTCACCGTGACCCACCACAGGATCTTTAAAGTATCACTTTGTGAATGGATTTTGTGGTGATTGGTGTTGTTTGATGTGAAGAAACTGTGCTGTTTTAGGATTTGGATTTTTTTTCTGAACGATCATGGCTACGTTTGTAATAATGGTTGGTTTTTTGCATAGTTTACGTCTATTTGTAACCACTATTTTTGTATTGATATTTATTAATATGTGATGATGAAATTGTTACGTTCTTATTTTAACATAAAAAGAAAACAAATTTGGAATTACTACGATTTTGCGGTTTTCCCTCTTATCTAATCTTCTTTACTTAGAAGTTTTGAATTTTTGTACTTTCCAATTAAATGTGGTTACAATAGACTACAGTTTTCTTACAATAACTGTTCCTTAATAGTTACAAATTCTAGCGCTCTTAATTGCTTTTCTTTAATCGTTTTTATTAATTGAAGAAAACAAAATAATTAAACATATAATTAGAAGAATCTATTAAGTTGTCAAAATAGAGTGACAATTATATACATAAATGAATTCAACTTGAAATGTTTATTCGCATTCTAGAGAAGTAATGGAGAATTATATACAGTAAGCGATACATTTCTTGTATAATTAAAATTAAAACTTCATTGACTTTTATTGAAAGAACCCGCAGCACGTCACTAGTTCGAAAACTATTTCGAGTTTAATTTTGATGATGAATATCATTTTGATTAAATTCTATGCATTTAATTTTGATTTAAAAACGTCTAATTGTCGTCAAGATGATTGCATCTTTACTTTCTAACAAATACAAATTTTTGTGGAAAAGAAAAACTGATGAACATTAAAAAATATCAATTTTGATGGAGCCTGTGGTTGATTAACTTAATCACTCAAGGTTGATATATAACCCTTTCTACATTAATTTTCGTATTCTGTATACGTATTTCGACAACTAAGTTGTCATCAGCAGATAATTAAACAGTGTTGCACCTGGAAAACTACGGCAAAAATACCAGTGCGTAAACAAATTCCGCACATGGTCTGTACCGTTGAAAGCCAAAACGCACACTGTGCGTTTTGGCGAACCCAACCTTCAATGATTAAATTAAAAAATACGGCTTTTATTATGGTTGAAATAGTTACATTGTTACATCTTCATTGCTTATATTGCGGTTTTAGAATGTTTGCCAAATTTGCGAAAAATTATGTTAAAACTTTTAATATTACTAGGGTGATCTCAGAAGTACCCGACATAATAAGAACTGCCTTGCTCCTCAAACTAGTCATTAACTGCCGACATTCCTTCTTCATCGTTGGAAACGAGCTATTTTTTCAAGTTTGGGGACAGAAAATAATCCAAGGAGCTAAATCTGGCATGTGGTAGCAACTCAAACTTGAATTCATTAATTTTGGCCATTACAATAACGGATTTGTGAGCTGGTGCATTATCTTGATGAAACAACATTTTCTTCTTAGCCAAATGCGGCCGTTTTTGCTTGATTGCCTCACTCAAACGTTGCAATAAGTTCACATAATACTCGCCGCTGATAGTTTTTCGCTTTTCATGATAGTCAATGAAAATTATGTCACGCGCATCCCAAAAAAAACCAATGCCATGACCTTGCCTGCAGATGAGACGGTATTCGCCTTCTTTGGAGCCGGTTCTCCCTTTTGAGTCCATTGTGAAGTAATCGACCCATGTTTCATTCATGATTATGAAACGACGCAAAAATTCTTATTTGTTGCTGTAAAACTTCGCTAAACAGTCAATTGAAACATCTTCACGACAGGTTTTTGCTTGAGTGTGAGCAAACGTTTCACCCATCTTACACACAGCTTTTTCATATCCAAATTTTCAAATAATATGCGATGTACCGCATTTTTTGAAATGCCTACTATGTCTGCTAGGTCGCGCACTTCCTGTCGACGATTCTTCACCATTTCTGGAGTCATCACCTCATTTGGTGGACCACTACGGTGCTCGTCTTGGCAGCTCGTTTAAACTGTGCTACTCAATATTTCACTATTGTAAACAAAGGAGCAGACTCACCCAGAGTAGAATCCAGTTCAGCTTTTATATCGGTTAGACTGAGGCCTTTCAAATAAAAGTTTTGTATCACGTAAGGAAGACCAATTTTTTCCATTTTTACAAATTCACTGAAAACGCTAACTATTGATGGCTGCTAAACAAATACTAAACAACGTGGCATCTTCAAATTTGAAACATATGCCATCTCTAGGTCAGGCCGGGTACTTATGGGATCACCCTCGTACACGAATAGAATTAGAACTTAGAAAAGAAAAAGCATCAGTCCAATCGTAAGCAGATTATATATTTGTAATTACGTGTTTGTGTATAACAAATATCCAAAATAACTGTACTTTAGAAGTAAACCTAAATTGTGATTATTCTTTTGTAAATCTTATCCACCTGCATATACATATCTACATTCACTTTGTACATTTACGAAAGTGCTAGTACTTGTTCCATTACCTGTTATCTATTCACACCGTTACTCCGAAGAATTCTTCCTGTCAATTTTTGTAGGCATTGTTTTATTATGTTTTTATGAACTCATATTACGTAAGTTGCGATCATGTCATCTGAATGGCAGTGAATATTTTTAACAATAAGTTATGTTGTCTTTATTTTTACATAAAAGTAGGTACTTTCACCTTTCATTTCTGGTTCTTTTGTATTTCACTTACAACCAGTTTTAATCGTGGTAGTATCCCAGGACACTTGAAAGAATGTTAATAATTTGTTTTTATTAAAGAATATATTTGATTCCTCATACAACTTTGGTGTTCTGTTCTTTACGGATGTTGGTATGTTTTTGTTTCATCGAAATTAATTACGAGACTTAATCTTTAAAATAGAATAGAATTTTTTTAGGTGCAGTACTTCTTGTAATACAATGATTGTTTTACAATCATTTATTTACGAATTGAATAATAAGTTCAATGATTATGTCTAATTTTGATCCATGATGTTCCATCTTTCTGGTAATCGATTTAACTTTCATCTAACCAACTGTTGATGTTTTGTGAGCGTTGGTGCAGCGACAGTGTGTATAGGGTGTAGCGCCAAAGTACGGACAAATTATATATTTTTTCCAAACATATTTTTTATTGCAAAAACGAAAAGGTTTACAAATTTATTTTAACTACATTATTTGTAAGGCCATAAAGAACACATTTACTCATTGTATCCCCCGCTTGCGCTAGTGACGACCCCCATTCTCGGTCTGAAGCGTGCGCAGGCGCGCTTTAATATGCCACGGTCCATATCGGTGAACGCCGCTTGAATGGCGATTCTCAATGATTCGACGTTTGGATGTCTGGACTTCTGACTACGCTCCATACATAGAAGTCCAAAGGATTCAAATCTGGGCTGTTGGGAGGCCAGAATTCTTTCGGCCAAAACATGTCGACGTTATTCGACAACCAATTTTGCACCAAATGATTTGTGCGGGCGGGTGCACCGTCCTTCTGGAAAACATACGGCTTTCCAGAGGACACAGTTTTTATCCACGACTTCAGTACATTTGTCAGAACACGCAAATAAACTTCTCTTGTGATATTTTCCCATTTGTTAAAGAAATGTGGTGGCATGATATCACCCTCACTGGACACAACATCTAACACATGAATATTCGCCGGAAATTTCATTCTGGTAGTAATGGGGACATCTTTAGGGTCGTGGACGAGCCAGCGGTCATTCTCTCGATTGATTTTCACATCCACAGTAAATATTTTCTCGTCAGAAAAAAAAACCTGAGTCGTCCAGCAGTATTGTTTCTTAAGGAACACAAAAGAAGGTTGCAGCGTTCAAATAGCTTTTTCCGGGCGGTTTCGAAAAGCATCTCTCTAACTTAACGAAGGTCTTCCTCGATAACTTGAATCATAGTTTTCTTGCTCACACCAACAACCAACGACAATTCTTGAATCGACTGCCCTAGATTCTTAAAAATCAGTTTCTAAGCTATTTGAATGGTGTTGAACGTCGCGACAACGCGCTCCTTCTAGTGGTTTTCCTCGTCGATGTTGCAAAACCTTCGTTGGACTCTCCGACTCGTACTTTGCGATGACATCACACTCAGTCGATCTCGGGTACCCGAAGAACTGGGTGATTTCTGTCGGCGAGCGCCCAGCGCGAACATTTTCGATAACCACGGCTCTTCGGTTGTACTCCGAACTTGGTTTCAACTTTGCGGCTGTTTCGAGGTTATGTTGGTTTAGTACATGCCTCAAGCTATTTGAACGCCGATCGCGACATCTACCAGTGGTATAACACGGCGGAAATTTGAATTGTATTTTGTCCGGATTTTGGCGCCACACCCTGTAGTGTAGGTTGGGTTGTCATTGGTGGAATCAATGCAAATTGCGGACGATCTACACTCACTGCTGTGTGCTACAAGTGACATAAAAAATATGTGTGTTTTAGCAAAGTTTGAGAGTGCTATAAACAAAGATTTCGAGTTTTACCAATGATAGTGCGTGTATATATCCGTTTTCTAATTCTGAAGATTATTTTAATTATGCGTGTATTACATCCGTAGAAGTCGAGCGGTCATTTTCTAAATATAAGAACACCTTCTCAGCACAGCGTATGTTACTTTCCGAGACAAATGTGGGAACTTACGTTATGCTGCAGACATTTTATCGGTCTTATCTATTTTGCGCCACACAAGAGTGAATAATGTGTGTTATTTATAAAACAAAACATAAATAATATAAATAACGCATGCATTGCAAGTTCGTCCGTTTGTTCGTACATTCGCCTTGTTACGATTCTAACTCGCGGGAAAAATATTCCAATTCTAGTAACGACACAGATTTAGGTCTTCTACATGGCACGAACTGCTAATATTCGTTGCATGTTCTTTTATAGGATCTATTCTTCAATATGATTTTACGCACTGTCAAAAATTAAAAAAAATATTTTTTATTTCTTTTTTTTAAATTACGTAATATTTCCTACACTTTTCATAATACAAAAACTATATCTCTTTCTACTACAACAGGAAAATAAAATTATTTCTCGTTAATAGGTGTGAAAAATTAGCGTTTAACTGTATTTAATTTAAATTATTCCAGCCTACATCATTCGCGTTCATTCATTTCAAAAATATACGCATTACAATGAGAATGTAATAAAAGCGTAACAAAAATTAATAACAACAGTCCAGTTGAGCACCTCATAATAAATTGGCCCGTATTCGAAGCCTCTCCCAATAGAAATTGATATTTACATAAACATAACGTAAAGTATAGTCTAATTATGGTACAGAACAACGCACACGCCCATAAATTATGTATTTTTTTCATTCTTCTAAGCGTGCAGATAATATGTTACATTAAACTATGAACGCGAAACACGCACCCTGCGTGTAACATAACACCTCTTCCTGTATCATAATTCCTTTCCATCTTCGATTGATATTTTCTGCGCTAATAAAATGCAGACAAAGAGATGATCATGATGACAGTACCGAAGATAATTATTTCCATAATACGATACGTCGGTATGTTGCGCGTATTGTTGCAGTGTCTGTAGTTCTCGTGGAATAAGGATATCGTGCCTCGTGTTTTCTTCTAGTCACCAAACATATTTCCTACGTTAACATTTCCTACAGCGTCTTCGCGGTAATGACAGAGGTTTTTCCAGTTTCAGCTCTGTAAAAGGTATCCGTTCATTAGTTGGCGCTGGTTCTTTCCAAGTTCATTTCGTATTGAACTTTCTCGAGGGGTACCGGTGGAACTTTAGTAATGAATTTTCTCTTTTCTCTCTCCACTCTCTCCCTCTCTCTCTTTTTTTTACATCCACCTGAATTCCTTAAATATTCGATTTAATTAAATTAAAGGAATGGATGGTTGATATTCTTTAATTAGTTGTCTTGGATCTCTTCAATATTCATATTTATATGTCGTAATTTAGAGTTTCATTACCGGACGGGGGGACGTTAATATCTATTAGCGTATTTCGCAATATGCTATTCGTAATTTGATGTGAATTTTTAACGAAACCGTGCATAAATATTAATTACTGGTTCATATAAAAGTTTAGAAATAATCCTGCTGTTTCATTTCATTTTGAGTTCGTGTAATCAAGTCCAATTAGTTTCTAGTAGTCGTAGAAACTTTAATTTAAACATGCAGATCCGTGCTGTGTTATTATTATTTTTATCGACGAACCAGCAGGCGCAAGTGTATAGAAATTAGCCAGTTTCTAATCTATTACATTAAAATAACAACGCTATACTTCTACCTCTTGGACTGAAATGAAAATTATCGAAGAAAGGGAAGTACGAATTTTATCGTCTCACCAACGAGGGTAGCCGTTTATATTTCGAGAACTGGCAACACTGTTGGTGTTGCTTCCGATCTGATGATTGCACCATGAAGTTTGTCATTTTTGACAATATATTTACCTTAACAGTTTTATTACCCGGTCACTATTTTTATAGTTGTTCTACTGTTGCGTGATAGTTGCACATGTGCAAGGCTTACATTAGAAATACTTTGCCTCGAAGTGTAGTAGTTTCTAGTAGTTAGGGAGGCAACGTGATTGAATCATAACAATGTCTTAGCTAACCGAGGGTAGCCGTTTATATTTCGAGAACTGGCAACACTGTTAGTGTTGCTTCCGATCTGATGATTGCACCGTGAAGTTTGTCATTTTTGACAATATATTTACCTTGACAGTTTTATTACCTGGTCGCTATTTTTATAATTGTTCTACTTGTGATAGTTGCATATGTGCAAGGCTTAGAAATACTTCGTCTCGAAGAGTAGTAGTTTCTAGTAGTCAGGAAGGCAACGTGATTGAATCATAAAAATGTCTTAGCTAACCAAAATAGAATACCGCGCGGTTATTAAATTTTTAACAAAAGAAGCACCATTTCACTAAGCCGGAATCCACGAACACGGTTGTCAGGAGTTGAGATATCCACTGTATAATTCGGACATAGCTGCCTGTGATTCCTTGTTCATTTTCTACTTTAGAAAAAGACAAGATGATTTAAGAAAAAATTTTTAAGACAAACTTTAGAAAGGATGGCTAAAGGGATAATAAGAAAGCGGATGAACTAGTTTGAGAAGTTTCACCTTTGACTTTCTTAATAAGTCAGAGCCTTGGAATTGCAAAAACAGATCTCAAAATATAACAAAGTGTCAGAGACGGGCAAAATAGTTCTTTAGAAAAGGCCGAACTTAGTAGAGACAGAAAGTCTATTTTGATGAGTGTACTGGAGGTGAATATTCTTCAAACTAATTTGATACTCTTAGCAGTTGGCATTCTAATTACCACATCCTGCTAAAAGCATATTTAACAACACACCAGTTTTATTCAAATATGTTTATTATTTAAGAATATTCTCTTGTTAGATCCAAATTCATTTGATTTAATATGGAATTTCGAACGAAGTCTTGGAGAAGATTATAAGAACCAAAAACTGTATTCTGTAGAATCATTTGGGTAGCGAATAATCAGCCGACTAAGCCGAATACGCAAGATGATATGCCTAATATCACGTAGTACCAGAGACATAAAACTGACAAAAAAAATTTGAGAAGGAAACGGGAAAAAACAGCTGACAATTATCACAAAAAAACGAGGGAAATGTGAATATACATATTATGAACAAACACAGAGGGACACGCATATATACACTAAAGGAAGGTGTAAGAAAAGGTGGACAGAAACATATAAACTAAACACAATAAGAAGTCAATCAAGAATAGAAAATACTCCTTTGCAAATAAGCAACGTAAAAACATTTTCGTAAACTAAAAATAGGTGGGTAACAAAGTAGAGTGCTAAAAGGGTGCAAATCTATGTCTAGAAAAATATTTAAAAGGTTTTGGCCGCATGTAATTTTCTTTTTGTTCTTCGCCAGTCTAAGTGGACACGGTCCTCTCCAATGGTAGGCCATTGAATGGTGGATGGATATGGTAATTTTGATGGAGCCTCTGGTTGATTAACTTAATCACTGACGGTTGATATATAACGTCGCACCTGGAAAACTACGGCAAAAATACCCGTACGAAAACAAATTCTGTACACTGGGTGTGCGTTTCGGCTTTCAACGGTGCAGATCGTGTGCGGAATTTGTTTCCGTACGGGTATTTTTACCGTAGTTTTCCAGGTGCGACAGTTTTTAATTATCTGCTGATGATGACAACTTAGTTGTCGAAATACGTATACAGAATACGAAAATTAATGTGGAAACTTTCAGTGATTAAGGTGGGTGGATAGTGACAGCAAGGAATTAAATCTGTCGTGGGTGGGATTTGGGTTTTAAGACGTGGGAAAGAACCAAGGTTGGTGCTTACAGGTCTCCTTCCCTGAAGTATACCTATTGCCAAGATTTCTATAACATTCAGTATATTGTGGTAATAATATTATTTATTCCTTTTCTTAATATTTTTATACAATTATTTACGACATTTTTAAACTTTAAAATAACAAAGTCTAACAATAACGGATCGCTATTGCTTGCCTCAAAAGACAATAAACAACGAAAACGCGTACGAAGTAGCAGACAAAGAACGTAATTCCAAGCTAAAAAACGACCATTTATTCCTCGGGAAAAACACAAAAAATTCAAAAATTAAAACGGTAATAAGTAATAACGCCGTTCGCGACCATAAAAACATATCGCATGTAGAAAATAACGAGATATATAACTTTTTATGGCTTAGCAGCGAGAAACGGTGCCCGAGCATCAACAGGATCATGACAATGATGATGCCGGGGCACGATTTTTGCCGTCTTTCTTTTGTATTTTCGCAAGATGCGATGAACGCCGGTAAAACGTGACTTTTCTAATGATGTGTCTTACGACGGACAATGCGAACCGAATCTTATGGCGACAGACGTATAATAGGTATATATAGGTATAGAACGGGTAAGGAACCGAGCACGTTCGCTCGCTGTACACAGTGATAATTCAGGTAAGAGAATCTTGATGACGGGCATCTCTCGACGACGTGGGGAGAGAAGAGAAAGAATGGACTACGGGCGAATACCGAGCTATAACGGAATGACGAAAACTGGTTCAGAAGTTATGGCGCAATTTCGATCTAAACTGACGAGAAGATAAGTGAACGTAGTATATATGGAAATAATAAACTGCGCAAGGAGTGTCGAAAATTCAGGAAGGAACTCGTGATGATAACAAGTTGAATTATTTGTTTAGGAGTTTAGTGTTAGATAAAGGAGAAGCAGTTAATTTTTATTATTCATCTTCGAGTATTGATATTTCTTGACCTAAAAGCTTCTTATCTTATTGTTAAAATGAAATATTGTTTTTCTGGTGTAATACTGGGTGGGCCAAAAGTCACCATGGGGTTTAAAAATTTAATAATTTTTGCGTTTATATATTTTTTAAAATTTTTTTTCAGATTATACAACCATGCTCAAATGTATTAGACACCTTACGAATTTATGTACATACATACATATATAGTTTATATAGTTTAGTCAAAAGAGAGGTGAGGAAAATAAAACTGTTGTGAAAATTATGTACAAAGTGTTATTTAGTAATATAACATCTACCAGAAGGCGTTTTGCTCAGCTAGGAGCATTACGTCATTACGGCGCATTTAAAAAAAAAGATTTACTGCTATTCCCATATAAGGTGCAATTGGTGCAAGAACTAAAACGCGCAGATCATCGGCAACATCTAAATTTTGCAGTTAAACTTCAACAGTAGGCTAGAAATGAAATCAACTTCATTGTAAATCTGATTATGAGTGATGAAGCTCATTTTCATTTAAATGGCTTTGTTAATAAGCAGAACTGTAGGTTCTGGGGTTCTGAAAATCTAAGAGCCATTCATCAACGCTAATTGCACCCCATTAGGTGTACAGCATGGTGTGGCATTACATCTGAAAATATCATTGGGCCTTACTTCTTCGAAAATGAAGATGGAAGTGCTGTAACTTTAAATGGAGAGCGGTATCAGTTTATGATACAAAATTTTTTACGTTCTGCTCTTGAAAACAGACCTGAGATGTGGTTTCAGTAGGATGGAGCTACTGCCCACACTGCCCGAGACACAATGGTACTTTTAAGTCAAATTTTTGGAGAGCGAATAATTTCCAGAAATTCGGAAATTACTTGGCTAGCGCGTTTGCCAGATTTATCAGCATCCGACTATTATCTTTGGGGTTATTTGGAGGAGCGAGTATATGTAAACAAGCCCGAGACAATCCTTGAACTCAAGGCCAACATTGTTGCAGAAATTCGAGCGCTACAGCCACAAATTTTGAAAGATGTTATGGCAAATGCTCTAAATCCAGCCCATCATTGCGAAGCTGAAAACGGAGGTCGTTTAAGTGACATTATTTTCCATACTTAGGGTTAAAAAATTTCCATTTTATATATTTTATTATCTGAAAAAAAAAATTAAAAAAATATTTAAACGAAAAAGTTATTAAATTTTTAGAACCCATGGTGACTTTTGGCCCACCCAGTAAAACTCGTTTCAGAAACTATTTAGGATATAGGATATATTTTGAAAAAATTTCATAACTTTCTCGGATATTTTTACATTTATTACATTTAACTTTTTTTTTTTTCCATCTATGGTGTTACGATCAAATCTTAAACAAATAAATAACTTAATTCGACCCTTAAAATACTAAAGAACTTCCACTAGCAAGTGAATTGGAACCGCTTTCTAATTTCGACATTTTTTTCAAATTTATCAGAAATACAACAAAAACACACACATTACTAATACACAATGTTTATTTATGCTTCATAGAAGATATTACATTTGCTACTGATCCCTGGGCTCTCCGAGATGTTGGAGAAAAGTTCTCGAAAGAATCGGCGTCTCGACGTTTCGATGACATCTCAATCATCTTCTTCAGGAGTTATTTCGTAGGGAAACGTTAACGTGAAACTGCTCATGAGAGTTGTACTAAGTTGCTGCGCGTAGTTGGTTCTGCACTTGTCGAGCGTAGGCTGGAAACCGAGCACCATATCCAATTTAATTCTACCAATATCCTATCCCGTACTAACCATTACTACGGTCGCGAAATCCGTGAATCTATAGAGATCTCTAAGCACCCCAATAACCTAAACCGCGATGATGGCTACCCCCTATACAACGCCTGGCAATCCTGCATCTCCAAACAACCCAACTGCAACCGTAACTCTCCATTGACCCATGATCCATTACCCATATATTTATAAACCCGGCCACCATCGACTTACTCCAGTTTCAGTGCAACAAACAGTAGCCGTAGTTGAGCCTTGAAGATGTCCCATACGAGTGGGTACGAAACAAGGAAAATTGCAAAACGAACTTTTTTCTCCTCCGAAGCTCTTATAATAATGTCAATTATTCTGTGAATCTGGTCTACGGTAGAGTGTTTATTTCTAAATCCAAACTGTGGGTTTGTAAATATGAAAATTATTCCGAAACTGGGCACACAACAAATTCACGAAGGTACTAAAGACTAACAAAATAAGAAAATTCAAAAACAAATCTAAATTTATATTTATTTTACAAAGTTTTAGGACTTACACTTAAATATGATGCTTTTCCATGCATTATTTATTATATTTTACTTCTAACACGTCATAAATCCAAAATACGTATCTAAGAACAATATCTGTGTAATGTTAAATGTTACATAACCCTCTCAAACTTTATATCGATGTGTTCCATATATAAAACAGACGTGCTTGTACTGTTTCTGGTAAAATCCATTCGAAACAGAGCTTTATCTTTAATCCAGCTGAATTATTGTCTTTTTTATCGTCCGTCAACTCGGCCAATTATTTCCGCTCGCCAGCACTAATATTTTACTGAACTTGTTTCACATGTATCGCCCGCTTTTACTGTTGCAACCGAATATTTCTCTGCAGTATTGCTTCGGGAATAATATGTTAGAGATACGCTATAAAACACACGTATGGAGTTTATCTAGGTATATATCATTGTTTATATCAAATAATACAATTGTTTCTGTTGTTTTATCTGTCGAATATGTGTAAGGTCATTCTTGCGTCATGTAGTATTAAATGTTCCAATATCGAAGTAGATATAAGAGTTACGAGCGAAATTTATTATTGTTTGAAACGCTCGCTATCTTTTCTATCAGTGTTACCAATTAAATTGTTAAGGAAAAACAATTTTAATTAAATTTGAAAATGTGGTTAACTGTAAAAGTTGATTAAAAGTTATCTCTTTCGTGGCAATGTGGTTTTTAAATTCGAACGTGCTTTTGATACAACTAAGTCAAAATTAATGTTAATACATTTAATATACGAGGATAGTTTGACAAGTAGTGAAAATGAAAAAGAAAAACGAATTTTTTAAATACAAAATAATTTTTATTTTCCAATATATTCTCCTAAAAGAGCAGTACATTTATTCCAACGGTGCTCCAATGCCCTTATGCCATCTCTAAAATGCGATTCCGGAAGGCTTGCAAAATACTCATTTACGAAGATGATAAGCTCGTCGTTAGACGAAAGTTTCTTTCCACCTAGTGCCGTTTTCAATTTTGGAAAAAGGTGTAAGTCGGAAGGGGTTAGATCCGGCGAATAAGGCCCATGCGGTACTAATTGGATATGCAACTCGTGGATTTTGGACATCGCAACTGTGCTGGTATGCGAGGGAGCGTTGCCTTGGTGAAACAGAATCTTTTTCTTTGCCATTCCTGGCCGTTTAGCACGAATCACAACATTTAATTTTTGTAGAAGTTCTGCATAATATTGTCCGTTTACTGTGGCACCTTTCTGAAGGTAATCAATGAGCAAAATGCCCTTTGAATCCCAGAAAATTGTTGCCATCACCTTGTTTGCCGATAAAGTGGTTTTCTCTTTCCTTGGAGGTGCAGAACCACGTTCTAACCATTGTTTCGACTGTTGTTTAGTTTCGGGTGTACTGTAATGTATCCAAGTTTTATCACAAATAACAAATCGCCTGCAAAAACCAACCGGATTCCGCTTATAAAGGTCCAAACACTCATTGAAAATGCGCAAACGAAGTCGTAAGCAATCGCGGCACCTATCTTGCCGAAAGCTTGGAAAGACCCAATTGTTTCGTTAAAATGTGGTGTACGCGTCCTGTTGAAATATTTACCATGTCTGCTATCTCTCTCACTTTGAGTCGTCAATCTTGCGTAATAATATTATGGATTTTTATAATCATTTCCGTAGAAGTCACGATTTTGGGTGATCCAGAGCGCGCTTCATCAACACAGCTTGTTCTACCACGTTTAATTTAAATTCATTTACCCATCTACTTATTGTGGCGGATGATGGAGCAGATTCACCTAATGTTTCCCGTAACTCATCTTTTATTTCGGTAGCTTTCATACCCTTAATTACGAAGTATTTAATCACCGCACGATACTCTGCTTTTTCCATTTTAACAAAACGACGTGTTTCTTCTATTTCAATCAGCTGTCAAAAATAAACTAATCAATGGATTTATCTAAATATCGGAATGTAAACATATAAATAGATATCCTAAATTACAGTGCATTTGTTTTACGAATTAGAGCGCCACCTATGTGTCATTCTCACTACTTGTCAAACTATCCTCGTATTGACGTTATAAGGTTGCACTTTACTTGGTGTAAAGTGTGTGCGAATGTTCTAGGTGTTATGATCAGAGTTGGGATGTGTTCCCGGGAGCCAGGTTCGTACCGCTTCCGCCAGTGTAATGTAATATCTATATAAGGCGAATGTATAATTATTAAGTATGACGGATATGCGTAAGGGAAACACGAGGCCATTTATTGACCCAGTGCGGAAGTTTATCGATGAATTTCTCGATTTATATGATGATGGTGCTAAAATATACTGTAAAGTTTATGATAAATCGTTGATATGCTGGGACAAGCGCGACTGTAAAAATCATATAAAAAGCGTACATCGCCTAAATAAGAAAATCGTCTGTAATTTGAGACTTCGTCTATTTGATAAGCAACCCTTTCATAACTTCTGGAACAAATACAATCCCAACTAGAAGCTATCGCCCCTAAGAGGGTTACAAAGCCATATGCCAACAATTACGTTTTATCCACTACTTTTTGAGTGCTTTTTGGTCTTTGGGGTGAAGTGATGTTTATAAAACGTTGTAAAATATCGTTATCTAGACATTGCTACGACATAGTTATTCTCTTTCGCTTTTGGCGCATTATTAGCTGATGGGGTACTGATCTAATGCTGAGCTTTCGCACGTCTAAATTCTGATATAAGATCTAATGTAGACAGTGGTATGATATGCCTACTTTCTCTGTCCTGTTTCACAACTTTACTGGTGGTCATTCGTCAAAATTGGACTTTTTCACTTGTTTCTTCATTGGTAGCTGTTAGTCCGCCAGGATGTAGTACATTCTCTAGACTTCTTCTACTGTTTTCAAATTCAGTAATCCAGTTTACAACTGTTGCAAACGAAGGAAGAGAGTCATCATGAATTTTATTTAACTCGTCAATTTCTTGTTTATTACATTGTTATAATTGAGGTAAAGATTAATGAAAAAATCAAGTCCTTCGTTGGGGAATCGAACCCCAGTCGTCCGCTTACCGGGTGCTCCACCATTGAGCTACCAAGAACTGTGTTTAATTACGCTATAAATGTCATTATAGAAACAGATCTCTTTTTCGTTTTAATTTGTTTAGGATTTAAACCTTTTAATGAGAAATGCTCCCCTATCACCGCACGAAATTAGATTTTATTAATGATTAAGAATATATAAAGAATTGTTTACTCGGGTCGATAGTAGTAGCATGTGTTTCTGTTCAATCTGTTTTGAAAATTTGATAGTTTTACAAACAATGGCGCTTTTAAAAGAATCGAACAGCGCACGCGCCTAGCGCCATCTTCTGGTTCATTGTAGAGACATTCCGATATACCTTAGTATGCATAGACTTTTCCGTATTGCTTGTGAACTTTCATGGCCGACTGTTTTACACGTACTAATGCATTTAATTCCTGGCATCCCAGCATCGATGTCAGCAATAGAATTTTAATTACCCAACCTTGTTTATTCATATTTATCAATCAGCCTAGGAGCAAACGTACGTACTTGTTTCCGTGATTCATAGAGCGCTGGAGGAGAATATTAATGAGATTTTTTTCAACATTAATCCCAGTAGGAAATCGCCGTGATTCAATAACGTATTATTGATTTTATGCATGTCGAACGAAAGAATTACACGCTCGGAATGAATGGAAAAAATGCGCGGACAAGAAACGCAACGCAATAAAGTCGTTGTCATTAAAATGAACCGGCGCATTTATGCAAGAGAAACTTTATTTATTAATTACAGGAGTCTATCACTATGACAACGATATTTGTTAATTTAAATGCATGAAAAGCGTAGCTTTGCATTACGCAGTCTATTCTTCGGCTGATTTATTGTAATGTATTGGGTTGGCAAGTAAGTACTTTCGGTTTTGTAGTATAAAATAAAACACTTTTTTTTTAAACAAAGAATAGTTTTTGATCAATTATATATTTTCCATTTTGCTCAATGACCTTTTGCCATCTTTCTTTCAGCTGCATGATTCCGCGCTCATAAAATTTCTGGTCCTTATCAGCAAAAAACTGAACCAGGTGCGAGTGAAGGTCATCGTCATTTGTGAAAGTTTTACCATTCAAAGAATTCTGCAAACTTCGAAATAAATGGTAATCAGATGGTGCTAGATCAGGGCTGTATGGGGGATGTGGCATCACTTCCCAGCCAAGCTCCAATAGTTTCCCACGAGTTGCCAAAGACGTGTGAGGCCTTGCATTATCTTGGTGGAAAACTACACCTTTCCGATTTGACAATTCTGGCCGTTTTTCTTTGATTTCTTCATCCAGTTTTATTGTTGACAGTAAACATCAGAATTGATCGTTTGGTTCCTTGGAAGCAGCTCAAAAAACACAACACCTTTGTAATCCCACCGAACTGACAGCATGATCTTTTTTTGGATGCAATTCAGCTTTCGATGTGGTTCGAGCTGGTTTATCGTGTTTGCTCCACGATCGTTTTCGAACTATGTTACTGTACAGGACCCATTTTTCATCACCAGTGATGATTCTTTTTAAGAAAGGGTCGGTTTCATTTCGTTTGAGGTGCATATCGCAAAAGTTGATTCTTTGTGTTAAATGAATTTCTTTCAATTGGTGAGGTACCCAAATATCAAGCTTCTTAACTAGCCCAAGACATTTTAAATGTTTTTCAATTGTTGTGTGCGATACATGTAGCCTCTCCGCAACCTCTCGAACAGTTATATGACGATCCTCTTCAATTATGACTTTGATTTGGTCATCATCAACTCCAGTAGGCCGACCAGAACGCTGCTCATCTTTGAGGGAAAAATCTCCAGAACGGAATTTTTTATGCCAATTCTGACACGTGCACTCTGTTAAGCAATTAGCACCATAAACTTCACCTATCTTTTTATGAGCCGCAGCAGCTTTCTATCCTAAAATAGTAAAATATGTAGAAAATGTTCGTTTCTGCACTCCATTTAAAATTAACTCACAACTAATAGCTTTAATAAAAATCACGCACTATTTGCTTCTGAAGTTACGTCAATGTGACTAGTATTACGCGACAAACGGTAAAGTACAGCACTAACATACGTTATACAAAAAATAAAGCAACGCTCTCTATCAGTAAAAACCGAAAGTACTTAGTTGCCAACCCAATACATGGTGCATTGTTGAACAGATATCGCTTAAAAAAGTCTCCTATATTAGCATAGTTTATGTAATTCTACTGTAGAACTGAAGATTAAAATATGATCATTTAAGCGGAATTGCAACTCGACATTCATTTTTTTTATCATTTTTCAACTTTGACGTACTTTGATCAACGATGTTGAAGTGTCATTATGTCACTGTTGTAATAATCCTGCTCAAGATGCAAGTCTTTATTAGACCGAAACTTCTTTCCAGCAAGTAAAACTTGGCTCTATGTCTGGCGAATAGGATGGGTGAAGTAAAACCTGAAACCTCAATTAATCAACTTTTTCGCGAACAATTTGACCGGTGTAAGATGGCGCACACTCTGGGTCGTTCAATTTCCAAATATTGATTACGGTTTGTTAATGGTTTGTCCTATTACAAGGTAATCTATGACAATGAGTCTTGACTACTGTGCCACGGCACTTTAGTGTGCCGCGAGGTTCTTGAAGTGTGCCGCCACCACCGTGCAGTGATCCCTGCGGAATTTATCAATTAATATTACATTCAATCCAATTATTTATTTGATCATTTGAACTGAAAAGTTAGTAACATTCAACAAGATGCAGAATATACATACATAAACGACGTCAGTCAAGTAGTTTTATTGATTATCTCTTCTTAGCAGAGACTGGCTAGTCTAGATTTAGCCCAAACAAAAATACACTCTACTAGTCACTCACTTGATGTGTGTATAGGATTAAATGACAACTTATGTATTCGTTTTTGCATGTGCAATACCACAATATTCTGTTAAACTTAATTACAACGGATTCAAAGGTAATATAATATGTCGTTTTAAATCATTATTTGACATAATTATTTTTGTTTTACAAGATCGTCCTAAAATAAAAAAACGTATTAAAAAAGGAAAGTTTAACGACGACGCACGAGCCCACACACCTTTTCGTTTGAATTTACTATTATTTTTTTTGTAAATTCCCATTTTTCAATTATGTTTTCTGTTGTTGAATTTGATGGAGCCTGTGGCTGATTAACTTAATCACTAAGGTTGATATATAACCCCTTTCCACATTAACTTTTGTAATTCTGTATACGCATTTCGACAAGCCCTTGCTCTTCTAGTTGACGCAAGTAATCGCCACACAATCTAGAAGTGTGTTTCTTGCCTGTTGAAATACAAAGTTTCTTCCTGAAGAAACAGTGTTATTTTCTAAAATTTCCTTGTAGTCTTCTTTTCTTAGAACTCCCAAATCATTACTGATCCTCCTCCATGTTTTACGGTAGGCGCAATATATTCTGCACGCGCTCTATTCAAACTTTCAGATCAGTTCTTTAGCCCAATTAGTCGTTTTATCTTGTTTTGCTTTCGTAGTAGTGGTTTTCGCAGAGCAATTCTTCTGTTTTTCGTCTATCGCGTCTACTTATCCGTATTAGATGCCGGTCATCTGCAGATGTCGTCGCTTTACGTCGTCCAGATCTTCTTTTGTTGGAAAATGTACCACTTTCTTCAAAGTTTTTAACGTTATAATCAACGGTTTGCGTTTTAATCGCAATTCTTTTGCAATTTCGCGATTACTTTTACCCGTACGATGATAAGCAATTATCATAGCACGCACTTCAACAGATAATTCCTTCGTCTTCGGCATTGCATTAAAATATTCACAATAACTCTCTATTTCACTGTTTTCGCAACAAAAGATGAACGATGAAACGATAAAATTTATTTTCCTTTTTGAATAATACATCCTAATATTGTAATTAGTTACTACAATAACACAATATTGGTAATACCTTTCGGAAATGCAGGTAAAACTGTTAATACTGTAGGGATTAGCCTATATAATATTTATGGTATTTTTCCAATTTATGACACCTTTACGATATATCATAAACAATTTAAGATTTTCGTAGAAATTCATATGGAATTACTTCCACTAATAATATTGTTGAATAATTATAATACAGATTTTTCGAAAGATAATCCGTATTTCAGGAAACACATAAAATTGGGGAGGGCAAATAAATATGACCGGCAGTGTATATGTAGATCACTGAAGGTTGATATATAGCCCCTTGCCACAATAATTTTAGTGTAGCAAGGGGTTATATATCAACTCTCAGTGATCTAGTTAATCAATCACAGGCTCCATCAAAATTACCTACATATATGTATTCGGAATTATATTTTTTAGAAAATATTTTGACAATATCTCAAAATAGCGTTACTTGTTACTTTTAAGATCGGGTATGCATACAAAAAATTACGAAAAATGTTAAATTAAAATGACTAATTACACGATTGCATTTGTATGTTCACAGATAACAAAAACCAAATTAAAAGTTGTTTAATTTTTGTTCTGCAAATTTCCAAAATTTGAATCGTCCGAGTACGTGACATAATAAACGTTTCCGAATACTTAGGAACAACCATATCTCAAAATATCCACTTGTTCGTAAATGTACCGTGCGAAGTTGTAAATTGTAAATATTCAGGTAGTTGTAACTGTTTAAGAAATACGATTATTGCCAGTGGAGGTCTACCGAGATTCGGGTTAGGTTAGGTAGTGAGCTTAACACCACATACACCGGAAGTTTCGAGGAAACTGACCCTCCCATTTATTACGGTTTGGAATTTAATATTATTTAAATAGACTTTGGCGAAGATTATTTTGACGAGTATTTCCGTTGTATTTTTAAATTTAATTTTATGTTCCGTATAGTTTGCTTAATATAGTATTATTCAAATGGGATTTAATATTTTTTCCAATCTTATGGCGCACAGAGAGAGCCTACATGATTTGGTAATGTTGTTTGAGATGGTAATTTCCATTTGAGACGGTATGTAACTGAGAATTTACGAAATCGTTCTTTAGCAAGTAAAGAAAACAGTAAACTGCAGACAGTAAACATCAAAATTAAATCAAAAATAAATACTTTATAAGCGTTTAAGCCACCTTTTGCTTATTTATATTGCGCAGTTTTATATGTTTGTAACACGTAACTTTGTTCCGGGAGAACAAACATTTATCCTAAATTGTACGTACTATTTTTACGCCATCGTACTTTAAGTTTGGAAATTCTTTTATAAACTTCTTTACATTGTATTTTCTACTAATTGTATCACTGCTGCAATCTTCTGGTACTATTATGCTGTGCACGAAAACAGCAATATCACAAATAACATAATTGTTTTCACCAAGCTGACGCGATGTACTAAGTTCACTCTATAAGTTAACTGAGCGTACACGTTCCGTCTCTCAGCTACTCTGATGCGCCGCCAAGAATAGATAGTTGTAATTATCAGTTATAATTTGTAACAATTGTTTTCTCATTTATAAACACCTGTTCTGAGACGTGAGGGGTTCGTGTTCTCCTTAGTGTTTCATTTAGAAAGAAAAAGTAGTGACAAACCTGAACTATAACACGAAAGTTCAATTGGTGCAATAGCAGTTTTTGTAAGTTTGGCTTTTGCACTCATACACTGCCATGAAAAAAAAAAGAAATGAAACAATTAGAATGGGTTTTCCGCGTTTTTTCGCTTCTATAGAATTTTTGAGATGATATAACAACAGGTTTGTATTGTACTCTTCTGTCACTGTACTACTCATATTCACTCAATAAATTATCTTGATTCCATGATAGTTGCAAAAAAATAGTCGCTATTATTGTTCCTTGTAGAAGAAGGTGAAAGTATTCACGGATCTTTGTGTTGACCCTTTTCATTCCGAAGAATTTAATGTAGATTTTCGAAAACCGATTTTTTAAACTTAGGCTAAAGCTTCTAATTATCATATATTCCATCTCCTATACTTCATTTCCACAAACTTAGTTTTGGTTTGATATTCGTAATAACTGGAATACCACGTTCTTTGGCAATATGGGAAGATTGGTTACCCTTTTGGTTTTGAGAAGTTTTAGGTGTTGAATACAATAGATTCAAAAGAAAGAAGAGTTTTTCTTCGTACATTTCAGGTACAAACACCATTAGCTTTAGGATAAAAGTTATTTTTATTGCAATAATTTATGATAACTAGCTGTATGTACAAAGAAGACGTTTTAAGAGTTTCCGATTGAAGGTGATTTTGTTCATCTTGAAATACCCATACAGTCGACTGCTGTTTTCTATCAAGCTCATACGTATAGATCCAAGATTCATCACCTGTGATGACTTTACAAATGTTCTTTGAAGCACCGCCATTGTATTTTTTGTGCATATCTTGGCCCCAATCGACGCCAATCCTTTTTGAACGGTTGTCAAAATATGTGGTTCCCAACGTGAACATAGCTTCTTAACGGCTAAATGTTCATGCAGGATCTTATGCACGCTGATGTTACTAATACTTAGAGATGCCTCGATCTCACTGTGTCACATGACGGTCTTGCATTATCAATTCAGACACTGCATTAATGTATTCCGACACAACATCTGTGGGACGACCTTTACGAAATTCTTCGTCTAAAGCACGCCGTCCAAGTTTGAATTCACTATACCAACGATATACTGTAGTTTTCGATGGTGCTTCATCACCATATGAAGAATTCAGCCTGTCGATGCATTCTTGTTGAGATAATCCACGCCGAAACTTATGAAAAATAATTGCACGAAAATGTTCGCGAGGTAATTCCATTTTTTCGTTGACATAAAATTTTTAAGTTACTGTCAACAATAGAAATAGCGACCGGATAATAAAGCTGTCAAGGTAAATATATTTTCAAAAATGACAAACTTGACAATGCAGTCATCAGATCGGAGGCAACACTAATAGTGTTGCCAGTTCCCGAAATATAAACTGCCACCCTCGTATTTTTTCGAATTTTTTAATTTAGTTTAGCTTTGTTTGTATATATTGTTTATTCGATGGTGATGTGAAGAAATTTGAAATCTCAAATGAAATTTAGGCAATGTTACAATAAAGAAACGAAAATGTTTCCAAGAAGAATTAAAAATATAACCATTCAGCTTCACGTTACGTGGTTCCATTCCTTTGTAAATATATTTAATTTTAAATTCTTGATCATTTGGGTTATAGTTAAGATAGCGTATTATGCCGTAATATTTTCCCATTTATTTGACAACCATAAAATCTGTCCATTAAAATAAACTCGAGCCTAATATCCAGTAATGAAACTCCCACCATTTCTATTACATTCTCATCATCATCATTTTCATCAACCTGTATATAGGAAGACGGTGAGTCCGCGACGAAGTGAGTGTCATGGGATGTTAAAATAAAGAGTAGAAAAACAAGACCAACTAGGAAAGAAGAGAGACGAAAAAATTGAAAGGCTAGAACTTGAATTAGTCGGTAGATCTGTTGATCGTTTGTTGTTGTAACTTCACTTCTTCTATAAAGTAGACGTTCACCAGTGAGTGCTGGATTGTGAACACCGCGTTTTAGGTGTGTGTCTGTGTACATGTATTGAACTGGTGTTTGTGTTTTTGTGTGGCACCGCGAGCTACGAAACGCAAAGAAGGGGGGACAACGCGAAGAGGTGCCCCCTGTATTTTTAGTGTGTGCGTGTGTATATAGAAAACTCGTTTGTTGTCGGACCGATCGCTTCATCTTAAAGCGCGCCGTGTTTCGCTGGGTTCCGATGATCGGGCAGAGCTGCCCAGCTGTGCTAGCGTGAAAAACGTTGTTTTTGGTGTTTTCGTTTTTTTTTTTTGTTCGTTGGGACGGTCACATCTGATACTGGCACCACCATTGCTCACTGAATAGATCCAGTGCGCTGTTCCGGGCGGAAGACCACCGAAATTGTGAACGCGGGTTGCAGTGTGTTCCTGCCGTTTTATGTTGTGTTTTTTTGCGGTCGTGCTGTTTTGTTTTTCCTGTTGTGTTTTATGCTTTTAGTTTTTTTTGCGGTGCTTTTTCTTGTTTTCCCGCTCGTTTATTTGGGCGTTGTGGAGTTTTGGGTGATCTGTGTTTGTCGCAACGTTGCTTTGATTAAAAGTAATGGTAAATCTGGTTTTTACAAATTTATTAAGAGTTAACATATCACTTTAGATTATTTATCTTTAATGCTGACATTTACTTGGTTGGAACTACGAAGAAGGCATAGTAAATCGTAAATTATATGTACATTATCGAAAAAAGTTTGAGTCAGATCATACTGCTTTTAAAATAATCTTATAAACTTAATTTTAGAATAAAAATATTTTATTTTTTCTTAAAGTAAAATAAAAACAATGTATATTTTAACATTGATCGTAGTATTTATTTAAAAAAATAATTTATTCATATTTTCTACTCAAAATATCCGCCCCTATTTTTGATGATGTCTGTCCATATTCTGGGCATTAGGTTTATTAATTTACAAAGAGTTCCTGTTTCTATTTCATCCCATTTCGTCTTTAAAATATCTCAAAGAGTGTTTGCAAAGGATGGCTGGTCGTTTCCCACTTTTCTGGCCAGTTCCTCCCACAATAACTCTATGGGATTAAGATTCAAGAATTTCGTAAAAACATAGGAACCTTCAAATAATCTCTTCCCAATACTGTGGTACGAACATAATTAGTAGTCTTTAGCACTATGTGTAATACATGATGACCCTTTTCCGCATCCGTCCCATAATTTGATAGCCAGAAGTCAAACAAGTGCGTTCTAGTGGATGAACACCTGTGAACATTGCCTGAAATAAATTATAAAAGATGTAATTACAAATGTTGCATTTTAGCCTTTTTGTAGACAAAGTCTACGGATATCCTACGACGGCGTAATCATATAGAAACCGGGGAGGACATTAGTGGACAACAGTACTTTAGTCTCCTGATTATTTTCGAATAAAAAGTATGAATCTCGCGATGTTTTTAATAAAATTTCATTCCTTTTCGTATACCACGTTTGTTAATGGGAAGCTTAGCAAACGATTAACAAAAAAGTTGAAAGAAGCCTTTTTTTTATCTTCTTCTGGGCTTCCGGCCTGGAACCGCGTCACTGGTATAACTGCCGACGTTTCTGCGTAGCTGGTTCTGCGCTGGCCGAGCATGGGCTGGAAACCGGGCACCATATCCAATTTAATTCTACCAAGATCCTATCCCGTACTAACCATTACTATGGTCACATAATCTGTGAATCAGTAGAAATCTCTAAGCACCCCAATAACCTTAACCGTGATGATGGCTACCCCTTCCACAACGCCTGGCAATCCTGCATCTCCGAACAACCCAACCGCAACTGTAACGCTCCATTGACCCATGACCCATACGAGTGGTTACAAAACGTCAGTAGCTATTCCAGTGACGCGATTCCAGCCCGGAAGCCCAGAAGCAGATAGTATGGACCACGACTGCAGAAGTCTACGTACTAGATGAAGCCTTTTTTGTTCCATTCTTTTTGAATCCACTGTTATAAACCTATTAACATTGGTTTCTTTTCGGAAAATATCAACTTCTGTTTTATGGTTATTTTTAATTACTAGGGTATCTAAAAAAAGTAAGCTGCCATTGTTTTCTTTTTCTATCGAAATAGCCTAAGCTATACTTCTGTGTGCCGAAAATAGAGAAAATATCATCTAGTTACCTAATCCATACTCTTGGAAAATATATGGAATTATGTTTAAATTCAACTTCAAAATGGCTCATGAAAAGGTCCGCTATAAATGGAGAGAGACAATTACCTATCGCTCTTTCTTGTTTTTGTTCATATAATTTAAAGATACCTAATACCGAAAACACATTGAATGCCTTTCATATGAGTTCACAATGGAAGTTTTCGCCTCTCGGAAAAATGCTTTTTTCCATACAATTTATGCGTTCCTTTTATAAGAAAAAATAAAACGAATCTTGCAATCTAAACGTTCGATAGTATCATCTGTGGACTTCAATCTAAAGTCTTCAGTCGACCGCGTGTATAATTTTTCTCTAAGTTTTGGATGTGACGTTCTCTGTATGTATTCCTTCGTACCAAATTCACTAAATAAAATATATGAGTTTACAATAAAAGTTTCGAACACACAGAAAAATTATTTTCCCCATCACTTCGATGTCTTCCACATAAAGCAATTGGATGTCACCTACTGATCGCCGATATCCATTCCACCAATATTCTTGTAATCAAATATTATGGTTGGTTTGTTTATTTCTTCATCACTAACATTTTCAGTCCTGTCAACATTGTGACTACTCTTTTGTCATGTATTGTTAATAAAGTTTTTCCTTTGTCGTACACGATTTTTTGACCAATAGCTAGTTTTGGCTTTTTGATTTGTTTTGGTAATACTTTTCGATTTAATCACTGAAGGTTGATATATAACCACTTTCCACATTAATTTTCGTATTCTGTATACTTATTTCGACAACTAAGTTGTGATCATCTGCAGATAATTCGTGTCGTACCTGGAAAACTACGGCAAAATACCCGTACGAAACAAACTCCGTACAAGATCTGTACTATTGAAAGCGAAAACGCACACTGTATATTCGTTTCACATAATTTTTAAAAGATTGTATTCTAGTCTTGAACTAAGATAAAAGACAAAAGAAAAAATGGAAAGAAAACAAAAGTTCCTATATGCATTTATTGCATTTTCCCTTGTCTGTTATTCAAGAGACCAAAGAGACATGAGTTATGATTAGGTCGGTGTTCAACACATGACCTTTATTCTTCAAAATGTACGTGCTTTCATACGTATCCAATTCGCGATAATTACACACATTCTTTATCAAATGCAAACAATCCGCGTTAACACTATGATTACTTTCCAACACATGTTTTGCTAAACCGGATTTTTCTGGCCGATTGAATTTTATGTGCCCAATATGTACTTTATACCGGGTTTCTATCGATCGTTTCGTTTGGCTGATGTATTGCTTACTGCAATCTAGACATTTAATACCGTAAATTCCCGATTGTTTGTTGTCCTCGACTTTGTCTTTTGTGCATTTCCTAAAAGGGATTTGATGGAGTTAGTGGACCGAAATGTGACTTAAAAACCGCGCTCTTAAAAAACACTACTTAAATTTTTCGTCAAATGGTGAAAAGGCAAACATACAAACTGCTTGTCGCGATTGCTTTGATGTGATAGACATGTGGTATCCCGAATTGTTTTTCTTATGTTAGCCTTCCTAATTAAAATTACCTTCTCGATTGTTCGTAATTGTTTCAGTAAGAAAGCAATTAGTTTTTAGAAGTTCTATATCAATAGTTTGATTCACATAAAACCCCCATAAAAAATGTAGTAAACATATGACATTCTTTGGCTTCAGGAATCGAATTTCGTAAATTTTGATAAAAGCTTCAATACAGTTCTACTAATCAAACCATCTGTTGTAATTTTTACTATAATATGTAACTAATTAATCCATGTGAATTCTTCAGAATTTGCTGATACATAAATTAGAACTCGCCATTTTGTAACCTTTTTGGGGTTTAGATATGGGAGCGTATTTTTCCCTTGAAAGAGATTGTAGGCTTGTCAATTGCCAAATCTTCACAAGATGCAAAATTTTCCACGAATTTTTGGTAATTCAGAAAGTTTACTAACTTTTTGTGTTCTCGTCTCATCGTTTGATTGTCAGGCGAAATTGTTTCCGATTGTAGTGATCGAAATATTTGAAGAAAACGTTTGCATTAAAATATCTCGAAATTAAATGCTAGAGTTCTGTGTGATTTCAGAATTGGTAGAACAATAATGTCTTTACCAATGAAGGCCCAAATTATATTAGTCTTACTTCCCCATTTTGTATTCACAAATGCATTGATCTTTGACCGGTATTTTTTGTCGACTTTAATTAGTGGACACTTTATATGTACATATATTGCTGTTTGAGATAAGCTAGTTGCCTTATGTAAATTCGTATTAGAAATATAATGGAGAAGAGAATAAAAAAATAAAATGTGAAGATTAAGATAGAAATTATTTAAATCCAATTCTCGGTAAAACATGTTTTTATTTAAATATCGCAGAATCTGCCGTCACAAAATAAACGTATAAAAGCAGATGCTTTACCGGAGGCGATATTTCTCAATGTATTACACAAGTCATCAGATCTGGGACGGTAGACGTGGTTATACGGCCGTCAGCCAGTTTTTCCGTGCAAACAGCTTTGTTTGGCGTCGTTCAAAGACAAGAGGAAGCGGCTGCCGCGTTTTAGAATCACAAAGGGCCAAAAAGTCGTCGCAGACGAGAAACTGGCAGCAGAAGGATTCGATCTTTCTTCTCGCTTCATCGGAACGAAAAACAAGCCGTCCAGAGCGACACGATGAAACGGAATCAGTTTCGGCGAGTCGAATTCCCGAATTTCAGATCCTCTTTTTTCGTTTCTCATTCTTATTTAGTTTTCTGTCTCTGTTTTTTTTCCCATCATCTAAACAGACGAAATTAAATGTTGTCTGATTGGGCCTGTATCGCTGAAAGTTTAGATGAGGTCGGTGCCCACTTCATTCAGCTGTGGTCGTTCGATAATGAAAAAAGGCGAAGCTCCATCATTCTTGGAGTTTACATGATATTTCAAACAAAAAATGGATAGAAATAAGAAAAAAGCAGCTCTATTGGTAAAGTTATTTATAGAGCATTAAACAGAAGATAATTTTGTTATTTTTTTTGTGAATGTCAAAGTTTTTTTCTTTTTAGTGGAATCATGATATTAAAAGATGTATTTTCTTCGTTTCTTCGGAATCATTTTACTTTTTCAGTGAGTGTGCATAGAATTTTTTACATGCACTGTTAAATGGGAATGACGGCTTTCAATACGCTTTTTTCTGAGAAAAAAGTTATGATTTTCCTATTTTGTATACGTTACCATTACAGTACAAACACCATCCCTATGGCCAGGAGCATATACTCGGACGCGTTCGTACAAAAAAGGGAGTTAGGATGGTCTCTTTATATACGAGGAACGTTCAATTATTCTCGCTATCAGCATAGAGAAAAACGCAAAAAACATTAAGTTTATATTTATTATACAATATAATTCCCCATTGCATATGTTACATCTCGAAATTAACTTGTCAATACCCTGCAAAAATACCTTGATGCATTTAGTGCCGTTTTGAGATCGTTTTTCACGATATTTTTTTAAATTGGGGAACAGATAGTGTTCACTAGGGACAAGATTCAAATTATAAAGTGAGTGGTTGATTTCTTCGAAACTATATTCTCGCGAAACGCGACGTGTGAATCGTAACATTGTGTGGTTTACTCCGCCTTCTTTCTTTAATTGTTTAAATTACGAAAAACGGTTGTACAAGATGCTGCTGTTTATGGTTTTACCTTTTTTCATGTATTCAATTAACAAAACACCTTTTTGAGTCCCAAAGCACTATGGCTGTGTCTTTTACAGCTGACGGAATGACTTTGAATTTATTTTGGGAACGCGTGCCCTTTTTATACCACTGCATGGATTCCTCTTATATTCAGGGTCATAGTGGTGAACCCATACTTCATCTCCAGAAAAAATTCGGTCGAAAATATTTGACGAATCTTCACCACAGAGTTCTAAAAGTTCTCTGCAGTATACGACTCGGGGCGCCGTGAGTATTCGAAGCAACCTATTCGCACTAACTTTTGAAAGGGTAAGAAGATCATGGAAAATAATATGTATGGTACCAACGCATAGCTTAGTCACTTCTCAGCTAACATTCTAACCTTTATTTAGGTACAGGTTCAACAACATTTTTCACATTTTAGTAGGTAGTAATCGGACCACCCGAGCGAGGGTCGTCTTCAATGCTCCTTAAAAGTGGTTAAATTCATTTAACCACTTTTCAAGCGTAGATAACGAAGGTTTAGAGTCGTTATAAAGAGCCACTGTTTCATGAATGATTTTTTTACTTTTTCCTTGTTTCGTAAGGAATTTAATCACAGTGCAATGCTCAATTTTCTTCAATATTGTCGCAGCAGCCATTCTGATCTGCGTTGACTAAGGATTATTATTGGCAAAGAATGATGACAACTATATGCAAATTTATATAGCTATTGTCAGATAATCTCATTATTTAATGAATTTGTCAAATTACCCACATCATTATTGAATCACCCCCCAACACCGACAATACATTAAACGCCCTTCGTAGAGAAATTCGAACTGTCGATTCCTCTATATAACTATGTCGAAATCAAGTGCTCTTACCACTGCGCCATTCCGATGATTAATGTATCAGAAGTGATTGGATTTGGAAAAATTATAGGAAAACATTGAATCACTGCAAGATTTTTCTAACATACTGCATATTATCTGCAAATTATTCATATTTTATGTGAATAAATTTAAATTCTAATTTTAAAACCATGTCAATAAAAATCGCTGTGTGAAAGTCTCCGTTGTTGTTCATGCCTACAAACCAATGACAAAACTGTAATCTTCGTGGAAAATCAACTTCTAATAAGCCTTGAACTACTGTGTCAGGGTATGGGTAAAGTTATTTTTCAATAACCTGTGAGATGTGTCAAGAGAAAAGTTAATTCGTTAACTTCATTGTTGAAACGGATATTTTTTTTTCACTTTCATTACTTCTTCTAAATGATTAAAAATTCCCAGTGACTATTTCTTGATTCACAGCGTGACTTTCTTAAAAGATTACGCATCAGTATACACAGTATGTTACATAAATAACCGAACTTTTTAGATATATAATAAAACAAGCATTATGTTATTTATGTTCGGAAGTTAGTATAATATTTATTCAAAACTGCTTGCATTAGAATTAATACAACGTCTGGCATGGTTAAATAATGCATGCATAGGTTTTAAATCTCATTTTTCGGAATGTTATTTAGCACCTATGATTGACTGCTTGAATGGCTGCATATCTTCATAAAACGCTCCTTTCATAGCAGTTTTCAATTTAGGAAAAGAAAGTAGTCGCACGGTCATAGACTTGGCGAATATGGTGGATGGACGATGACACAATTCGTTCTTTTTGCTCAAAAATCAACGAACTTTAAGGCCTTGTGTGATGATGTATTATTATGCAATAAAAGCGGCTGTTTTCGCGTTTAATACTCGGGCCTAACACGAAGAATTCCCAGCCGCAAACGATGTAAGACACTTAAATAATATTCTCCATTAATAGTTTGATCTTCAGGAGCAAATTCTTTGTCGACAATACCCTTTGAATCACGAAAGTAATCAACGTTATCTTGATTATTGACTCTTGAAAATGCAGTTTCTTAGGTTTTGGCCCGCCTTTCGACAATTCTGCAGATTGATGGGTAGTTCCAGGATCGTATTTATCACCACGTTTCATTAGTCACGATGGAATCAAGAAAATCTGAGTCGTTTTCGTCTGTTTTAATAATGTTTTCATAATGTTCAACAGAGCGACTTCTTAATCTTCATTTAACTGATGCTATCTAAATGGTAAAAGTAGTTGTGCTTCTTTAGCCAACATTTTCCATTGACAGCAATGGTTTCACGGACTTTTTCAACATATTCAGAACGACTTGCAACCTCTGGACGTTCAGGTTTTGGATCGTCATTAAAATTTTCACGACACATTTTTAAATTATGTAAACCACATATAAACTTTTGTACGAGGCATACAATCATCACCAACAATTGTTACGTCTCGACTAATTCTTTTCCAAGCTTGAAACGAAACTGAATATTTGCTTTTTATTCCGTTGTATTTTTTACGATATAACCACCAAACATGCTCTCATTAAAACGCGTTTAAGTTTGGTATCTGTTGTCCGAATAGCGTGAACTAAGGTGCGTTTGAAATAAGAAAGATGTGACTTTCTAATGCTGCTAGTGTTGAATAGATAGGGCTACGCGTTCTTTAATTTACATTAAAAGTTTGGTTATATATCTGACATAATATTGTGTACAATTTTACAACTTCTAGGTTTTTACAAATTAAATTTAATCTACTGCAAAATTTGAGTCAGCCTCAATCAAAAACAGGTAAATAAAACCCCTTTCCACAATAATGTTACGTATTCTGTATACGCATTTCGACAACTAAGTTATCATCATCAGCAGATAATAGCACAGAAACGAATCCGTACCAGCCATTAACCGTCAAAAACCAAACGCACACTCTTCAGTTATGGCATCCAATCTCCATTGTTTTCCAAAATAGCCCCACAATAATTTCCCATACTTCCGATCAAATTTTCCTCATACTTTGTGGATAGTGATATCTTCTTTATGTTGAGATAATTGGGAAATTATAGATATGTGCATTTTACCAAATTTGTGGTTTATAAGAGCCTAAAATTTTCAATTGGGTTGGCGTCTGGGGGACTGAGAATGCATTATCTAATGTGTGTTTGGCTTTTCGACTGTTAATGTCTGGTACGGATTTGTTTTTGTGCGAGTTTTACCCCGGGTTCAGATGCGACTCTGTGATTAATTGTTTGCTGGCAATTTCTTGTCGAAATGCGTATACAGAATACGAGCACTATTGTGGGAAGGGGTTTTGCGAATACAGAATACGAGTACTATTGTGGAAAGGGGTTTTGCGTGTACAGAATACGAACACTATTGTGGAAAGGGGTTATATTAACATTAATTGACTAATTTAATCAACCACAGTCACCACTAAAATTTAAGTTCAGTTTTAAATTGTACTACAATCGTATACTGAATAATCTAATCAACTTTATTACTAATTCGAAAATAAATGTGGACAAAAAAACCTTCAAATTTCATAGAACTGACAATGACATCTTACACTTAAATTTATGCATAAGAAAGAAGAAAATAAAACTCCTTTTAGCTCTGGCTTCTTTTAACAAAACGTCAAAGAAAAGTAGATTAATTTTTCAACTGAAGACATAAGGTTTTTTGCCGAATTTTTCATTGCAAAAAAGGAAAAATAAAATTGTTAAGCTGTTTATTATAACATCAATAATTCTGAAAGTTTATTAAAAAAATTGCTATACACTAGTGACAAAGGCCTTGTAAAATTCCATCCATGTTAAACTAGCGGCATTATTGTTACCGGTTTCTCTCTCCATTGGCCAACGTAATTTCGACCTAAGCAGGCGTGAAACGATGTCTAAAACGCACGAAGGTCGTTAAATTTGTTTTCGCTCATTTTTTTCACATTCACGTACAATTAGCGGGATGTTTGCTCATACCTCTGAGTCGAGATTCGTTACAGCCGATACCTAGATACACCCATGCATATGTATATATGTACAATACATACATATATACCATATACCAACTTGGGTACACGATGTCAAGTTTGTGCCGTTGTGTGTGTGTTTGTTTATTTGATTTTCGTAGTTATAGTCTTCCACCTTCTATTTACTCTGTACCAGTTAAACGACGGATTCTTGTAGTACTTGCAGTCGGGGTATTTTTTTTTTAACCTGTTACCTCATCTATTACCGCATTCTCTTTACTTTTCTTTTTTTTTGCAAATGTAGTAGTTACTTTTGTTATTTTGACACGGTATTGCGTTGAAATTTCTTTCGGTTTTGTTAAACAATAGTAATGGTGTTAATCAATTATCAAAACGGTAGTTTACCTGCGTCATTGCCGCATTCTTAAGCGGTTATTGATTTGTTAATGATATTTGGGAAAAGATACCGGTAAAAAGTTGTGAAAATGTCGAGAATTTATAGTTTTGAAAATGTATGTACGTCGGAATCTTAAGGAAAGAAATGCAAAATGAAATGAAAAGTGCAGCTGAACTTTGCAATAATAATAGTAATAAAAGAAAGTGTTATTTTGGACACCTATTCGTTCATCCGAAAATCTCTGAATATTCAATAAAAAGAAAACCTAATTTTATCTGCATTTAAATACAAAGATATTAATAATTATGATAATACATGCTATATAAAGTATCATAAAGCTTATATTATATAAAGAGTGTTTCAAATTTCGCGATTTTTTTAAAGAATAAATAAAACATATAATTTGCATTCACTTTCAAAAACCTTACTTACTTACTTACTTAATCCTATAGATTCTTATACCTTTCGGTGTCGAGTCATGCTGGAGTCGAGTCCTCCGCTTCCTCTCTCCATATCTCCCTCCATATCTCCCTCCATTTTTCTCTGTTGCTCGTCAAAGCCTTTATGTTCTCCCATCTTACACCCCTCTTCTCCACCGCCGCCCGCAATTCATCCCTCCACGTTCTTCTCGGTCTACCCCTCTTCCTCTTTCCAATCTTCCTGGCCTCAAACACCTACCTAATCAACCTCTCCTCGCCCCTTCTCATTATATGACCCAACCACCTTAGCTGACCCTGTTCTATCGTCGTTTCTATTGGGATTATGTTTAAATTTTCCCTAAATACTTGGTTCCTAATTTTATCCATCCTCGTTTTCCCATCTATTTTTCTCAGGAATCTCATCTCTGTGCTTGTAGTCTACTCCTCTGCCTCTGTGTTATTGTCCAAAATTCGCACGCGTATGTCATTGTCGGTTTTACAACTTTTCTAATTATTTCCGCTTTTACCTGTCTCAGTATTTCCTTCTTGCTTAGGAAGCTGTTCTTTATGCTGTGAATCTATCCACCTGCTCTATTATCTCGCTATCTATCTGTATCCTGTGCTTCTCCTTCCGTGCTCCAATTATCATTGCTTTAGTTTTCTGTTTATTTATTTTCATATTTAGTTTCTTCAGTTCTTCGTTAATAATAGTAACATTTCTTTGCAGCTGTTTCTCTGTTCCCCCTATTATCACCATGTCATCCGCATAACATAGTTCTGTCAAGCGTACACATTTTAATCTCCAGTATCCAACTGGATATGCTTCTAGTCTATCTCTACTCTGCTTAATTGCTTCATCTAGAACCAAGTTAAAAAATAATGGGCTCAGGATGCATCCCTGTCTCAGTCCAATTTTGTTAGCAAATGATTTGGATTTTTCATTTCTTATTCTTATGTAACTCTCAGTTTTTTCGTAGAGACTTTGTATGTTTTGTATTAGCCGCCTTTCTATTCCTCTACTCCTTAATATTCTCCAAACATCTTCTCTTCTCACTCTGTCAAATGCCTTCTCCATGTCAATAAAACAGGCATGTATCCGTCCTCCAGATCTAACCGCCCTCTCTGACAGTAGCCTGAGAACAAATATCTGGTCGTTTGTTCCTCTTTCCTTTCTAAACCCATTTTGGCTCTCCTCCAGCTCGTTCTCTAAACTACTTCTAAGTCTATGCTCCAATATTCTGGATATATTTTTCCGACCACGCTACCAAGCGTTATACCTCTAAAGTTTGCACAGTTCATGCTATTCCCCTTTTTGTCCGGACAGTACGGAGGATGGCCCAACAATTCGACGTTTTGTTGCGTTAAAAATTCAATTGTCTTGCGTGCTGTGTGCGAACTTGCATTGTCATGGTGGAGGATAATTCATTGTTGGGGGTTGGTTTGCAAAATTTTTTGAATCGAGGTCTTTGAAATTATACGTTGATCTTCGTTGATGATCTTGCGTACAGCATCGACATTTTCCTAAGTGACTGCCGTTTTTTGTGAACCTGCTCTTTAATCGTCGCTAAGATTATTCCGTCCACGTTTGAATTCTCCATACCAACGAGAAATTGTTGACTGATGTGGTGTTTCATTGCCGAAAACAGAAACCAATTCGCCGAGGCATTCTTGTTGAGATAATTGTCTTCGGAAATTATAAAAAAAATTATTCCGCGAAAATGTTCTCGAGGATTGTATTTAAGGTATAACTTCGCTTTAAATTACTAAACACATAACATATACTCGATGCTTGCTTACAAATACCGTTAATGTGAAAAGGCCATTTTAAATCTTGGTCACTTACACTTAGTTATCAATTACACCTAATAAGTGTTCTTTCGTTGTCTTTACAAACGCACGAAGAAAATGTTATATACCGAGATTTATTTTTAATTAGTTAATCCCGTCAATTGGGGATTGACCAGTCACTGCAGAGAAAAGGCACGCCAAAGTTATTATTTATAAACTTAAAGTCGCGATATAATTGGAATTGTGACAGTATTAAAAAGAAAATCATTAAATGTTTAGTCGCGAAAAGTAGTTTAGAATGATATGCCACAAGACCTGCTTTATGTAATCATTACATAATAATAGAACATAATTGATTAGTGAATCTTCATCAAGCTAGGTAGCAAGTACATACTTGGTAGATAATAAATATTGTATTATCCCCTGTTCAAAAGATTCAAGTTTGCGATGTGATCTTAATTATAAATTAGATAAATATATGAACCTATCTACTGGGAAAATATTTTTTATCTGTTGCTTATATTCTAGTTTTAACAATGTAATGCTTTTATTTCGAAAGGCATTGCTTAATAATAAATTATTTACTGCCGACTTCATACTTTCGCACGAAGTTCTCGATTTTTTTATGAAATGACGTGTTTAAATCAACGCATTAAAATTTTAAATTCTTCTTTATACTTCGAATATTTATTCAAATAATTCTACAAGACATTTCGTCAACAACATTACTTCTTTTAACGGAAAAATGACCACAACCAACTAAAAAAAAAAGGAAAACGAAATGGTCCAGACCACAATGCAAGCGCGTAATAAACTAACATCCTGTGGTACCACTTTCTCTTCTTCTTTCACAATTTTGTTCGTTTTACCTTTTTTTCTCGATCCCACCTACCAGCCAAAACTCTCCGTATATTATTCCCTCCTGATAATTTCAATTTTTACGACTTTCCGTAGTCGCTGGCTCATATGGACAAAGTAAAACCCGATCTTGGGTCGTTCATCACGAAAAGATTGTTATTTAGTGCCGACGGACTCATCGGGTTTAACCGTGTGTCGTTTATATTCATTAGGAGTCCTAGCATCGACCTGGTAATTTTACGTCTTCCTCTGGAAAACGGGACCGCTCCATCTCTCGTCTCCCTCCGGATCGAACCTATGCACCGACAAAGAGCAATGCATAGTGGAACGTACGGACAAGAAGAAAAGGCATCGGTGATTCTAGAAGTGAAGAGGAAGGCGAGTACGCGACCATATGTTCGCTTACGGCTCGCATCGACCTCATCTTTCATACCTTCGCTCGCGCGCCGAGCAACATACACGTATATTTACTTTATAACGGCAGTGACATTCTAGCGTGCCTCTGAGACATGATTATTGCACTTACAGGTGACATTTCACCGCTTTTAACGTTCGCAAATGTCGTTTTGCGATTTTATTTAAAAAGGGGTTGATGGAACTAACGTCGGAATGTGTCTAAGCCTTTATAGCGACGGGGTATTATAAAGATTTGGTTTTATTAAGCGCAGTTCTAGAGGGGAAATTACTGAAGAAGAAACGCCGTGTATGTTATGAACTCATGAAGGATCTAAAATCGTGGAAGAGATCACAAAGAGAAGCTCGAAATATACATACAATGTAGTGCAGCAACCGCTACGTGGCTTAATTAATTAATAAAAAACAAACAACGGATGTAATAATACAACATACATTGAATGACAAAAACATATACATATATTGAGTTTGAGTACGTAAACAGTAAAGATCCGGACAAAAATAAAACTATTTCAATATTATTTCAAATAAATATGTATGTATATATACCAGGCGTATATCAATTTAGCATGTTTAAACATACGATATATTATTTTTACAATCCTGGTACAAAGCTGCCAAACATTTAACCGGAGATTTAGGAAATCAAGTAAATGTTAACAAACTAAAATATTATCTAAATGAAGCACTTTAATGTACTTCTTAACAAGACCACTTGCAAATTTCAACAAAAATCGAATATTATTCGTAGTACTTTCAGATATTTCATCTGTGTTTAAACCCTAATAGCAGATTCCTGGGTAGGGTATTTTCCTAATAATATGGCTAATTATTGTTGTTTTTTTCCGAGGAATACATCCTCTTTGTACAATTACCAGGTGTACCGGAAAGTCATTATCGGTTTTTTTCGTAAAAAAACTACATAATTTTCAAGAAAATGAAAAAATTTATTTATTCAAAGTATTGGCCATTTGATTCTATACATCTTGCCTATCTTTCAGGTAATTTATGGATATCATTGCACAAAAAGCTGTTTGTTCTTTGCGCAAAACCATTCATCGAGGCATTTTCTAACTTCTTCGATATTGGGGAAGTGCTGTGCTGCAAGCGTGTGTCCCATTGATGCGAAAAGGTGACAGTCGGACGAGAAAGGGTCTGTAGAATACGGTGGGTGTGATATTATGTCCCTTCCAAGTGCTTTCAACGCTTCCTTGACCGGTTTTGCTGTATGAGACAGCGCGTTATCGTGCTGTAAAATCACTTTACCGTGTCTTCGGGCCTATTCTTGACATTTTTCTTTCAATGTATGGTAAAAATCGATAATTTGTCGGTAGCGATCAGTATTAACTATTTCACCAAATTTCAAGAGTTCACAATACATCACGCCATTCTGGTCCCACCAAATACGGAGCATTGTCTTGCGACTAACACAATTTGGCGTTGGAGTTGATGGGTCATCTTCGCCACGTGATAACCATGATTTTTTGGGCTTAGTGTTTTCGAAATAAATCCATTTTTCATCACCCGTCACTATTTGATATAGAAATGACTTCCCATCATATATAGCAGCATTTCGCAGATGATTTTTCGATTTTCCATTTGCTTGTCATTCAATTGATGTGGCACCCATTTTCCCATCTTTTGGAGTTTTCCAATTACTTGTAATCGGTCGCTAATCGTTTCTTGGGTCACATTTAATGGTTCTGCCAATTGTTTTTGAGTTTGGGTTGGGTCTTCATCCAATAACTCCTGCAGTTTCACATCTTTAAACTTTTTCGGTCTACCAGAACGTTCTTTGTCTTGCACATCGAAATCACCACTTTTGAATTATCGAAACCACGCTTCACATGTTTTTATGGTCGGAGCATGCTCACCGTTAGTTTCTCCCAGCAAACGATAACTTTCTTCCGATTAAATAAGAAAAGTAATGCGTGTTGCAGTTTTGCATCTTCAAATTTTTTCGGTCTACCAGGACGTTCTTTGTCTTGCACATCGAAATCACCACTTTTGAATTGTCGAGACCTCGCCTCACATGGTTTTTATGATTGCAGCATGCTCACCGTAAGTTTCTACCAGCAAACGATGATTTTCAGCAGCTTTTTTCTTTTGATTAAATAAGAATAGTAATGCGTGCCGTAAATGCAATTTTTTCATGTACGAAACTCGACATTTTCATAGGTATAAATATATGACAGTGTAACTCTCGCAAAATATAACATGTAAGGCTTTGAAGCTTGATGTCAGTAGAATAAAATGACATATGTGTCAAATTTTAACATCGCATACTTAAACCTAGTGACATCTGTTAGAAAAACTGGTAATGACCGGTACACTTGGTAAATCCGTTTACCATCGAAAATTCGAAATGTATTTAAATACAAAAAGCTTGTATTATAGATTTCTTGTACGAGGTGATTCTAATTCAATCGCCAGGTATTATATATTATGGGTGTGGAAGCAAGTAATTCTCTTTCAAATGAAATAGTGATTTTATGAGAAACGAAAACACAACGGCGTTTCTGTCATACTGAATATTATTTGGGTTAAATTTATTAATGGTAATATTTACATATTTGTGTTCATTTAACGGATTAATAAACAAACATTATTAATAAGAAATTTATTGGAACGTGCAACAAAAGATCACTTTACAGAATTCCTTCATCAAACATTTTCCATACATCCGCGTAGAACAACGAAGCGAGAATATCTTGCACATAAATTCAAAATGCACAGATGCATTCTATTAGCAATTGACGAGACAGTTATTGACCTAAATAACCCCAGTCTTGAACAGTTAATCTATTAATTAACTGATACATTACGCCAGCGTTAACCCATTTTCGATTGAGATCGAAAAATCAATAACACAAGAACATTTCTCTCTGCAAATTGTTCCTTCAACTCTCCGTTAATTACATAACACACACGATATTTCAAAGAACGCGTAACATTTTATTATTATTGCGGGCATTGTTAACAAGCGAGTCCATTGTAATTTATTTAGGTGTATTTTAGTTCCTCGTTTGTACCGAAGTCAAGACCTTCCACAATTAACTGTACGCCATTATATTATATTTATTTAATCGCTCATCTATTTTGTTGGATTTCTTTATATAATCTTCACGCAACAAAGAGGACTGATGCCAATTTGAATTCGTATTTGTATTACAGAATCACGACAGCCTCTCTTTCTCCCTCTTTTTCACACAGAGAATGGGATTATAAATGAATTCAATTCATTGTTACGCAATATGAAATTGAATATTGTGTTGAGAGAAGAAGGTTCGAATGCTCGATTGCCTTGCCGGCGACGATCGTATCTCTTTGTTAATCATCGAGTTTTTTTGTCTTTTCTTTTGATAGCTCCGTGCAGATTGATGGCGCAGTGCGATAGTTTACCGGAGAAAGTCACTTTGGTCTTGGGCTAAACGTGCAATTGATTTTTGAAAGTGTTTTTAACAATCGATCGGGCGAAACGTTGTGTATCGCTAGGTGGTAAATTTCGGTGATTTAATATCTCCTATTTTTTACGTAATACGGTTATCGCTGCGAGTGGTAATTCTGAAAAATAATTTGATGGACTTTCCAATTAGTGTTGTTCATAGGGAACGTCTATTAATTAATTTTTTATCGTATGAGAATTACGTAATATTGTTTTATAGGATGTTGTTTTTATCAATACTATGCGGCTGTAATGTTTATAACGACGTTGTGTGTATATTTCATAAAACGATTCAGAAATATCAATTAATTTTAATATATTTTTGCATCATTCGACGAGTGAAATTTGAATTCACGGCTTCTCTTTTACAAGACACTACTAGTTTGTTAATAATGTTCCTTTTGGTGTTCCGCTGTTATGTTTCCAAAGTTGTAGGAATTTCGGTTTTTTTTTTCACCAATTTTCATCAAACCTACAATATAATTTTTAAATAAAATCTTATACTTGAATACAACGTAAACATTTATCACCACATACGAGGGTAGTCCCACCAGTACCCAACCCAACAAAGAAAACACAAAAATTGTGGAAAAAAATATATTTATTTTTCAACATAATCTCCTTTCAGTTCTATACACTTTTCCCAGCGATGCTCAATAAGTTCGATACCCTTTTTATAATAAAAACTGTCTTGCTCCTCAAAATAGCCATTAACTGCCGACATCGCATCTTCATCGTTGGAAAATCTTTGACCACTAAGCCATTCTTTCAAGTTTGGGAACAGAAAATAATCCGAGGGGTTTAAATCTGGCGAATAGGGTGCATGAGGTAGCAATTCAAACTTTAATTCATTAATTTTGGCCATTGCAATAACGGATTTGTGAGCTGGTGCTTTGTCTTGATGAAACAACACTTTCTTCTTAACCAAATGCGGCCGTTTTTGCTTGATTTCTTCGCTCAAACGTTGGAATAAGTTCTCATAATACTCGCTGTTGGTAGTTTTTTCTTTTTCAAGATAGTCAATGAAAATTGTTCCACGCGCATTCCAAAAAACCGGTGCCATGACTTTGCTTGCAGATGAAACGGTCTTCGCCTTTTTTGGAACCGGTTCTCCCTTTTGAGTCTATTGTTTTGATTGTATTTTTGCCTTGGGTGTGAAATAATGAACCCAAAATTCTGCTTTGTTGCTGTGAAACTTCGCTAAACACTCAATTGAAACATCTTCACGACACTGTTTTTTGCTCGAGTGTGAGCAAACGCGGCACCCATCTTGCACACAGCTTTCTCATGTCCAAATTTTGTGTCGCACTTTTTGAAATGCCTTCTATGTCTGCTAGTTCGCGCATTTTCAGTCGACAATCATCCAGTATTTAGAAGCAAGTTATTCTTTGTTTTCAAGTTGTTCTCAACTTTCGCCCACAAAAAATAATCTATGGGATTTAATTTGGTACGTAGACTTCCGCCGTCGTGGTCCATGCTATCTGCTTCTGGGTTTCCAGCGCGCGATTCCAGCCCGGAAACCCAGAAGCAGATAACTATGGGATTTAAGTCTGTTGATATTGGCGGCCAAGCAACTGTTGAAGCTCTTCTAATCCACCGGTTCGTGTAATTTTGTTTAAGATAATTTGTTACTTGTCTATGAAAGTGTGGAAATGAGCTATCGTGCTGTATCCACATTCGTTTTACATTAAGAGGAAAGTCATCCAGTAATGTTGTTAGGTTATTTTCCAGGCAACGTAAATAACGAATTGACGTTCTTCGAATATAAACTGTCATCAATAAAACCACTTGCATTAGTAGGATTATCTAAAACTTCAAATGCTTGTACCTCAGTGACAATAGTTTTGGGCATATGTTCATTAGATATTTTTAACTTGAAATTATTTCAGTAACACATCTTTAAGCTATGGAAATCATGTCATGGGACACTCGGTATATGTATGTATGTATGTATGTATGTATGTCGACGTTTGATTAATATCCCAGCTACCTTCTAGGGCTTTTTGTGATTATAGGTATATAAAACTCCCCTGGTGGACCCCTTTGGTGCGAAATATCGTTTTTCCCGATTGTTCACAATATTATATTGTCTATTTTTTGCTGTCTACTATTAACTTTTTATTAGGAATTTATGAATACTTGTGCTTGTTGTAATACGCAATTTGAGCCTCATAGGGTTGCTACCTGTTGCTGTAGTTCTTGCAATACATACTTAAAGGAAAATGGTTTTGTTCTTGAGATTTTAATTCCTTTAACCGATATATTCTATTAAGAGGGTTTCCAATAAACGGGTATCACTGTATTAAGTGCTACGATTTCTGGTGTTGACGCACTTTTTGGACGTCGATTTCTACTAAATCTCTCTCGGTTAGTCGACGATCTTTCAAAACTATATCCTGTTTTTTGCTACGATTTTTAGTGTTGCAATTTTTGGACGTCCTTCACGTAGATCGTCTTTATACGGCCACCTTTAAATTCAACAACCTATCTTTCTACTGTTCTAATTGAAGGTGAAGGGTCCTTATGCACTTTTAATAATAGTTCATAAATTTGTTTTGGTGCTACATCTTCCCAAGTAAGAATGTTATAAACTGCGCGATATTCAATTTTTGCCATTGTAATAATGTGACACATCAACTTTGGACATCTGCAAATAAACGAATGAGAAAATATAAAATCAGAAAACTATGTGTTCATAAAAAAATAGTACAATTTTTAGAAAAAATAAAGTGACGAACTTAAGAACGCCATCTCTTATCGAACGATAAAACTTATTGAACAATGGTATATGGATGCCATCCAATTAGCTAATCAATTTATTAGCATTTCAAATAAATAAATTGTAGTGTAATGGTTTACTGAAAACACTCTTTTCAGCAATCAAATATTGAGAAATATTCCACGATTTTTCAAGTTTGTGACGCTGAAATGTCCAGGAAAATCCCAAAGAAATAAAAACAAGCCGAGTAGACAACGAACAACGTTATGTGTTGGTACACCAGTGACCTATTTGTTTAGGCATTTCAGACATTTACAGGTGATCCTTCTTCGTAGTACTAACAAGAGGCGTCGCGGGTCGCATGTTTTATTAAAATCGTAACAAACACACGTCACGGAAAACACATCTTCATGCACATTTTACGACCGACTTTGGCTCGTGTCCACTGTCCGTTAAATCCGTAACTGGTGTGGCACGCGCGTAGTACCCGGTTACGCTCATTAAGCGCCCCGAAAAACAGGGACGGCACGGCAAATTATTCTTCGCGTCTTCTTTTCTGTTTATCCACGGGTCGCTGATTTAAATTTAGTGCTCGCACCGCCGCAGCCCAAGTGGACTATGTTAAAGGCGGAAATGATTCGGAGACTGGTTGGTTTTTATTGTACGAAAACTGGTGTTCGATTGTAACTTGGGCGACGCGTGTGGCCGTTGCCGGTGTATCGTTACGTAAGTGTAATTCGAAGGAAGTCGAATAATGTAGAACGGACAATGCCAGATGAAATTTTTCCTGGTGACCTACATACATCTGCGAAAGAGTATGGAAAAAGTTTGGGCAATTTATTTCCGCTCCTTTTTATTCGAAACGTGACAGCCTGTGCTTATGAAATCTTCTTATTAAATTCGTCCGAGGCCATTGTTTCTGTTTGAATTTAGTGTGTTAACTTGCGCCTTAACAAATGAGAGGGACAAACAGTGGCAAAGTTATATAATAAAAACTAAGAAAAGTACATAAGTAGAAAACTGAAAGTGAAATAACTTCCTACAATTTCTAATTTAGTTTTGTATTATTGATCAGTTCTCTGTGTAATTTATTGTTTCAAGAGAAGCCGAACTTGTACGCCTGAAATTTTAATTTAATTTTTAAAAGCAGTTCGAATCATCGCTAAATTTATTATAATCAATGCAATCCCATGTCAAATCTGAATTTAGATGAATCTCTCTTGCTTCAAAAGTAGTGATAAATTTCTCAGTATTTGATTGCTGAGCAGGGTGCGTTTATTGGGTCGTTCGGAAAGTAATTGCGTTTTTTTTGGATTAAAATCAAAGGGAATTTTTTTTTAGTGCTTAAATATTTTATTATATTATGTATTCTCCATTTGCCTCTAACACTTTTTGCCATCTCTCTGTGAGCAGCATAATTCGCCTCTCAAAAAATTTCTGGTCCTTACTAGCAAAAAACTGATTTAACGTATTTTTAACGTCCTCATTTGAAGTGAAAATTTTCCCGTCTAGAAAATTTTGTAATGATCGGAATAGATAATAATCCGAAGGTGCAAGGTCCGGAGAATATGGTGGATGCGGCAGTGGATCCCAATTCAGCTGTAGAAGCTTTTGGCGAGTTGCCAAGCTTGTATGAGGCCTCGCATTGTCCTGGTGGAATACCACCCCTTTTCTATTGATCAATTCCGGCCTCTTCTGTTGAAGTTCATCATTCGAATTGTCCAATTGTTGACCGTACACTTCAGTATTGATTGTTGTGTTGTCCGGTAAAAGCTCAAAGTACACGATGCCCATATAATCCCACCAAACAGACAGCATTACCTTTTTCTGATGAATATCGGCTTTTGATGTGCTTTGAGCCGATTCATCTTTGCTGCTCCATGATCTTTTACGCTTTACATTGTTGTATACAACCCATTTCTCATCCCCAGTAACAATTCGTTTCAAAAACGGGTCATTTTCTTGACGTCTGAGAAGCATATCGCAGACGTCAATACGACGGAGCAAATTTCTTTCTGTAAGAATATGAGGAACCCATATGTCCCGCTTTGAAATTAATCCTAGGCGTTTGATGTGATCATGGACGGTCGAATTTGACAAATTTAACTTCTTTGCGATGTCACGTGTTGTTATTCGTCGATTTGCATCAATCAAAGCCTTTATTTTATCCTCATCAGCTTCGACTGGCCTTCCAGAACGCGGTGCGTCTTCAAGATCGAAATTTCCGGAATGAATCATCTCCATACACAGCTCATAACTTTTCCCTCACTTGAACAGCATTTTTACCTTTTCGATAATAATAAAGTAAAATATGTCGAAAATGCTGCTTTTTATTTTACATATCTGAAAGGGCACCACACAAACACTATTAGTCGGAACTTAAAAAACTTTTTCACAAATAATCCTTACTTTGTTAGCTATTAAAATATGTAATAAAAAATTGGGTTCAGTATGAAGTTGGGTATGAATAATACAAGAAAGTCATCTATTCGGGGAAAAACGCAATTACTTTCCGAACGACCCGATAGTAAACAATTACACTGCAAATTATCTATTTGAAATGCTAATGAATTGATTAGCTAATGGGTTGGTACTCATATACCAAGTTCTTCTTCCAGCTCTTCGAGAATTTACATTTGAACTTTCTGACATTTTACGTAAAGATTGTTGTGCTCGATAGCATATTCGACTTATAGTCTTCTCTAATACAGAATATCGAGTGACTTCATATTTTATTGAGCCTTCTTTGAGTTTACTATTATTACTTACTTATAGCGGGTAATAATATACACTTTGTGGCTTTAAAATATCAATCTAAAAACTGTGTTGATGTATTTAAACTTATAGCATAATATTTAAAATTGAGACTCTTTTGAAATTCTTTTTGTAAATTTCTGTGGGTCGAGTATAGGTTCTTTTGAGTAAACTGGGCATAGAATTCAGTGTTATAGATAGCATTACAATAAGTTTTATCGTTCGATAAGAGATGGCGCTCTTAGGTTCGTCATTTTATTTTATCTAAAAATTGTACTGCTTTTTTTATGAATACTTGTGAAATTTTGTCATTTTATATTTTCTCATTCGATTATCTACAGATGTTCAAAGTTGCAATGGCAAAAATTGAATATCGTGCAATGATAAAATTCTTATTTTTGGAAGGTGTAGCATCAAAACAAATTTATGAACGATTATCAAAAGTATATAAGGACCCTTCATCTGCAATTAGAATTAGAACGTGGCTGCATGAAGACGATCCACGTGCCACGTGAAGGGCGTCCAAAAAGTGCAACACCAGAAATCGTATCAAACAAGAGAATATGGTTTTGGAAGATTGTTGATTAACCGAGAGAGATTTAGTAGAAGCCCTAGGCATTAAATCAGGCAGTGCGATCAATATTTTGGCTGAAGTTTTGGGTTTCAGAAAGTTGTGTGCAAAATGGGCGCCGCATTCGTTAACAATGGAACAAAAACACATTCGAATGCGACTTTCTCAACAATATTTGAAGCGTTTTAGAATGAATGAAAATGATTTTGCGTGTCATTTCGTCACTGGATGAGACTTAGATCTACCACCATGATTCTCAATCAATACAAGAGGCTAAGTAGTGGTGTGAATTCGGTACTTCAGCTCCAAAGTGAGTTAAAGTCCAGATATCGGCCAAGAAAGTGTTAGCATGAGTTTTTTTGGGATGCAAATGGAATTTTGTGCGTGGATTATCTCCATACTGGTAAAACAATAAACTCATATTATTATTGTAACCTCTTGGACTAGCTGGATGTAAAAGTTCTTGAGAAAAGACCAGGTTTACAAAAGAAAAAAAGTTATTCTTTATCAAGACAACGCACACTTTCACACAACTCAAAAAATCATCCCTAAAATCAGAGAATTAAAGTACGATCGTTGGAACATTCACTCTAGTCGCCAGATATAGCTCCCTCTGACTTCTGGCTCTTCTCACATCTCAAAAGATTCATGCGTGGTAAACGGTTTTCATCGAAGAGGCAATAGCAGTCTTGAAAGCGTATTTCGACAGTCTTCCGGATTCTCGCTTTAGGAACCACTGGAACAAGTGTAGTGAAGTTCAGGGAGGTTATGTTGAATAATAAAATGTTATTCAAACTATAAAATCATGTTTTTCTTATTGAACGACAAAACTTATCGAACAACGGGGTAAAGTATCTAGGAGTTCTGTTTTCAAAGCAGGCCATTAATTTTCTTTTTAAAACTACCAAACAAAAAGCAGTTATTGGCAGCTAAATGGGAACTATAAGAAAAATAAGTTAGTTGTTGAAACCCACAGTGACAAATTGCATCTTGAGCAACATAAGTCCACTATCCCGCAAAAATATTTTTTGTATTCTTCGTCGTAATCACTTTTCACTTACATACATTTTTTATTCTTAATTAATTGTTTACCAACCTTATAACAGTAAAAAAAGTTTTGCTTTTAAAGCATATTATAATCTGGTACGCAGACTTCAGCTGTCGTGGTCCATACTATCTGCTTCTGGGTACCCGGGCTGGAACCGCGTCACTTGTATATCTGCCGACGCCTCGTACCCATTTGTATGGGACATCAGTTCAGCCCTGAAGATGTCCCATACAAATGCGTACGAAACGTCGGCAGATATACAAGTGACGCGGTTCTAGCTCGGAAACCCAGAAGCAGATAATATATCGTTATAGCTCCCCATTCTTTATGGTCATCCTTAAAAGTTTCCCCGAAGTTCATTTTTTTAATACTATACCAAAGTAATCATGATTTGTCTAAATCCAAAAAAAAGTATACAAAATCCCTTTCCCAGTAATAATGTTCGTATTCTGTATACGCATTTCGACAACTAAGTTGTCATCATCATCATCTGTCAATCTATCTGCTGACCCCTCGATTTTTCACTAACCAGCGACTAATTGCACTTACGCTAGTAGGGTTATCTAAAACTTCAAATGCTTGTAGCATATTTACGATAGAGCTTTGATCATATATTCATTAAATATTTTTAACTCGAAGGTGCCGTGCCATACATAACTATTATTACACACACTAAATCGTAACTTTGAGAATTACAACATTCTATTGATTTAAATGGTCACAGACATCCGGTTAAAAAAACATAGTTAATTGCACGTATTATTTAGCACATTTAACAACGTGAAAAATATTGACATTTCTGAATTAATATATGTGAGAATTCGCGTAGTAAAGTCTACACGACCAAACGTAAGAACTTAATTTAAATGTTAGACATTCTAATAATAAATGCTAATTTTTTAAATAAACTGTTAAAAGTAAATTATCCCAAAAAAATAGCGATATAAAAAACACACGCTATCCTATAGATTTAAACGATCCAAATATATAATTTTCAATTCGATCCTGTAAAAGCATTCAGGCAAATCGATTTTTTATTTTAATGTGCCATGTGTCCCAAGTATTAATTCGTTTGGAGGAAGAATACCGTTAGAGTTTATGTTTATAAAAACATACTTTTAAGTACACTATTGTGCATAAGTTTTAATACAATAATGTTTTAAAACTTTGCACCACTCTACCCAAAAAAGTAAAAGTAAATCGGCTGACGTACGTAGGAAAATATCAGAATTGGTCTGTGATAGCAGGAAAAGTATGCTATGGATAGACGAATTGATGATCAACATCCTTGGGGAAATATGTAAATCCTTGTGGAGGTATGTAAAATCTTAGCTTGGAGTGTTTTAAGCGAGATGGATTCAGTGAGTTCTTATTGTAAAATGGTGCTGATTTGATTCTGTACCAAGATGCTTCGACACGTATGAAACTTTACTTTGAAGTCTGTCTTCGATGTTTTTGGTTGTACTACCAGAAACTACAGTATAAGCAATGAAATCTTGGTTCATACAATGAACCCATAGCGAAACTTAAAAAAGAAGATTTTCTTATTAGTGATTTACTTTATGATTGTATGTTATTGTTTTCACGTCAGTGTCTAAGGTTGCTTCAATCTAACGAACAGTGAAAAGAAGTTTCTTCTCTATCTCTTGTATTACGGACAAATGGATTGAAGTTCGACATCCTTGTGGTTAAATGTCCGTTTTTTTTTTTTTGGTGACAATAAAAGTTGCGTTACAATCGCTATAGAGCATGGTGGAGATATGTAAGATCTTAATTTGGAGAGAGATTCAGTGTGTTCATATTGTAAAACTGACGCTGATTCCATTCTGGAACAAGACACAAAATATGCTTCCTTAGACTTTAATGTATGTACACCAAAAAGAAGGAGAAAGCTTCGAGATGTTCATCTTATAAAGTTTTAGGATATATTACTTGGAATTGCAGTATTAACACCTAAATCTTGACTCGTACAACGGTCACATGGTCAAACTCAAAAGAAGTTTGTATTATTAATGATTTAACTTTCACGTCAATGTATAAGATTGATGTAATCCAACCAACAGTAATAATTGTGCTATGGACAAAAGAATTGAAGTTCGACATTTTTGCGACTAAATGGCCGATTTTTTTGTGGCCACAAGGAAGGTTACGAAACAGCAACGCACGTGTGTTAAATTTTGTTTTAAGCTCGGAAAAACGGATACTGTAACTTGAAATGATTCAGCAAGCAATCGGCGAACAATCAATGAACCGAACACAAACTTTTGAATAGTTTGCGCGTTTTAAGAACGTCAATTAATGAGGACGGACGAACAGAGAGACCTTTGACATCTACTACGGCCATTACAACAGTGTAATGGCTTATTCATGAAGACCGTCGTCGGACGATTTTGATCATCTAAGATAAAGTCAGAATTGGATATGGTTAGCGAATTTAAATTCGCTGAATTGGGCACGCGCCACATTGCCATGAAATTTCATCCGAGACTTGTGACTCGACGATCAAAGGCCAGAACAAATTGCTATTCGCCTTGGACTTAAACAACTTGCTGTAGACGATGAAAACTTTTTATTAAGAGTAATTACTGGCGACGAGAGCTGGATTTATGATTTGATCCGGAAACTAAATAACAATCCAGTCGGTGGAAGAGTCCGAGCTCGCCAAGATTCAAAGAAATACCTATAAGTGAAAAGCAATTTGAAGAGCTTGTTCATTGGTTTTTTGATATGAAAGGCGAGTACACTGAGAATTCGTTCCAATTGGTCAGACGATCAATTCCAAGTTCTATTGCAATGTTTTTAAGCGACTCCGTGAGGATATCAAACGCAAACGGCCCTAATTTCTAGCGGACACGAGATTTTTCCTCCCCTTTTGACTTTGGTATCTTCCCGACTGCAGCAGAAAGATCGACGTTTTAATAGCATCGAAGATATTCAAGAGGAATCACAAGCAGTACCCAACTTGTTCACAGAAAACGACTTCATGAATGTCTTCCAGAACAGGAAAATGGGCCGGGACGGCTGCATAGCTGCGCATGGTGATCACAACAATCACCAGGAACAATAATTAAGATTCGAATTTTTACAGCAGTAGTTCCGGATGATCTGAATCGCAGTTCGTGTAATTTACGAGAGTAACTAAAATATACTATATCAAAGCAAATCTACGATATAAACTGTATACAAACTACGACTGCAGCGTCAATCATGTACCAACACCTACACGCGACTATTTACCCACCCCCAATTTTGGATGATAAACCCGTCTGAACGTAAATTTATTCTTTGCCCATAATGATATTCATTACTTCGTTATTACCTATTGTGGACATTTTATTTTAAAATTCTTAATAACACTTTTTATTAATTGATTAATAACACTCACTTATACACACTGCTACCGATACAAAGGTTAAATAATAATAAGGAAACGTCTCTGTCTCTTAAACTGTTAAAATAAGCGTAGTCATTTCACTAGTAGGTGTCTGCGGACTACAGCGCGTCTTTTTCATCGCCAAGTAAAGCAACGTATGTCCTTCTCATTGTTAAAAAGCGCCGCTTTCATCATAAATATGACAGATACAGGTTGGTGGAATAGTTTTGAAAGCAAAAATGAAACAATTTTTAAATGAAATTAGTTTTTTTATTCAATGTAATGTCCCTCAACTTCAATACATTTGTTCCAATGATCCTCCAATAATTTTATACCATCTTTGTAATGATTTTCTGAAAGCTCTGCAAAATACTGTTCCACGGCTGAAATAGCTTCTTCATTCGATGAAAAACGCTTTCCACGAAGGAATTGTTTCGAGTTTCTGAAGAGGTAGTAATCACTCGGAGCCAAATCTGGTGAATACGGTGGTTGTTCAAGCAATTCATACTTTAATTCATTCAATTTAGCCATTGTCAAAACACAGGCGCATTGTCTTGATGAAAAATAATTTTTTTTTCGCTAAACCAAGTCATTTTTCACAAACTTTTGCATCCAGTTGATTTAAAAAGTTACAATAATACTCTGAGTTAATTGTTTTACCTTTTTCAAGATAATCAATCAATAAAATGCCTTTTGCATCCCAAAACACTGATGCCATAACCTTTTTTGCCGATCGTTCTGACTTCACCTCTTTTGGAGTTGAACAACCAACCGTAGTCCACCGTAATCGTTCTTGTTTCAATTTAGGATCATGGTCTCTCATCCATAGTTATAAAACGACGCAAGAAATCGGTTTTATTCCGCTTGAAACGCCCCAAGTTACGCTGAGAAATTTGTTTTCGGTCCAGTTTTTGTTGAATTATTAACGAATATGGCACTAACTTTTCCAACAGCTTTTTCATATGTAATTCTTCATGTAAAATATGGAGTGATCGTTCGTCTGAGATGCCTATGGTATTAGCAATTTCACGCTTAGTCAAATTCGGATCTTCAATAACCATATTATGTACTTGCTCAATGATTACTGCTGTTGTTGCAGTTTTTGATCGGCCACTACGTGGTTCATCTTCAACGCTTGTACGACCACGTTTAAACTCTAAAACCCATCGATGTACTGTTGGAAATGAAGGAGCACATTCCTTTAACACGTTCACCGTTTTTGTATGAATCTCTGTTGCTGATAAACCTTCCAAAGCAAAGAATTTGATCACAGCGCGATATTCAGTTTTTTCCATTGTTAAAAAATACATCGACACGTCTAATTCAAATGGATTGCTAACAATGAATGAATTGACAGATCGAGATAAAATTTTTAGTGTGTTCATATGACACATGAAATATTAAAATGGCGTATGAATTTTGATTCTTCTACTGCTTAATAGGTATCGCTTTCAAAACTTTTCTACCAACCTGTATACTGCACACAATAAAACATAAACATTATAATAAGCATAATCTAATTGAAGATATAAATAAACAGACTTTGAAGGTGACCACCAGTAATAAATTTTAAATTTCGAATTTTTACAGCATCTGAAAGGGGATTTCTGGATCACACCTCGTACAAGTTTCAGTGCTTCATATACTCATCTTACATTTCCATAAGTATCGTATGTTGTCAAGTATGGACATTTACTAATTCGAAATGAAATAAATCACCAGATTATTGAGAAGGCGATAAATAATAGAATAGTTTGCCATTACGATTGATTAAACATTAAACGGAAAGATAAGAAAAATCAAGGCTTGCACGAATGTGTTAAGCACCAAGGAAATATTTCGAATGTCGAAATACAGCATTTACAAAACGAACAATATACTTCACTCACGACTTATCTGCGTGTGATAATCTTAGGGAATTAACACATCCAATTGTTATTTGAATACGGCTCTCTGTAAACCCACGCAAGTGCCTATATGTGCAAATATACAAACCACGTAAACATACACACACACATACCAACATTATAACTATTATGAATATAATTCGTAATTACAGTTGTTGTAATCATGTGATGAAACTAATTACAGATTAAGGACGCGTTCGCGAGGTAATTATTTTTGCATGAAAATAAGTATAATGGATTACTAACGGTGGCTATTGTCCCATATTAAGGCAGCACTACTACTGACCTCAATATAAATTGTTGTATTATGATCTGTATAGTCGAAGAAACAATATACTTTTAATTAATTTTAATACAATTTAGCGCTAATTTTTATAGCTTGCCATATGCGTAATAATATCAGTAATTTATTTTTTCTTACTACCTTTTGTTGTAGTTAAAACACGTAAAACATTTCGTTACATTTTTTTTACTTTTCTACTAGAATCTCAATTAGCTTGTTCTTTTAACACTTTTTATAAAATGATTTCCAACAGGAACTCTTGTAGATCTCTTATAGATCAGATATAGTGATCTATAAAATGGTTACAATTGAAATCATTTTATAAATTACTATTTCCTTTAATTATGATAAATATTGGGTTGGCAACTAAGTGCTTGCGGTTTTGTAGTATAAAATAAAACACTTTTTTTTTAAACAAAGAATAGTTTTTAATCAATTATATATTTTCCATTTTGCTCAATGACCTTTTGCCATCTTTCTTTCAGCTGCATGATTCTGCGCTCATAAAATTTCTGGTCCTTATCAGCAAAAAAGTGAACCAGGTGCGAGTGAAGGTCATCGTCATTTGTTAAAGTTTTACCATTCAAAGAATTCTGCAAACTTCGAAATAAATGGTCATCAGATGGAGCTAGATCAGGGCTGTATGAGGGATGTGGCATCACTTCCCAGCCAAGCTCCAATAGTTTCCCACGAGTTGCCAAAGATGTGTGAGGCCTTGCATTATCTTGGTGGAAAACCACACCTTTCCGATTTGACAATTCTGGCCGTTTTTCTTTGATTGCTTCATCCAGTTTTATTAATTATTGACAGTAAACATCAGCATTGATCGATTGATGGTTCCTTGGAAGCAGCTCAAAAAACACAACACCTTTGTAATCCCACCAAACTGACAGCATGATCTTTTTTGGATGCAATTCAGCTTTCGATGTGGTTTGAGCTGGTTTATCGTGTTTGCTCCATGATCGTTTTCGAACTATGCTACTGTATAGGACCCATTTTTCATCACCAGTGATGATTCTTTTTAAGAAAGGGTCGGTTTCATTTCGCCTAAGGTGCATATCGCAAAAGTTAATTCTTTGTGTTAAATGAATTTCTTTCAATTCGTGAGGTACCCAAATATCAAGCTTCTTAACTAGCCCAAGACATTTTAAATGTTTTTCAATTGTTGTGTTATATGACGTTGTTGTGTTATATGACGATCCTCTTCAATTATGACTTTGATTTGGTAATTATCAATTTCAGTAGGCCGACCAGAACGTTGCTCATCTTTGAGGGAAAAATCTCCAGAACGGAATTTTTTATACCAATTCTGACACGTGCGCTCTGTTAAGCAATTAGCACCATAAACTTCACATATCTTTTTGTGAGCCGCAGCAGCTTTCTTTCCTTTACGGAAATAAAATAGTAAAATATGTCGAAAATGTTCGTTTCTGCACTCCATTTAAAATTAACCCACAACTAATAACTTTAATAAAAATCACGCTCTACTTGCTTCTGAAGTTACGTCAATGTGACTAGTATCACGCGACAAACGGTAAAGTACAGCACTAACATACGTTATACAAAAAATAAAGCCATGCTCTCTATCAGTAAAAACTGAAAGTACTTAGTTGGCAACCCAATATTTTGTATTTGATATTAGTTATTTTTAAAGTATTACGCGCATAATGTTCGAGTAACAGCAAAGGTTATGTGTGATAGTAATTCTGTTTGTATAGAGAATGTAGCAAAGGCGCATACAAGAACTATAGAATACCATGGTTGCTTTCGAATGTATATAGACTGCGAAAATTCGATCAGCGCTTCAATAGGCGTGCGTCGAAAGCATAGTAGGGGTTTCGTCACTGATATGTACGTACAGCAAGACCATCATATCCTTAGAAAAATCTGCGCACACTTTCGGTATTACTCGTACTCAGTCGCCAGTGTGTCGCTCGCTTCGGTGATTAGGTACATTCCCAACAGAAAGGCGCGGTTTTATTTTGTACTACGCGACGCCAAGAATAAGAATTTAGAAAATTTTTATTTATTAATATATGTTATACTGGTCCAAATGGAATGTAAATTATTAATTAATGAGGCTGCTAAGTGTTATTTAATAGTGTTCTATTGAGGATGTACTATGAAAGTAAATCTTAATATGATTAGGTAGATAATGTAATTACAAAATTTTTTAATAATACCCAGTAATTAGAAGCAAATAGCTTTATTTCAAAATGATTACATAATTACATAATAAATTACATAATAAAACACATTCACAAAGCAATGATTACTAAGTTATTCTGAATCATCGCTGAAACCAAAATCACTGTCAGATGTATCAGCACCCACGTTTATAATTAGTGACTCCGTAAGAACATCCATAAAAACTTCATTTTGTTTATATTCATCTTCGACTCTCTTCACGTGAGTGCAAAGTTTGTTCCAGTCATTTACTGTAATGCTTTTAAATTTTTCTTCCGCTAGCCTTTTAGCGTCCTCTAATTTAAATGTGACATTTTGTGATGCCACAAAATTTTTCACAGTCGCCCAAATCATTTCGATTGGATTTAGTTCAGGGTGATACGGAGGCAATCGTAAAGTTGTATGACCGTGTGCCTCCAAAATTGCGTCTATTTTATATCGTAAGTGTTGTTGTTTATTATATTTTATTAACATATATAACTGGGCTTTCGTCATATCAGATGTACAGGCAATACCTTTTTCGGTCAACCAGTGTAACATTTTTTGCTTGTGTGCATTAGAATTAGGCGCTGGATTTATCTGAACATTGTGGTATGGAGCATTGTCAATAACTAGTACTGAATTTTTTGGTAAATTTGGTATTAGTTTTTCAACGAGCCATTTTTGGTAATTTTCGAAATTCATTTCGTGATGGTAATCACCGGATTTTGTTCCGGATTTAAAAAGTAACAAAGCGTTTTCTACAAATCCATGGTTCTCACCTCCAGCGTGCAACATAATTAAACGCTGGCCCTTGGAGATTGTCGAAAATAACCCATTTCTTGACTAGTCTGTCCAACTTTTCGATTTTGTATGGCCGCTATGAATATAGGATTCATCCATATAAATAGTTGGACGATCTTGCCGTCGATATACATCTATTTTTCGTAAAAAATTTGTACGAATGTTTCTGATATCTGGTTTTTCTTGTAATATCTTGCGATTGTTTTGTGTAGCACAGAATCTAAAACCAAGCTTCTTTATAATTTTTCTTAAGGATTCTCGGCCGCCCGGAAAATTTATATCTTCTTTAAGTTTTTGTAGTAAATTTTTAATAGTAATCCGCTGATTATTTGTCTTGTGGAAATTATAAATAATATGTTTTATTTGGTATAGGTCAATGTCGTCTATTGAATCCATTACTAAACATTTCCTCGATCTTTTCTTTTTTGGCGATTTGAAAACTGGTAGTTGTTCTGTGTTCTCTTTCTCATTTCGTTCTGGTTCTGCTTGATATTCGTTCCCCTCTTTTAAAATATTATAGACAGAAGCTCTTGAAACACCAGTTGCTCTTGCTACGTATTCCTTTAATTCGCTTTTTGTACAATTTCTTATGTCTGTTTCGTTATTTGAAATTGTCTTTAAAAACTTAAAAACATTAAACACGACTTCACGGGTTTGTGAATGCAGTCCTTTTCCACCTCCTAAGTTGGACATTATTAATTATAATAAATAAAACAAATAATAACCAATTATAATGCAAGACCTCAATTACTCACTTTGACTAACCGTAACTTAACAACTTAACCACGCAACGATCATAAGCACACTGAGGACACAAACAGCTTACCGATGACTCGGAGTGTACCACCCGGCACGCCTACGATGCGCAGTAGATTTTTGTCCAAGGATATGATGGTCGTGCTGTATGCAATGTATTGCTGACATAGTAAATAAGTTTATTCGATGGTGCTAAAGCGGAATGCTTAGTTTACGATAGACCGATGTGCTGGACGAAATATGATTGAAAAACACGTGGATGGTCAACAAAAAAAGAACTGGTGAACTTCTATTCGATTTTAACACCAATAGTGTGCAGTCTGCCGCTTCATGTATGAAAGAACGAATTATTTTACTCGTTCTGGAATAAATACACAAACTCTAAACGATCACGAACGTTCTTTCGTCTAATTGCGTGTTTAGTCGATAGAGGGAGGTATTGTTTTTTCATAGGCAATTTACAGTTCGCGTATTTATTGCAGATACACGAACTGTAAATTACCTATGAAAAAACAATACCTCCTTCTATCGACTAAACATGCAATTATACGAAAGAACGTTCGTGCTTGTTCTGCCAAATGTCCAGCTATGTTCTTTCGGTGCGTATGTAGACAGAACACTCTTAAACTTGGCACGTGCCATTTGGTGAACGCCTGAGAATAATTGAAATGTTGATAATACTCTATCTGCTTCTGGGTTTCCGGGCTGGAACACTTGTATATCTGCCGACGTTTCGTACTCATTTGTATGGGACATCTTCAGGGCTGAACTACTGCACTGAAACTGCAGTCTGTCACTATACAAATGACGCGGTCCCAGCCCGGAAATCCAGAAGCAGATAGCATGGATCACGACCGCGGAAGTTTTCGTACCAGATTAATAACACCCTGTTTACGACGCGTTTCGAGTATATGACCTCTCATCAGGCAAACTGTGGTCTTATACACGAACTCTTTCTGTGTGAATTATTGTATCGTTTGCGATACAACAAAGAATGAATAAACAATACCTGCCTTTGTCGTCCAAATATCTAATTGTCCGAAAGAACGAAGTTCGTGTTCATACCCGTCAAATGTACAGCCATGTGTAGAGAGACAGTTTTTCATTTTCCTGTAGAACATGACACTGTACTTACTAGAGGACTGATGGTTTGAGGTGGAATTAGTACAGGAAGTAAGATCCATTTAGTATATTTTCGAGGCTATATAAATGCTCTAAGATCCATTTACGAAATGCCGGAATCATTCGCTTCACGATATATAAGGGCTAAATAATGCCACGTTTCAGACAATGGCAGTCCTCGATACGCAGCTGTTACATTACTATTTCTGCAAAACGCCATCATCACAACTCTCAATTATTCTTCTGGTACGCCAAACCTATCACCCATTTTCTGAGATATGATAGGTCGAAGTGTCCGTATGCTTCCTAATCTTCCAATGAATTTACAATAGCGACCTGATGGTTTACAAACTGCTTGGAATGACCTTCCACAGGAGTTCATGGAATATCTTACTAGAATGTATTCGTTTGCGTGAAGCAGAAACTCATTAAATTTTCTTAATTAATTAAATCTCTCAAGAAATGCTAAAGATGAAGTGGAGTTAAATCAGAAATCGGGAATTGACGAAATAAAATGCATAAATTGTAATAAACAATACACCGATCAGACTAAACGTTTGATATGAACCCGGTATAAAGGACATATAATGCACGTCAACTTTAATCGACCTAAAAAGTATAGTTTCGCGAAACACGTGCTAGAAAATAATAATAAAGGGTCCAATAACCTGCAATGCCTCTTTGACTTTCTAGAAAAGACAACCGTTAAAGAAAATGGTTCATAAATGAAAGAGGGGAAGTACCAGTTTAAGTGTTTAGTTTTAAGAGTTTTACTGCGAATCCAGGTGCGATACTGAATAATTATTTGACATGCGTGAAGAAATTTATTTACCTTTTTTTGATTTATTTAAACAACTACAGTCTCCATTCAAATTTACCTACAGAGTGATTGGGTTGCTTCTGTCACATAGTATACATAGATCCATAATAAGACTCTTTTAATAAATAGTTTGGAATTTTCTTTCCGAAGAACCATACTAGAAGCTTGCGTAATTAAAGAACGTCAAGTAAAGTGATGTACGTGTTTACTTTTGTTACCTATCGCTTACTTTCCTAATAATAAAGTAATTAAAACATATTGTTAGTAAACATCTATTCTAATTGATTAGACGATTATTATTCGTACAGCTTATTAATTTCTACAGTGTTTACGATTAGATATTCCAAAAATAGAGTTTGGCGCAGTTTATACGGACACACATACTTAGCTTATGTCCACCTGCTCATTAGAATTCAGAACAAGCGCTGTTAACTGTAGTCCATACAACAATAACATGAGCACAAACAAGCGAGCATTTCGTTGAGCAAGCGGGCAGGATGCGCCTCGTACACTCCTATTCATCGGAGCAGGAGATTCTCCTCGTTCGGCGGACATGTTTAAGCAACTGTGCTCACTTTGTACGTGTAGAGGGGAGCGTAATGGGAATCCTGCACGCACGCAGGTGCACGTACAAAAGCAGAGACAAAACACAGATAATTGTATGTGCACACGCACTAACACACTCTTACGTGTACCATTGTTTCAGCTCGTAATGATAATCTTGGCCTACAACTCTCACTTTTTAACCTCTGTTAAGTAGGCGCTACTCCGGTCGGCGCGATGCTCACCGTTTTGTACATCTCCGATGATTATCTGGATGAGTTGCCACTGCGTGGAGAAATTCGTCTTCGGCATGCGTTATTTGCTCTTTCAATTGTTCAATGTTATTGTTCTCGTTTACTCTTTTCTGCACGGCACAGATGAAGGAAAAGTCAGGTGCGCGATGCAGTCGACCAAGCAGGTTAACGTGAGATGAAAGGAGAGAGATTCTGAAAGGAATTGTTTTCAAGTTCTTGACGCGCTTGTTATTTCCAAGAGTATGTCCTAACAGTTTTGTTTTGTTCATTACGATTTTGTGTTCAAGTTGTTTTTTCTTTTAATTTTTAATAGTCTACTGAGCATTTGGGTCATATGTAACAAGTGCTCGTAAATTGTAAAACTCCTTTTGAAATATCTTTTTTTAATTTATTCAATTTTATTCAAGTTAGATACATCGTAACATGCAAAGTAAACAAAATGTTCCATAATTGCATTTAGTGAGTAAAATACGGTGAGATATATGAATATAAATTCAATAGGCGTTCCGTAAGGTGGTATTTTAGGCCCGCTATTATTTTATATATGTAAGGGAAAAGTACGTAGAGGTACATACGAGGGTAGTTTGACAAGTAGTGAGAATGGAAAAGAAAAACGAATTTTTTAAATATAAAATAATTTTTATTTTTCAATACATTTATTCCAGCGGTGCTCCAATGCCCTTATGCCATCTCTAAAATGCGATTCGGGAAGGCTTGCAAACTACTCATTTACGAAGATGATAAGCTCGTCATTAGACGAAAATTTCTTTCCACCTAGTGCCGTTTTCAATTTTGGAAAAGGTGGAAGTCGGAAGGGGCTAGATCCGGCGAATAAGGCGTATGCGGTACTAATTAGAAATGCAACTCCTGGATTTTGGACATCGCAACTGTGCTGGTATGCGAGGGAGCGTTGTCTTGGTGAAACAGAATCTTTTTCTTTGCCATTCCTGGCCGTTTAGCACGAATCTCAACATTTAATTTTTGTAGAAGTTCTGCATAATATTGTCCGTTTACTGTAGCACCTTTCTGAAGATAATCAATGAGCAAAATGCCCTTTGAATCCCAAAAAATTGATGCCCTTACCTTGTCTGCCAATAGAGTGGTTTTCGCTTTCTTTGGAGGTGCGGAACCACGTTCTAACCATTGTTTCGACTGTTGTTTAGTTTCGGGTGTACTGTATGTATCCAAGTTTCATCGCAAGTAACAAATCTCCTACAAAAATCAACCGGATTCCGCTTATAAAGGTCCAAACACTCATTGAAAATGCGCAAACGAGTGAATCTTTGATCAGTCGTAAGCAATCGCGGCACCCATCTTGCCGAAAGCTTGGAAAGGCCCAATTCTTTCTTCAAAATGTGGTGTACGCGTTCTGTTGAAATGTTTACCATATCTGCTATCTCTCTCACTTTGAGTCGTCGATCTTGCGTAATAATATTATGGATTTTTATAATGATTTCCTGAGAAGTCACGATTTTGGGTGCTCCAGAGCGCGCTTCATCAACGCAGCTTTTTCTACCATGTTTAAATTCATTTACCCATCTACTTATTGTGGCGGATGATGGAGCAGATTCACCTAATGTTTCGCGTAACTCATCTTTTATTTCAGTAGCTTTCATACCCTTAATTACGAAGTATTTAATCACCGCACGATACTTTGCTTTTTACATTTTAACAAAACGACGTGTTGCTTCTTTTTCAATCAGCTGTCAAAAATAAAATAATCAACCGATTTATCTAAATATCGGAATGTAAACATATAAATAGGCAACCTAAATTACAGTGCATTTGTTTTACCAATTAGAGCGCCACCTATGTGTCATTCTCGCTACTTGTCAAACTATCCTCGTATATATTTGCTTAATTACAATTTTTTGAATAACACAAGGCGATTGCAATATAAATGAAATAGAATTTAAGTCTGGAAATTTTAATTTGTAAAATAGATTTGATGGGCTACTAGATGCGAAAGAATTATAGTTATATACAACGTCGTTTTGGTGGAATCTCACGCATTTTTTTCGCATTTGATCAATAAGGTTGATATATAACCCCTTTCCACAATTAACTATTTGTAAATTCTGTATACGTATTTCGACAACCAAGTTGTCTGTGCACAGTGCACATCTTGGTTTTCAACGATGCGGATCGCGTACGGAGTTTATTTTTCGTACAATTTTTTCGCCGTGTTTTACCAGGTGCGACACTTTGAAATTATCTGCTGATGATGACAACTTGGTTGTCGAAATACGTATACAGAATTTACAAATAGTTAATTGTGGAAAGGGGTTATATATCAACCTTATTGATCAAGTCAATCAACCACAGGCTCCATCAAATTCAACTTTTTCGCATTTGATAAACACAATCGAATATCATCTTTAAATTAAATTCACTACTATCCTCGTACAATCACTTAAGTAAGAGCGTGTTCGGGTTTACATAAAAATTTATTAAAAAAAAATCAAGTACGTGGGACGTTTTATTCCATCAAAACAAAAAAGCGTTGTATTAATACGTTGAGTCACCACAAGCGTTGATCATTGTCAGGCATTTCTGAAGCATGCTTTCGATAAAGTTGATAACGTATTCTTTCGGCAAGGAGTTCCAAATGCAACAAATCTTTCGTGTTAACTGCTTCAAAGTGAAAGCGTTTTTTAAGAAGCTTATGCTTGATATTATGTATGCCCACACATTCTCAATTGGATTTGCATCGAACGATTGCGATGATCAATCAAGTGTAACGATGCCAGACTGCTCTTTCCACTGTAGTGTTTAGAATTGTTGACCTTTTGTAGAAACTTTGTTTTTTTTTTTGATGAAATAACGTTCGAATGTCGGTAACAAAGATTTCTTATAAATCTCGAGTATTTTCTGAGCACTTAAATTGTACTTAAACTGATACAAAGCCCTGAAAATCAAGATTCGAGAAGCAACCTCAAAGATGCACTTTTACCATATGTTTAACGGTCCGCTGTACCAACCTCTTGGTAAAGATAGACCAGGTTCGCAAGTTATTTTACTTAGGGCGTATAATAACGAATCCAAGTCTCATTCGTGGTGTTGTTTTTTTCGAAAACGCTCCAAACATTTACGAGTAAATTGTATTCGCACCAACTCCTGATCAAGACTGAGCAGTTGCGGCAGTCACTTCACGGATAGTTTCTTCATAGCCAACTAATTCAATGTGTATATTGCGCTTTTTCTGAAGATGTTTACAGTCTCCGACTTCGAATGTACACTGCGTGATGCAAAATGTCCCCAGTCAGAAGCTGAGTCTGAAAAAAATTCCTTCAATCTCGGTATCGATATTGTCCTTCGTCCAAGCAAATCGCTTCGTAAAGTGGTCTTCACCTAACGAAGATTTCTTCGCTGAACTAGGCCATTTGATATCATAAGAACGGAGATGAGTTCGGATAGCTACGTTTTCTAATCGAGCTGTGTTCCGGCAAGTCATCAATATTTTTTGTCTCCTTTATAAAGATTCATCATAACTTGAAACATATTAAGACGAACTATTCAAAGATATCTGTGGACGTGGGCATTTTGGGCTACTCTGCATTGGTAAAATTATCTAAAGCTACAAATGTTTGTAGCTCAATTACGATAGAGTTTAGGCCATATGTTCATTAGGTCTTTTTATCTTGAAATTGCTTCAGTAACACTTCCTTAAGCTATAGCAATCACGCCGTGGGACACCCGGTATACAAATGTCGATGTTTCATAAAACTTGGTAGATTAATTGCTATTTCATTAATAATGTTCTTCAAATGCGGATATATTCCAAAGAATATTTTAAATTTTCATCATAAGCAATCAACATGTGTCTGTAAATGGCGTTCACCTAATGTATGTTGTATAACAAATTTTTGATCGAGAACTATGAATATTTAATGTTTAAAGAAATTAACTCTCCGGTAGCAAAACCTACATAATTCTTCAAGAAAACTAGTTCACCCACACCCGCTCGTGTGCACAGTACGACGTACCGTTCTCTGTCTCTATCTTTCCCATTCTTTACATGTACGTTATACATTTTTTCTGTATTCAATCTTGTTTGTAAATTTGCAGGTGTGGCCTATTACAAACAATAACATAATAATACAATTCACCGTTAAATACATTAAATAATAATTGCTCGAACTTCCAAAAACAGAAATTTAAACAATGAAATTGCACATAATCAGTTTTCACTTTCCTAAAGTTTCCTTGCGTTGGAAGGCCATGATGGGAGCAGTTTTAAATATGGAAATTGAAAGGAAATACAACATATTGTGTCTTGTGTGGTTAGTTATGGAAATAAAATTCTAATTATGCACAGTATGAGTGTGTTTGTGTGAACTTTCGGCAGAATTTTCGGTCGCACTTTAATGAAATGTTAATGTGAGGACATCGGTGAGGTAAATGCTGTGTGGGTCGTCAACGAAACAATTCTATAAACATTTTAGTTAATTAAGTATCATGTTTATCGATATTTCTTGGGTCATGCAAGATGTGTGTCTTCTTTGCATAAATCCGAATCAGAATGACGTAAATTTGTTTCTTAATTTACTTCGTAATATAAAATACAATAAAAATCGAGAGTTCTAATTGATTGATTAAAGAATGTGACGAGTTTCATGTTCTTCTGCCTATATTTTTAACCTTAACATGAATTAAAATTCACTATCTTTCCTCAGCAGTTAAATGTAACCGAAGTGAATAGATTTTAAGATTTTCAGTGGTCTATTCGACGATTTTAATCCATTGATATAAACTCTCACTTTTTGAGATCTGCGTCGTGTCACAGCATAACTCAATTTTAATTTCACATATAATATATTGAATTAATAAGGTTGATCAAGATTAAACATCTTGTCGTAAATTGTTTTCTAATCTCAGGTGGGGTTAATGGAAGATCTCATTCATCTTGTATTGGATTTAATAAGTATGAAATATTCAATAAAAGTTCCCAAATTTAAATTGAGTTCAGGTATCACAGCGTATTGCCAACCGTCACACAAATTCCTAGATTTTAAAATTATTGTCGTTTATGTAGGAAAATGTCATAAAAAAGGCAAATCAGAAAAAAAATAACATAAAGAACTGTGTCATAAGACACTTATTCTACTAACCAATTAAGGACTTTCTTTTTTCACTCATCAAGCCCAGAATTTGAGCTTACTTATTAAGGCTTGTCCTGTGACACTTTTTTACTTGATATATCTTATCTTTAATCTGGTTAAGCATCGTCGATTATTTCCTGCTTCCATTTGACTCTTTAAACAAAATTAACACTGATGAAGAATCGTGGTGTCTCAAACATGATACAGGCACCAAAGGACTGAATGTCGAAATGGAAAAGAGCGATAAAAACAACTGTAAGGAAACCAGGTTGCAAGACCATATTGATAACATTCTTAAGCCGTCGGAACTTCTTGTTTTTTGTGTCTTAGTTAATGCTGCTTATTACGTAGACACAATGGTTTGCCCACAGAAGCCCATTAAAATGCCATAGTTTTACAAGACGGACGACTGGTGTTTCCTGCGTTACAATACTCTGAATCAGTCTGCTATCTTCACGAAAACACTTGGCTACAAATTTTATTATAATTCGATTACACATCTGCTGTTGTCGTCAGATTTAGCTCTAACTGGCTTTTTTTGTTTTTGAGGACATTAAAGCAGTCTAAACGCAAGTAAAGAACGTTGCAGACAACTTTTTCTGGTCTTTGCAAAGACTTTATAAATGTTGCCAGTTGCGTATAAAGTGTTAGGGATTGTATGTCGAAAACTAAATAAAGAATGTTTGATTACTGAAAGTTGATATATAACCCCTTTCCACATTAATTTTATGCACACAGTGTGCGTTTTGGCTTTCAATGGTACAAATCGTGTGCGGAATTTGTTTTCGTACGGGTATTTTTGCCGTAGTTATCCAGGTGTGACACTGTTTAATTATCTGCTAATGATGACAACTTAGCTGTCGAAATACGTATACAGAATACGAAAATTAATGTGGAAAGGGGTTATATTATTATTATTATATTAATCAACCGCAGGTTCCATCAAAATTACCTTAAAGAATGTTTGGCACACCTTCTCTTTTTAAACTGGTCTTTATGCAACACCAATCCGCTTATATATAATTTTTTCCACTTTCTTCAATTCCTTCTTTTGGTTTTTCAATTATTTCATTCCCAATTAAACCTAATCCAAGCCTTATACGCCTCTTCGTACCACCTTTTCGTGGGATTTTTCATTTTTTTTGTATCTTCACTACACCAGGATTTATTATCTTTTTTATGTTTCTGATGTCTCATTTTTTCAAGATTTCATGGCCATCATAGTTCAACGTTCAATATATTTCTTCCATACATTTTTCTCTTCCCAACAAAGATTTTCCTTAAGATTTAGCTTTCAAATGAGAAAATGATTGAGTATCATATTGTAATGTCTTCATTTGGCAACATAATACTTAGATTGACTGTACCGTTTACTTTTAAAATTTGTCAAATTCAATTATTTGAAGCGTTCATCCGCACAACTTTCCCCGCTAACAACCAAACATACACTGGTTATCAGCATACTCAGTGTGTGTTTGGTTGTTAGCGGGGAAAGTTGTGCGGAGTTATTCTGTGCGAGTTTTACCCCAGATTCAGATGCGACATTGGTATTTAATTATTTACTGATAATGACAACTTATTATTAGCGAATACATAAACTTGAATGATTTATCTTAACATAAATTTATTTGGAAATCGAGTGTTTGTCTACATACGCTCTGGCAACCTTGTTGCCGTCTTTGGGAAATACACGCGCCCTGGTTCTGTCATTCAATACGTACGTGTGTTGTACGATAGAGGGAGGCAATGTTTTTTCATTATTTTTCTCTATAGAAAAGGTAGGATAAAGCGCTACAAAGAAGTCGTTTATTAACAACACAAGTTTACCTGACGATAGGTGTTATTTCTTGAAACGTACATAGTAAACAAGGTGTTATTAACATTTGAATGATTCCTTTTAAAATTCATCTTGGATACTGTAAATTTTTTTTTCTTATAAAGGGTTTTCCAATAGGGACTTGACAACTTTAATTCAATTTGTGAACGCACCCTTTCACTAATCATCGAACTGTTACTGTCAATGTATTCACTAAACTTAACATTTTCATCATGGTAAAGTACACGAACGAACAACGTCTGCAAATTATAAAAATTTACTACAGAAATTCGGAGTCGGTGATCGCTACTTTAAGAGCGTTAACTCCGATTTTAACAAGTTTAGTGCAAAAATTTTAGTCTACATATTCGTTGTGTGATGTTGCCGTGCCAGTGAGAGAACGGGTTGGTCGAAGTGTCGAAAGTATCACTGCCGTTGAAACATCCGTAGCAAATGGTCCAAGTCAGTCAATTCCACGGCGTTCTCAAGAGTTGGGCATCGCCCAGACCACTTTATGGCGAATTTTGCGTAAGGATCTTGGTTTACACCCATACAAGATCAAGCTGACTCAAGAATTGAAACCGATGGACCATTTGAAGCGACGTACGTTCTCCGATTGGGCTCTGGAAAAGATGCGCCAAGGTGATCAATTTCATCGCAAAATCATTTACAGTGACGAAGCTCATTTTTGGCTCAATGGGTTCGTCAATAAGCAAAATATGTGTTATTAGTTGGGTGAAAATCCACATGTGCTTCATGAAACACCATTTCATCCACAAAAAATAACTGTTTGGTGCGGTTTGCATGCCGGCGGCGTCATAGGGCCATATTTTTTCGTCGACGATAATGATCGTCACGTTACTGTGAATGGTAATCGTTATCGCGCCATGATTACCGATTATTTTTGGCCCGAATTGGAAGATGTGGACTTGGACAACATGTGGTTACACACACGTTACAATCGATTTATTGAAGAGTAAGTTTGATGAGCGTGTTATCTCAAGAAATGGACCAGTCGATTGGCCGCGTCGTTCGTGCGATTTAACGCCTCTAGACTTTTTTCTTTGGTGTTACGTCAAGTCATTGGTTTATGCCAACAAGCCGACAACGTTGGAAGAGCTCAGAGCCAACATTGAACGCGAAATAGCAGCCGTTTCGGCCGAATTGTGTGTCCGAGTCATCGAAAATTGGGTCCAACGAATCGACCGCTGCAAACGTGCCCGCGATGGCCATATGAACGAAGTCGAGTTCCATTCATAAATGTTTTGATTGTACTTCAACCCGATAATAAAGTTTTTGAAATATCTCAAAAGGTCTGCATTTTATTTTGAAAAAAAGTTGTCAAGTCCTTATTGGAAAGCCCTTTATAAGCATCGTGTGTATTCTGTTCATAGTGTCCTATTAGGGGAATTTTTTCCGTTGGGCAATAAATCATATTATTATTACTAGTATTGTAGTGTCACTAATGTACGGTCACCTTTAAATAGGATTGACATTTCAACACCACCCGGGTAATTATTGATTGTTCCACTTTTTTTTTCTCATTCATTCCATCGTATATGTACACACGCGGTCTTGTCCATTACGTGATTTGGTATCGTAATTTATGGCCTGTGTCGTCCATATTCGCGATTGCGTAGCTTTCGCTTTTTTTCATGCATCTAAAAATCGAGGTTAAGATCAACGATACTATTGTAGACGCTCACGCAAAATTGCTGTATAATAACGTGCATAAATTACCGCGTTACGGAATTACCGAATAAAACTGTATACATAATTTTTTATCGCCTATTAATGTAAATTTTTCCCACAAATTAATTGCGCCCATTAGTTTTTTATTAGTAAATGGTAACCCATAATTTAATAAATTGTTGTTTAAAAATAACTTCGGTTCTCTATCAATTTATATCAAATTTGTCGCGTTCCATATAAGTACGTACAATGGTGGCAGTTCATAAATTACGTGCTTTTTAAAGACCGCAATGTTTTCGTCTATTTTTAGACAGTTTTTGTTTCGCGAGGACATATTTCTTCGAAATTCAATAAGTAATATTGTCCACACGTTTTTTCATTACAAAATGGCATGAGCTGTAGATTAATTCGGAAACATACGAGGATAGTTTGACAAGTAGTGAGGATGACACATAGGTGGCGCTCTAATTGGTAAAACAAATGCACTGTAATTTAGGTTGCCTATTTATATGTTTACATTCCCATATCTAGATAAATCGGTTGATTAGTTTATTTTTGACAGCTGATTGAAAAAGAAGCAACACGTCGTTTTGTTAAAATGGGAAAAGCAGAGTATCGGGCGACGATTAAATACTTCGTAATTAATAGTACGAAAGCTACCGAAATAAAAGATGAGTTACGGGAAACATTAGGTGAATCTGCTCCATCATCTGCCACAATAAGTAGATGGGTAAATGAATTTAAACGTGGTAGAACAAGCTGTGTTGATGAAGCGCGCTCTGGAGCACCCAAAATCGTGACTTCTAAGGAAATGATTATAAAAATCCATAATATTATTACGCAAGATCGACGACTCAAAGTGAGAGAGATAGCAAACATGGTAAACATTTCAACAGAACGCGTACACCACATTTTAACGAAAGAATTGGGCCTTTCCAAGCTTTCGGCAAGATGGGTGCCGCGATTGCTTACGACTTATCAAAAGTTCACTCGTTTGCGCATTTCCAATGAGTGTTTGGACCTTTATAAGCGGAATCCGGTTGATTTTTTAGGCGATTTGTTACTTGCCATGAAACTTGGATACACTACAGTACACTCAAAACTAAACAACAGTCGAAACAATAGTTAGAACGTGGTTCTGCACCTCCAAAGAAAGCGAAAATCACTTTATCGGCAAACAAGGTGACGGCATCAAGTTTTTGGGATTCAAAGGGCATTTTGCTCATTGATTACCTTCAGAAAGGTGCCACAATAAACGAACAATATTATGCAGTACTTCTACAAAAATTAAATGTTGAGATTCGTGCTAAACGGCCAGGAATGGTAAAGAAAAAGATTGTATTTCACAAAGACAACGCTCCCTCGCATACCAGCACAGTTGCGATGTCCAAAATCCACGAGTTGCATTTCCAATTAGTACCGCATGCGCCTTATTCGCCAATTAAAAAAAATATTACATTTCGGTGTCGTGTTGTACCTATTTTTTTCATTTCATTTTCAATAGCCCGCCATTTTAACAGTTGTCATAACTGAATGATATTTGTATATTACAAGTAGTTTGCGATGTCTTTAAATATAGGTCTTGATTTTGCACTTATTCCAGTTCCCATTCCCATATAAGAAATGTCTATTACTTTCTTTAATCTTCACATAACTCTACACTTCCAAAAATTCTGTGTTTTATGGGGTGTAAATTATAATAATAAGTTACCATAGAAAATAAGAAACGAAATAAGTTTTCTTTCTTCTTTCTAACTTCAACTAAAAATTTGTATTCTTCCATTAATAGCTACGTGAGGTGTCTTTTAAGTCAGTATTAAAAATTAACCATTATCTTTAGTTAACCTAAATCCAAAGTTTCAGTGCGATACGTGTAGTGATGTAGCTACAACGAACTGTCAAAGTTGAGAACTTAGTTGACAAATGGAATAAAACAGAGAACATTTTCGTGCAATAACTTTTTATAATTTTCGACAACAATTACCTCAACAAGAATGCCTCGCAAAGTTAATTTCTGTTTTCGGCAATGAAGCACCACATCAGTCAACAATTTATCGTTGGTATGGAGAATTTAAACGTAGGCAGATTAGTCTTAGCGATGATCCAAGATCAGGTTCACTCAGCAAAAAGTCGACGCTGTGCGCAAGATCATCAACGAAGATCGACGTGTGACATATCGCCAGATTGAAGCAGTATTTCAATGGCCACAATTCAAATAAGAGCAGGTTTATCAAAAACAGCAGTCACTCAGAAAAACGTCGATGTTTTGCGCAAGATCATCAAAGAAGATTATTGCCGGTTGGTATACAACCATTTATTAGCCGCAAGTCATCGCTGAGCGTCGAAAAACCAACCTCGAACGACGAATCGTTCTCCACCAAGACAATGCAAGTTCGCATACAGCACGCAAGATAATTGAATTTTTAACCCAACGAAACGTCGAATTGTTGGACCACCCTCCGTACATGCCAGACTTAAGTCCTAACGATTTCTTTACTTTTTCGAAAAGGTGCAGTCGATGCCTTCAAAAACGCAATTTTGACTGTATCAACAAACAAGTGGAACAGCTGCTTCCAGAGTTGGTTCTAGCACATGCAAAAGTGCATTAATCTTCGTGGAAAATACTTCGAAAAACAATGAAGTCTTTAAAAGCTATCGACTGTTTTATTCCAGTTTTATATGCAAAACTTAAAAGACAACCCACGTATACAATCACAAGGAACTAAGTTTAACGAGGGAGAATTGTGCAAATCTACGTAGTCGTAATTTTTTATTTATTTACCTTTTTTTGTTTGTTCTTTTCTCAATTATTCTAATTAAAGTTTTATTGTCTCGATATTGAAATATTAATTATGGATAACGTTTCAATACCTTTTATACTTCAACGCCATCTACGTGCATGAACATTGGTAATTTCATGTTGTGTTTTACGAGCCGGGTTGGGCACGTCGGTACCATTCACAGATTGCTCTTTCCGACGATTTACCTATCCAATAAAACCGACATTATATCACCCGATCAGAAAGAACACTGTTTCAATGCTCCTTGCGAGCGAATCGAGATTTCAGCGATACAGAAAAGAGAAAAAAGTAAAGAATCTACCGCTTCGGGCCTTTCGATCTCTCGGAACCGTTAAAAGAGTCAAAGGTTTCTTCCTTCTTCACTCATCTGGCGTGTAGGTGCGGTCTCCTGTTATGCAAACTGATTACACCATAACACTACATAACACCCGACCATATGTTAAAACGTCCTGTTATCCGAAGAGTTAGGTGTTTGTGTGTGTGTGTACATTGCCCCCTCTCGAACTAGTCACTCGCATCGAATTTATCTACCACCGGTTGCTGCCTTTTACCTTTAACAAACAACCCTCATTTTCTCTTAGAGTGGTCCGGACCGGCATTTCGGATGAAACTCACCTTTTAATGACCTTTTATCGCTTCTCTGTGCGGTTTTTAATGAAGAAAAAGGTCTGTAGAACTACGCTTGTTACGTGCTTTCGGACATGAAAGGAGTAGTAAATCAGTGGGGCGAGTGTTCCGTTGGTGAGGTAAATGTATTTATTAAAAATGATCGAGATATTTGGTAGCTCCTTTCGCTTTTTCCCCATCTCATGAGATTAAAACGATTAATTATTTTCTCCGTTTGGTGTGAATTGTATCTAAAATGTTTGCCGGCTCAAACAACACTTCTGTTTTATTCAAAATTCGTCAATTCAAGACATTACAAGTCCAAGACAATGTAGGTAATTCATTACATAACTTTAAGATATGCAACTTAAAATCTGCAACCCAACTCAACACAAATTAAAAATCAGAAAAGGTGGGGAAGCGACTGAAAATCTAAGCTCTAATAAAAAACGTCTAGAAACGTCCAGCAGGATGTCTCATGTTTATAAGAGGAGCAACTGGAACTGCTAATACTACTCCTTCCTTAAATCCCTATTTGAAGATTATTTCAAAAGTTAGAAAAAAAGACCATCAGATTATTTGAATTGAGTTTTAGTTGTAGGTAATTTTGATGGAACCTGTGGTTGATTAACTTGATCACGGAATCTGCTGATGATGACATGACAACTTAGTTGTCGAAATACATATACAGAATACGAAAATTAACGTGGCAAGAGGTTATATATCAACCTTCAGCGATCAAGTTTTAGTTGTACATAAACATTTTTATTTCTTTCTGTCCATTTCATTCTTCCAAGTAATACTACAATTTTGCAGATGCCTGGATTTTTCTTCCCATAAACGTCAAGATATTTCTCTAACTTTTTTTACCGTGTAATTCTCTTAGCTATTCTATTGTTACTCATGCGCATTAAGTGACCATACCATCTCAATTATTTTTTTAAAATTTGATCAAGTATTAGTGATAAATAAGCTATCTATGTTTCTTTCTGTCAATTGCCAAACTCACCGCATTCTCCCAAACGATACTTCTGCATTGCAGATGCCTGGATTCTTTCTTCTTACGAACGTCTTGGTATTTCTCTTCCTCTTTTCACTGTGAAATGATCTTAGCTATTTTATTGTTACTCTTAGATTTTCTTCTCTTATGAACGTCTTGGTATTTCTCTTCTTTTTTCCACTGTGTGATTCTCATAACTATTTTATTGTTACTTTTACAATACATATATTACAAATTAAGTGCCCATATCATCCCAATTGTTTATCTTCAATTTTGTAAAGAATTGGTGATAAATAAGCTATCTCGCCCTTCCCACTGTGTTTCTTCCTGTTCATTTCCAAACTCACCACATTCGTCCAAGTGATACTTCTGTTTTGTAGATTCTTAGATTTTCTCCTCTTATGAACGTCTTGGTATTTCTCTTCTTTGTTCCACTATGTGATTCTCATAGCTATTTTATTGTTACTTTTACAATATATTACAAATTAAGTGCCCATACCATCCCAATTGTTTTTATTCAATTTTGTAAAAAATTATTTATAAATAAGCTATCTCGCACTGCCCACTATGTTTCTTTCTATTCATTTCCAAACTCACCACCTTCTTCCAGGTGATACTTCTGTTTTGCAAGTGCTTGGATTTTCTCTTCTTATGAACGTTTTGGTATTTCTCTTCTTCTTTTCACTGTGTGATTCTCATAACTATTTTATTGTTACTTTTACAATACATATATTACAAATTAAGTGCCCATACCATCCCAATTGTTTATCTTCAATTTTGTAAAAAATTGGTTATAAATAAGCTATCTCGCCCTGCCCACTGTGTTTCTTCCTGTTCGTTTCCAAACTCACCACATTCGTCCAAGTGATACTTCTGTTTTGTAGATGCTTAGATTTTCTCCTCTTATGAACGTCTTGGTATTTCTCTTCTTCTTTTCACTGTGTGATTCTCATAACTATTTTATTGTTACTTTTACAATATATTACAAATTAAGTGCCCATACCATCCCAATTGTTTTTATTCAATTTTGTAAAAAATTATTTATAAATAAGCTATCTCGCACTGCCCACTATGTTTCTTTCTATTCATTTCCAAACTCACCACCTTCTTCCAGGTGATACTTCTGTTTTGCAAGTGCTTGGATTTTCTCTTCTTATGAACGTCTTGGTATTTCTCTTCTTTTTTCCACTGTGTGATTCTCATAACTATTTTATTGTTACTTTTACAATACATATATTACAAATTAAGTGCCCATATCATCCCAATTGTTTATCTTCAATTTTGTAAAGAATTGGTGATAAATAAGCTATCTCGCCCTTCCCACTGTGTTTCTTCCTGTTCATTTCCAAACTCACCACATTCGTCCAAGTGATACTTCTGTTTTGTAGATTCTTAGATTTTCTCCTCTTATGAACGTCTTGGTATTTCTCTTCTTTGTTCCACTATGTGATTCTCATAGCTATTTTATTGTTACTTTTACAATATATTACAAATTAAGTGCCCATACCATCCCAATTGTTTTTATTCAATTTTGTAAAAAATTATTTATAAATAAGCTATCTCGCACTGCCCACTATGTTTCTTTCTATTCATTTCCAAACTCACCACCTTCTTCCAGGTGATACTTCTGTTTTGCAAGTGCTAGGATTTTCTCTTCTTATGAACGTCTTGGTATTTCTCTTCTTCTTTTCACTGTGTGATTCTCATAACTATTTTATTGTTACTTTTACAATACATATATTACAAATTAAGTGCCCATACCATCCCAATTGTTTATCTTCAATTTTGTAAAAAATTGGTTATAAATAAGCTATCTCGCCCTGCCCACTGTGTTTCTTCCTGTTCGTTTCCAAACTCACCACATTCGTCCAAGTGATACTTCTGTTTTGTAGATGCTTAGATTTTCTCCTCTTATGAACGTCTTGGTATTTCTCTTCTTTTTTCACTGTGTGATTCTCATAGCTATTTTATTGTTACTTTTACAATATATTACAAATTAAGTGCCCATACCATCCCAATTGTTTTTATTCAATTTTGTAAAAAATTATTTATAAATAAGCTATCTCGCACTGCCCACTATGTTTCTTTCTATTCATTTCCAAACTCACCACCTTCTTCCAGGTGATACTTCTGTTTTGCAAGTGCTTGGATTTTCTCTTCTTATGAACGTCTTGGTATTTCTCTTCTTCTTTTCACTGTGTGATTCTCATAACTATTTTATTGTTACTTTTACAATACATATATTACAAATTAAGTGCCCATACCATCCCAATTGTTTATCTTCAATTTTGTAAAAAATTGGTTATAAATAAGCTATCTCGCCCTGCCCACTGTGTTTCTTCCTGTTCGTTTCCAAACTCACCACATTCGTCCAAGTGATACTTCTGTTTTGTAGATGCTTAGATTTTCTCCTCTTATGAACGTCTTGGTATTTCTCTTCTTTTTTCCACTGTGTGATTCTCATAGCTATTTTATTGTTACTTTTACAATATATTACAAATTAAGTGCCCATACCATCCCAATTGTTTTTATTCAATTTTGTAAAAAATTATTTATAAATAAGCTATCTCGCACTGCCCACTATGTTTCTTTCTATTCATTTCCAAACTCACCACCTTCTTCCAGGTGATACTTCTGTTTTGCAAGTGCTAGGATTTTCTCTTCTTATGAACGTCTTGGTATTTCTCTTCTTCTTTTCACTGTGTGATTCTCATAACTATTTTATTGTTACTTTTACAATACATATATTACAAATTAAGTGCCCATACCATCCCAATTGTTTATCTTCAATTTTGTAAAAAATTGGTTATAAATAAGCTATCTCGCCCTGCCCACTGTGTTTCTTCCTGTTCGTTTCCAAACTCACCACATTCGTCCAAGTGATACTTCTGTTTTGTAGATGCTTAGATTTTCTCCTCTTATGAACGTCTTGGTATTTCTCTTCTTTTTTCCACTGTGTGATTCTCATAGCTATTTTATTGTTACTTTTACAATATATTACAAATTAAGTGCCCATACCATCCCAGTTGTTTTTATTCAATTTTATAAAGAATTGGTGATAAATAAGCTATCTCGCCCTGCCCACTATGTTTCTTTCTGTTCATTTCCAAACTCATCACATTCTTTCAAGTGATACTTCTGTTTTGCAAATGCTTGAATTTTCTCTTCTTATGGACGTCTTGGTATTTTTCTTTATCTTTTGACTGTGTACTTTTCTGTTTTCCTCAGAAATCTTTTTGAATATATCTTTTATCTACTTCTTATCCAGTTTTCCATTTTCTTCTATTATTACAACAAAATATTTGAAATGTTTCACTTGTTCAATTTGTTTTCCGTCCGGAGGGTTTAATGGGGTTTCTTTGTGTTAGAAAGTATCTTTGTTCATTTTTTTTGTCGGAAGTCTAAAGAGTATAAATAGAGTTATTATCTCGTCTCTATAGAAAGAAATTCTAAATTAAAAACTATCTTAAAAAATCTACTTCGGTTTTGTAGATATATCTGGAAACTTTTTGACTTGAATTTTCATGTTTTTATTGATTCGACAAATCTTATAAAGCTAAGATCTATTTTCGACTTTTTTTCTTTAATTAACTCTAGAATATTATTGTTCTTTTCTTTCTTTAGCTAAGAATTCGGGAACAAAGTTTAGCAATAACTCTCCTGTAAATGTTATAATCGTTTCGTGTTTTTGCGAATTTTGTCAACAATTTGGCTATTTTTATGAATTTAATATGATCACAACATTCGTTGTTCATAAATGTAACTATTTATATTATCACTATACCAAAAATCCCTTAAAAAATTAAATATTTTACATCACAACTGCTTTGATCTATTCAAATCCATTTCATAAATCTATAAATTATTACAAATTAAATTATAAAAGTCTGTATTGTTAAAAAACGATATTTGTTGCAGTTCGTTTTTTTTGAATAAAGACTTTTTAACTTAACCTCGTATAATATTAATTTCTATTTTTAATTAAACAAATTATACATAATTAGCCGATTAATTAATAATTATTGAAAGTTTTCAACGTGAGATTTTACTTGAATTTTGCAACATAAAAAGAAATTCATTTTAATCAATTTTTAATGATATTTTCGCTAATTGAAGAAAAGCAATTACAAATAGAGAGCTTGCTTTCGTGTAACTGGTACAGAGAAACTTAAGTGATCATAATTTTCATCGCCTTGAACGATTGTTGTTATTTTCTGTAGATGTGGCCACCGCTAGATGGAGCAAGGTATCCCGTAATGGTCGACTTAATACCGACAGGTCTGAATCGGTAACACTAACCGACCATGAAACCAATTACGTTCGAAAACTTGCGCCGCCTCGTCGGAGGCGGTCGCAAGAAAAAGGACAAAGAATCCTCTTTTAAGAGAAGCGATTCGTTCAAAAGAATTTCAATTAGGAAGAGTTACCTTGATCGTGGTAAGAAGAAGCACCTTCAAAAGCTGGAGGTCGCCACTCAAACGGTGACGGAAGAAGTATCGGCGGACGTTTCGGAACCTCCATCCGAAAAGGTTAAAAAAGTCGATAGTTCAGTTCAAGTGGACAAAATTGATTTGAATAAATTAGTCGGAAGAGAAAAATCTAATAAAGAAGGCCCCGGTCAAAGTGTTATCGCTTATGGTCAGTGGCTGAAAGGTATTAGGAAAGATGAACCTACCTGTGCTGGTGTTAGAGGTGCCGAAAGGACTATTATTTACGTTCCGGCTTGTGACGATGAAGATAATTTACCAACTCCAGTTATAAGGCAGTTGTCTTCATCACCTGTGTTCAGGAAAAAGTCTCCAATACCCGATAGAAAAGTTTTGGAGGATGAAGCCAAGAAACCAAAGCAAGCGAGCCCTAATTTACAGAGGAAGGAAAGTAACGACTCTGCAGTTGAGATGTTCCCATGGGGCCACTCTTCTGACCTCAAGAAATCACCTAGGTTTAAGAGAAGGTCCAGACCTACAACACCATTATTACCAGATTCTGGTGCGGAAGAGATGTGTTCTTTATCGATAAGTCTCGGTAGAATCTGGATGGACGCACCTCAAAATATGGCACCCAGAAGTTTGGAAATGCCTCGTGCTTCTTCCAGTCAACCCTCAGCTCATCATTCTTTAGATAGTGCCTTAAAGGAATTAAGGGACGATCCAATTGTGATAAATAGATTACAGAAACGTACAACTCCTCCTGTCGGGAGGACTTTATCCTCAACCAGTAACACTACGGCTTCAACGGGATTATTTTCAAGTAAGGATTCCGGATTCTCGTTTTCGATATCGGTCCCGAAACTATCCGAAGATACCAGCAACGCCCCTTCCAGAGGATTCTTTAGGAAGAAAGCGAAGCCGAAATTATCAGTTAGTCGCGAAGGTTACTTCAAGAGGACCTCTGGCGCTTTAAGCGACAGAAATTCTATTAGAAGGAAGAGCAGTCGGAAAAAGCTCAGAGGGTCTGCTAGAAAAAAGAATTCGCAAAAATACGATATGTATCAGGTAGTGGTGAGCAGGCCACGTTGCCTGAAGAATCTTAAATTAGATCCTATGATCTTCGTGCCGCCGGAGAAACGAAAAAGCGTACGCAAGAAGCCCTCCTTCAAATTGGAATTAAGGGAAATAAGAAACTGTCCACCGAGAGATGCCGTCTACTCAAACGGTAGCGCCGACGAGGGACTTTACGAGAGTTTACCAGGTGATCTCGACGACTTCTCGGACGAGCAACCGTTGAGCGGTCGCATTTCCAGAATAAGTTTGAGAGAAATGGACGATGACGTTGCATTTCCTTCGGGTAGTTTTTTATCGGTTATCGACGATGGTAACACGACCACGGACGATAATTCAAATGTGTCTTGTAGTGGTAACCCGTACGCGTCTGTTGGTGTCTCACCAACTCCCCGGAGGAGGCCAGTGCGCAGAAAGAAATCGGGTTTGAGCAGGAAGAAGAGCATTACTTATGTAGCGAAGCCAATCGTTAAGAGAGCACCATCTACGTTACGGAAATTACCAAAAAAGAACGGTGAGTATTATCTAATATGTATTTAATTAAAATGGAAAGGATATGGCTTATTCTTTAGCCTTTAACTGAATCGTATTTGTGTTGGAATTTCAAGTTTAAAAATGTTATTTTTATATTTCGAATGTATTTGCGTTGTTACACACGTTAGCATACCCTACCGGTTATAAACGAGGTAAACTATAGGTAAAATACAAAAAAATTGGAAAAACAATATATACACGAATAAAAATGATAGTTCTATAAAAAATAAAGTATATATCCTGATAAAACAAAATAATATCGCTTTTTATTTTAAGCGACTTTTGTCAAAATATCCACCTTTACACTTAATAACTTCTTTACACATTTTGGGTAGTCTCAACACAAGTTTTTGAAGAGTTTCAACTGGAATATTGTTCCAAGCCATTGTAAGGTGTTCCCACAGCTGTTGCTGCGATTTTGGACAGTGTTCTCTCACTTATCTGCCTAGCTTATCCCACAGCAACTCCCGAACCATATTTACAAGAAGTCCTTTTCTTCTTTTTGTTTCACATACTCCTTACAAAGTAAAGGGTGTTTCAAATTTCGCGGTTTTTTTAAGGAATAAATAAAACACATAATTTGCATTCACTTTGAAAAACTTTTTATTGATACTTGAAGTATCAGTTATGACATTTATATGCGAAAAATAATATCTGCCAAATGGCCTCCTTTTGCAGCTCCACAGACGTCCACTCTTTTGAACATAATTGTAACATAAATTCTTTAAAATTAAATCATTTTTGAGGTGAAACATTCTCTAATGTGCGAAATTTATCTAGATTTAAAGAAATTTCAGAAGTAGCTAAGTTTCTTTTAATGAAACTGTGCTAAAAGATGCTTCTCTTTATGTTATATCCATATGTCTGAAACATCTTAATATAACTAAGAAATTTCATATTAATCTAAGGGTGTTTCAAATTTCGCGGGTTTCTTAAAGAATAAATAAAACACATAATTTGCATTTACTTTCAAAAACTTTTTATTGGTAATTGAAGTATCAGTTATGATATTTATATGCGAAAAGTAATGGCCTCCTCTTGCAGCTCCACAGACGTCCACTCTTTTCTTAAAATTTTCAATGACATTTTGACATAATTGAAGCTCTATCTCACCAATGGCACGGATAATTTCATCTTTCAAAGCAGGAATTGATTGTGGATTGTTTTTATAAACCTGACTTTTCACATAACCCCAAAGAAAATAGTCTAACGGTGTCAAATCACATGATCCTTGTGGCCAATTAACATCACCGTTTCTTGAGATTACACGTCCAGGAAATCTTTCTCTCAATAAATCAATTGATTCGTGTGTAAAGTGGGGTGTAGCGCCATCCTGTTGAAACCACATATCCTCTAGATCAATATTCATTAATTCAGGCCACAAAAATTCGGAATAGCATTTTCAAAGAAGTAAGGTACAATTACACCACCTGATCATAATGCATACCAAACAGTAACTCGTTTAGGGTGCATAGGTTTCTCATGAATAATTCGTGGATTTTCCTCAGCCCAGATACGGCAATTTTGTTTATTAACATAGCCACCAAGTTCAAAATTTGCCTCATTGGAAAACATTATTTTTTGAGAAAAATCAGCTGGTTGTTCATTGATGAAATTGACAAATGAGCGACGTTTTAGGTGATTTAATGGCTTCAGTTCCTGTGTTATTTGAACCTTATATGCCTACAGAGCTATATCCTTGTGTAAAATACGCCACGTTGTTGATCCACTAAGTCCAAGTTGTTGCGAACGTCGTCTAATGAACATTTCAGGATCTTCAGCAACACTTTCACGAACCAAACCAATATTTTCTTGTGAACGACCACTACGACTGTATTTTTTACTTTTTTGATCTTCCACGGAACCGGCCTCTTGAAATTTTGTAATAATTCTACCGAATTCTACCATAAAATTCACCTAATTTTCTAAAAACTCTTTTCACAGAACGCTGATTTTCGTAAGATAATTCAACAATTTGAACGCGTTGTTTGCCCGTGTACGAAGCTATTTTTATAAATGTCATACATCACACTTTTTAAATGCCCACATACCCAGACAAATTCAGTGCGCCATCTATATTTTATTTATTCTTAAAAAAAACCGCGCAATTTGAAACACCCTTTACTTTGTACGTTTGTACTCGTATCCAGATAACTAGTATTATGTAGAGGTTTAAACTATATTTAAGGTTAATTCGTAGTAGTTTGGAAAATATACACGTAACGATAATTCATAAAAATTAAAATTTATCGTTTCCATTTCCTCTGCGTATTTCTATTTGATCAAGCTGGATGGGATGAAGTAAAAGACAATTTCTGCAGTCACCACTGACAAATTACATTTGCAGGCGAGAAAATGTGAGCGGTTATTTTTGGTAGGAAAGGCGAAATGTGCAAACACACACACAAGTACACGTGCGGAAATTCCTTGCACATAAACGAAGAGTAAGTAAGAAAACGAGTTGGCAAAGTAAATATACTTTTCACTGTACAACATCGACGCCAGAGCGACAAGAAAGAACGCGAGACGCGCGGTTTTGCAAGACGTTGTCACACCGTGTAGCATGTGGCAAACGGGCCAGGGTAATATGAAAAGACAAACATTACGACAATGATACAGAATGAAATGAAATGAGCGAATACTGAAGAGGGACAAGACTCAGACACAGAGCAAAATAGACGTGTGTATGTAGCGTGAGTGCGAAGCTTTCAAGTTTCGGATAATGGCATTTAATTTCTGTTCTTTTACTACACCTGATAGCACTCCACCTGCTGTACGAGACGGCGTCTTCGTTCGCGAACAAAACCTGCTGCCAGAACCCGCATGCAAACACTTTATGGATGCGGCGGTCTCCCGCGAAGAACTCCCTTTCATTATAAAATCCTTTTGCAGCGGTATTTGCTGTTTGCTTAATGTTCATGAAGTCACCGACAGAGAGGGACCCTGTTTATTCCACCTCGTCGCGATGAGCAACGAGTTAACGTGACTTTAACTGTTTATTTTTCGTTTCGCTTCGCCTTTTCATGCATTCATTTTTTTCTTGTTACGCCAATAACTCTTCAATGAAGCGGATGTGTGTAAGAATGCAAAAAAGAAGCGGTCGTAGGTGGGGAGTGTTTCGAATTTTTTCGCCGATGGTTACATATTTTCTTCGAATGGTGCGGGTATTCTTTGCGGTTTGGTTGACGTGCGATCGGTTTTTAAAATTAAAATTCACGAGAAGTAATTACAGCATAGGAACTGGTACATGAACATTAGTTTTGCTCGAGTAACAACGAATTTTCGAGACGTTCTTGCTAGATTTAAACGTATTAAGTTTCAATAAAATAGAGATCATAATAACAGCCCACGATAATTTATAGTATGTATATAATACGAGGGTGGTCTGAAAAACTTCCGACCTAACAAAGATACAAGAAATTTTGTCTTAAAATTTGTATTTATTTTTCTACATAATCTCCTTGTAACTCTACACATTTCTACCAGCGATGCTCCCATCTCTTTAACCCGTCCAAATAGTACACGGCGTTTTTCTCTGCAAAATAATTGTTCACGAAGGTGATTGCCTCCTCATTTGGCGAAAGTCTCTGTCCTCTGAGCGCAATTTTTAGATGAGGGAATAAAGATGTCGGTTTGGGCTAGATCTGATGAGTAAGGCGGTTGGTCAAGCAATTCAAATCGTAATTCTTTAATTTTCGCCATGGTGTGAGACAGGATTTTCTTTTTCTGCAAATGTGGTCGTTTTTCACACAATTTCTGCTTTCAGCTTGTTAAGTAATGATGCGTGGTATGCTCCTGAAATAGTTTTTCCTTTTTGAAGATAATCGACTTGGATAATTCAATGACTATCCCCAGTCGCCATCACTTTCCCGGCCGAAAAAACAGTTTTTGGTTTTTTTGGAGCCCGTTTCCCCTTGCAGTCCACTGTTTTGATTGTATTTTTGTTTCGGGCGTATAATGGTGTATCCAAATTTCATCTACAGTAATTAATTGGCGTCGAAACTCGGATTTATTGCGCCTAAACTGCGCCAACAAAGCGTTGGAAATGTTAATTTGAACACGTTTTTCGTCTAACAAGCAAACGCGGCACCCAACGCGCGGACAGCTTTCTTATGCTTAAATCTTGATTTAACATATGACAAACACCTTCTTTGAACATATTCATAGCCTTTCCTATCTCTCCCACTTTAATTCGACGATCGTCTAGAACCAATTGGTGAACTTTAGCAATATTATCGTCAGTAGTTGCAGTTTTTGGACGTCCCAAACGTTCATCGTCTCCCAAGCTCATACGGCCACGTTTAAATTCAGTTGCCCAAAATTTCACTGTGCTAAATGATGGTGCAGGGTCCCCGTATACAGAGTCCAACTCATCTTTGATTTGCGTAGGTGTATTGCCTTTCAAAAACAAATATTTAATGACAGCTCGATACTCGACACTCATCGACTCACTCAAACGACTGTCAAATAACAACTGCGTATTCAAAATGGCTGACACTTCAGTGAGTACCTGACAATAGATACACAACTATATTCCCTAACTTTTATTGATGAGTGCTACCATCTTCACGTTGAGGTCGGAAACTTTTCAGACCACCCTCATGTATGTATATAATGCTAAAAAACGAACTCGTGGTATGCATATGTGTATGCATTTAGCGTTCTAATAACTTTTATTTCTTTCGTTTGACTAGTTTCGTAGTTACTATTGCTTTAATGTTTTCGATGGTGTTGTGTCCCTGTTCTTTGATTGTAGAATATGATGAACGATCCAACACATAAGTTTTTCTTAAAATCTTAATGGCTGTAAACGTAGCCGGCTGCATGCATCATAATGTTCGTTCTACATGCGATAAATTGTCGTTAAAAATAGTTTAAACTTCAAAGTTGAACGGTAACCATTTGGATGGACGAAACGAATTGTATTTGGCTAACGCTGAAATTGTGGAAACAAATGCGTTGTCTTCACTTTTCTTCTCTTTTTAGTGATCTTTATTCATGTTGTGGTATTTTGATACATTACCAATAACTTTCGTTTCATGTTGGTTGTAGTTCTTACGAGCAATTTCACTGTCAAGTCTTCCCATTGCTCAATTTTTGAAAATCAGTTAACTTGTCGAGAAAAAATCACATTAATTTTTTAAAAATTGAAACTCTTGCTTCAGAAAGCTTAACGAAGATTCTACTAATTCATTTTCACGCAATCTCGTAGATATCTTCAGGTTTTGTTTGACGAAATTACCCAATTTTTAGATGTAAATTTCCCTCAACCCAGTTTATGAGATGTCTCATGACCATCTCGAAATAGTTTGAACCACTTGTAAACTTTAATGATATAATATCATCATTTTAAGAAACTGTATTTCACACACCCTCAACAACTTGTATCTATAAATCTAGATATAGTAATATTATTATTATTATCCAAAAGATTACATCCACTGACCTTTAATCAGTTAAAGTTGATATATAACCCCTTTCTACATTAATTTTAGTATTCTGTATACGTATTTCGACAACTAAATTGTCATTATCATCAGATAATTAAACAGTGTCGCACCTGAAAACCGCACGAAACAATTTTCGTATACAATCTGTGCCGTTGAAAGCAAAAAGAAAAACCAAAACACAGTGTGCGTTTTGACTGGCTTATGCTGTAGTTTTCCAGGTGCGACACTGCTGATGATGACAACTTAGTTGTCGAAATACGTATACAGAATACGAAAATTAATGTGAAAAGGGGTTATACTTATATCAACCTTACGCGATTAAGTTAATCAACCACAGGCTCCATTACCAGCATCCACTGACAAGACAATGCATGTAAAGGGTTTTCCAATAAGCACTTGGCAACTTTTTTTCAAAATAAAATGCAGACCATTTGAGATATTTCAAAAACTTTATTATTGGGTTGAAGTACAATCAAAACATTTATGAATGGAACTCGACTTCGTTCATATGGCCACCGCGGGCACGTTTGCAGCGATCGATTCGTTGGACCCAATTTTCGATGACTCAGCCACACAATTCGGCCGAAACGGCTGCTATTTCGTGTTCAATGTTGGCTCTGAGCTCTTCCAACGTTGTCGGCTTGTTGGCATAGACCAATGACTTGACGTAGCTCCAAAGGAAAAAGTATAGAGGTGTTAAATCGCACGAACGAGGCGGCCAATCGACTGGTCCATTTCTTGAGATAACACGCTCATCAAACTTACTCTTCAATAAATCGATTGTAACGTGTGCTGTGTGGCTTGTGGCACCATCCTGCTGAAACCACATGTTGTCCAAGTCCATATCTTCCAATTCGGGCCAAAAATAATCGCTAATCATGGCGCGATAATGATTACCATTCACAGTAACGTGACGATCATTATCGTCGACACGAAAAAAATATGGCCCTATGACGCCGCCGGCATGCAAACCGCACCAAACAGTTATTTTTTGTGGATGAAGTGGTGTTTCATGAAGCACATGTGGATTTTCACCCGACCAATAACCCATATTTTGCTTATTGACGAACCCATTGAGCTAAAAATGAGCTTTGTCACTGAAAATGATTTTGCGATGAAATTGATCATCTTGGCGCATCTTTTCCAGAGCCCAATCGGAGAACGTACGTCGCTTCAAATGGTCCATCGGCTTCAATTCTTGAGTCAGCTTGATCTTGTATGGGTATAAACCAAGATCCTTACGCGAAATTCTCCATAAAGTGGTCTGGGCGATGCCCAACTCTTGAGAACGCCGTGGAATTGACTGATTTGGGTCATTTGCTACGGACGATTCAACGGCAGCGATATTTTCGACACTTCGACCAACCCGTTGTCTCACTGGCACGGCAACATCACACAACGAATATGTGGACTCAAATTTTTGCACTAAACTTGTTACTGTCTGTCTACTAGGGCGAGCATTACGACCGAAAATCGGAGTTAACGCTCTTAAAGTAGCGGTCACCGACTCCGAATTTCTGTAGTAAATTTTTATAATTTGCAGACGTTGTTCGTTCGTGTACTTTACCATGATGAAAATGTTAAGTTTACTGAATAAATTGACAGTGACAGTTCGATGATTAGTGAAAGGGTGCGTTCACAAATTGAATTGAAAGTTGTCAAGTCTCTATTGGAAAACCCTTTATATATGTACAAGAAACGTGCTGTAAAAAAGTAAATAAATAAATATAATATAAAAAAAAATTCTAAATGTAAAACAAATTAAAGCAATAACGAAAAGGATATAATTATTTCTGTACTTAACATTACAATCGTTAAAAATTTTCAAGATGTTTATTAAAACTTTTGACCATAATGTTGATTCGTGATCTCAGATGTGGAACAAAGTGTATTACATATTCTGTTAGTTCTACTTAGCTTTTTATTAAAGCTCATTTTCATTATTCCATTGCTGTTGTTTCTAAGTAAAATAATTAATATTTTACTTAGAAACAAAACAGGAAATATGCTAGTTTCGATTACAACGTTGTATACTCATATGTTGCAAAATAAGAATAATTTATTAAAAAAATTTTGTAGTGGTTAACCACTAAACAATATGTAAACCTTCTTTGGATTTTCAATATTTTTCCAAGATAAATGTTGGCAGAATTTAAAAGCTATATTCTCCAAAACAAATCTTTTAGTCGAATTTACAAACTCTCTCTGAACGTCTTATGTATGTCTGCCCTTTACTTCTTTCTTTTGTCCCTCGACTCTTAAATATTACCTTTCGGAAATGTATACACAAGAGTTGTAGAAAAACCTCCACCAAGCCAGCCAGCGATTCGGTTTTATTCTCTTCCACACGATATATTACATGGGGAAAGGAATATCCCTTCTTTTCCGTCCTTTTTATTATTATGGTTAATAATGGAGGCTTCGAGCCCGAGCGCCAGTGCAACCTTGCTCTTTGAGATTTGACAAGGGTCCATAATTCTTTTTACGTCGCCAATAAAACATCTCGGGGAATCCTGGTGATTCTTCGAAATTCACTCAATTACGATGTGGACATAAACGGAAGTTATGCTTATGAAAAAAAAAAGCATGCCGATTTATTAGCACTATTATTAGTAATAAAGCAAAGTGAAAATTCATGTATTAATGATGTCATAATTCGTAATTATTGCAAATAAAGTGTACTATAAGTATCTACTTAATGTTGGTTTATGGCATACAATTATGAGGAGAATATTTTAGTCGACGAGAAGGTAAATATTTTTATTAAATAGTAAATTGTTTATGTCAATATCTTAAAACACGAGTCAATTATAAATGTTAAAATCATTTACTACTGTGGGCAAAAAATAGTAAGACTTTTTAATTTAAATTTCGTTGGAAAACCCATTCGTCGAAATATTTTTTTTCTAGGTTGGTATGACTGTCAGTGACATCTGTGCCAAATGTCACATCAAAATAATCATTAGTGTTTAGTATACGCTTGTCTTTCTGAAGCACAAAAAGTGCATTCGGCGAGTTTTACAATGAGTGAAATTATTCAACAAAGAAGTTCCATTAAATTTTGTGTACGGAGTCAAATTTCTGGTGCCGAAACGTTCAGAATGTTGCAAAAGGCCTTCGGTGATAATTGTTTGTCGCGAGCAAGTGTTTTTGATTGGTACAAATTATTCAAAGAGGGTCGAGAACGCGTTGATGACGAACCACGTCCAGGACGGCCATCAACATCAACTGATGATCAACACGTCAATAAAATCAAGGAATTGGTGCTTGAGAATCGACGATTAACAGTCAGAGACCTTACTGGCATCGTTGGAGTATCGGAAGGATCAGTGAAAACCATTTTGAAAGATCATTTGGGCCTAAGAAAAGTGAAAGCACGATTTGTTCCAAAATCACTCAATTTTTTCGAAAAACAGCGTCGCGTTGACGTCTGTGAAACAATGCTTTCCGACTATCAAGATAATATGAAAGGCATCACAACTGGAGATGAGACTTGGATCTACGCTTATGATCCGGAAACAGACGATCAATCGGCCGAATATCGTATCAAAGGTGAGCCGAAGCTCAAAAAACCACGTCAAAGCAAGTCAAAAATCAAGGTTATGTTGACAGTTTTCTTCGATTATCGAAGTGTGATGCACTCCGAATTCCTTCCGAGCGGCCAAACTGTCAACAAAGAATACCATTTGAATGTTATGCGTTGTTTGCGTAATACTATTCGTAAAAAGAGGCCAGAATTATGGGCCGACAATGCTTGGTTTTTGCACCACGATAATGCACCGTCGCATACTGCATTAATTCTTCGAGTTTTTCGCCAAATTTTCAACCAATATCGTGCCGCAACCACCGTATTCGCCTGATTTAGCTCCGTGTAACTTCTGGCTATTCAGCAAACTCAAACGACCACTCCGGGGAAATTTGAGTCAATTGAAGACATTAAACGTGAATCGCTACGCGCATTGAAGGCTATTCCTGAAATTGACTTTAACAACTGTTTCGAGAATTGGAAGAAACGTTGGTACAAGTGTATTGGGGCCAGGGGGGATTACTTTGAGGGGGACGAAATAGATTTGGAAGAATAAATTAAGAATTTAAAAATTATGAACAAAGTCTTACTATTTTTTGCCCACAGTAGTACTTTGAGCATGTATTCCCCTTAGCTTCGATATAACACTTGATAAGGCCAATTAATTCGTTAAAGAATTTTTTAATATTTTTTTTCATCTTCCGAACGAATTTTCCATTTTCGATTTTTTCGAATTTCCATTGAATTTTTCATATTTTCATATATTTGGGTCTCTTCCCCGGGACACAAAATCTTTCGCTTTTTTTAGCGTTCCCTAGAATTTGTTCATATTTTTTTTTCATATTCGGAACGAATTTTACCTTTTCGATTTTTTCGAATTTCCATTGAATTTTTCATATTTTTGTATATTCGAGTCTCTTCTTGGGCACGAAATTTTTCGCTTTGTTTCGATTTTTTAGCTCTTCCTAAAATATTTTTATATTTTCATATATTCGGGTCTTTTTCTGGGAACGAAATTTTTCTTTTTTTTTGTTTTTCCAATTTTGAAGTTTTCATATTTTCCTATATTTTGATTTCTTCTCCAGAGCCAATGTCTTCCGTTCTTTTCGATTTTTTTCTATTTTTTAGCATTTCCTGAAATTTTCTAGTATTTTTTTCATATTTGGATCCTGGGAAGAAAATTTTGCGTAGCTTTTCCCTTTTTTCAAATTTCTATGGAATTTTTAAATATTCAATTGCTTGAACCGACCTGTGAGAGCTCGCATTGTCATGGTGGAGAATGATCTGTCGTTTTCGGTTTGTTTTCCTTATTTCTTCAAAAACTTTTGGCAAACAAATTTTTGTGTACCATACGGAATTGACCGTTCTACAATTCTTTAAAGGCACGGTTGCAGCGTTACCGGTTTTTCCGAAAAAACAGGCAACCATTTGTTTTGATGTGCTTCGAGCGCGAACAACTTTTGTTGGTTTTGGCTCATCTTAGAATACCCACACAGTCGACTACTGTGTACTATCGGGCCTATAGGTATAGATCCAAGATTCATCACCTGTGACGACTTTATAAATGTTCTTTGAAGCACCGCCATTGTATTTTTTGTGCATTTCTTGGCACCAATCGACGCGAGTCCTTCTTTGAGTGGTTGTCAAATTATGTGGTACCAAACGTGAATATAGCTTATTAACGACTAAATGTTCATGCATCTTACGCACGCTGGTGTTAACTAATACCTAGAGATGCTTTGATCTCACGGTATGTCACATGACGGTCTTACATTATCAATTCAGATACTGCATTAATGTTTTCCGACACAACAACATTCGTGAGACGACCTTCACTAAATTGATCGTCCAAAGAACGCCATCCAAATTTGAATTCACTATACCCACAATATACTGTACTTTTCGATGGTGCTTCATTACCATGTAAAGAATTCAGCTCGTCGATGCATTCTTGTTGAGATAATCGTCGCCGAAAGTTATGAAAAATAATTGCACGTTCGCGAGTTAATTCAATTTTTTCGCTGACATAATATTTTCAAGTTACTGTCAACAATAGAAATAGCGACCGGATAATAAAACTTTTAAGGTAAATATATTGTCAAACATGACAAACTTCACAATACAATCATAAGATGGGAAGCAACACTAACAGTGTTGCCAGTTCCCGAAATGTAAACGGCTACCCTCGTATAGTAACATTATAATACGTAATCGTTTAGAGGTATAATGTATATGGATCAACTGCTAATTTATATTACCTTAATTACTATACATGTTAGCCTATTTTAAACGAACAGCTCGCGTTCTTGCGAATGTCCATCAAAGACCTTAATTGACAATTAGTTGAACATTCGTCGACCACATTTCCCCACCATTCCTCATAATCACCACGTGCAATCTACCAAGGATCGTAACATGTACAGTAACTGTATCACGTCGTATACATCATTGGTATCTATCGGATAGAACTCGTGTTTAACTGCATCGAACAATAACGGTAATAGTGTGCCTATAAGTTATAATTCCGCACAAGTGGTTATCTGTGTATCGATTCAAAACGAGATCAGCGCAAGATATTGTAAAAATACGCTGAGAGAACGCGAGAGGATGTAAATTATCGAATGACCTTTTTGTTCTTTTTACTCGGGCGGTAATGTATGTATGTGCATACAGATACTTAGATATATACGTTCAAATTCCAATAACTAGGCTTACAAACTCGTTTCAGGCGTTTAAAAATGGAGAACAAAAATATACCCGTTCGCTATAGAAAGACGCGCGTATATGGCCTTAACGTACATATGTTGAATATGTATCTAGTTTATCTTATCGCACTTGTGTAACAGGACTAATGGATGGGATGTTATATTTTAGGTTGGATGTAAATCGCCTGTAGTATTTATGTAACTCGTAGAATCAGGAAATAGACTTCGTTCGTTTCGATTTTTGTTAAATATATAACGGAGTCAAAAGTGATATAAGAAAAAGAGAAAGAAAAGGATTATACAGACCCAATATTGCAACAAAAATTATGCTTCAAGAACTTGCAAGCAAACATCACCTCTGAAAAATTAACACGGTATGTCACAAAAGCACACTAAAAAGTATCCTTGAAAATAACACTGGTGAACACGCTATCTTTTTCTGGGCTTCCAGGCTGGAACCGCGTCACTGGTATAACTGCCGACGTTTCGTACCCACTCGTATGGGACATCTTCAGGGCTCAACTACTGCTACTGTCTGTCGCACTGAAACTTCGCAGTTTCCAACCCGGAAGCCCAGAAGAAGATAGTATGGCCCGCGACTATGGAAGTCTACGTACCAGATTAACTGATAAACACGATTTTCGCTTCTAAACGAGACTTGTTATTTAGTAATTCGGATGTGCAAAATCCGAAAATCATAGTGGTTTTTAAACATCACGTCAAAATTTGTCTCTACACCATATCCTGCTTTTCCAAGAATCACTAAAAGTGACTGATATATCAGGCGTACCGGAAGTCATTACTAGTTTTTTCGTAAAAAGCTACATAATTTTCAAGAAAATGGAAAAATTTATTTATACGAAGTATTGACCATTTGGTTTGGCACATCTTGCCCATCTCTCAGGCAATTTATGAATGCCATCCCAAAAAAAAAAACTGTATGTTCTTTAGGCAAAACCATTCCTCGAGACATTTTCTAACTTCTTAAATTATTAAATAATCGTAAGCAGTTCATTAATCAAAGTTGCAATCCAAATGACAGGAAAAGGTATAGGAACGTATATGGAAAATATCAGGAATAGAGAGTTTCTCGACATATGAATCAGAGACCCTGTAACTAGGAGACTCTTGCTAGCTCTGTTGACCAAGAATGTATCTTTGGAGGACGTTACATACGTCAGAACAAAAATCCACGTCCGGCAAGAGATCTGAAGAATCAATTCGATTTTGGACAAATTTGCATAGAAACTCATCACTTGCTGAATCCCTTTGAGACGGTATACTAAGAAAAAAATTGTGGAAGTCAACAACGATTAATAGTCTGTCTCACGAGATGGATGAATACTACTGGTTCTATAAGACATGTACTTCAAAACTCCCTTCTGCAACCTTTCAACGGCAAGCTGTTAGTAAATATAAAGTACAAATGATGAACCCGTATTCTAGTCTTGGGCGTACCATTGTAAAAAAGTGATTATTTAAACATTGCCACGTCGGCAAACTCTTTACAAGTTCTTATGGAAGAGCTTAGTGAGTGCGACGCAAAAGCACAGACTGCACTAATGTGGTCGGCAAACAGGAGATGTAAATCAAATACGATTCCCAAATCTCTAAATGCTAAATAATAACGGTCTCAGATTGGATTCTTGCGGGACCCCTGAAGTGACCCTAAAAGTAGTAGAACAGAATCCATTACAATGTACATAGCTTGTTCGATTCCCAGTAAGATGCCATTAAACTAGTAATCGATGCAGAGAAGCCGATAGAGCGTGATTTAGAAAGCAATTTAGCATGATCTATAGTGTCAAACGCTTTCGCGAAATTAGCAATAATAATAAGCTTTATTTTATCATCAATTACAATACAAATAAGGAGGTAACGTCATTCTCAAATTGGGTTTGTCAGTCCACGATAATGGCAACCTGTTAAACATATCCAAATGTTTGTCTTGGGCAGCAGTAGTACGTAGCCTATGGTTGGGAAGAAGTACTTGTTGTCTGGATCTCAGTTGTATTGCTCTTCCCTCTCCTTTCCTTTTCTGGACTGGTAGCTCTCGTTTAGCGCGCAGCAATTGCTTGTATATGTATGCGGAGGCCAACGTCATTATTTTATTTTTTATGAATATATGTCTACAATGTGTCGTTATATTAACTTGTTCTATTATTCGTAATGCTTTCCTTTGTAAACTAAAAATGTTATTTGCATGCATTGAATCGCCCCATAGTTGGACACTGTATGCCATCCGCAAGTGAAAAAGTGCGTGATAGGCTGTTCTTGCAGTTCCCTTATTTGTAATGGCTCTGATTCTCCGCACAGCATATATTGCACAAGAGAGTTTTTTCGAGAGGGCGTCCACTTCATCCTTCCAGGTTAGTCTGGTATCTAAATTTATTCCCAATATTTTCACTGACCCTGCATTCGCGGGAGTTTCTTTCCTTTTGGAAGTGAATGCCAGTTTGACAGTTTTGGCTTCATTCAGGACCAGCCTGTTTGCCGAAAACCATGCTATTGCCTCCGACAGCATTTCGTGAGCCCCTTCTCCAAGTTGCTGTATGTCTGCATATAAATGATCGATGCCTACCACATAATAATAAACAACTATTAGCCGACAATATCCAACTTATAGGACCAAATGGCGCAGTAATAAGGGCACTTTGAACTTGAATTGAGAGATTGCATAACGTTTTTATTTATTAGCAAACTACGTGATAAATGTTCTTATTTTCTTACGGTACTAGCAAGTTTAAATGTTAGTGCTAGATCTCTGTATAAGTTCCATGCATGTAGATAATTCTTCCCTGTACATTGCCGCTGCAACCTGAGTGTGTGCTGATGTCATTTATCTAGCAAGCGTTATAAATTCGAGTTTTGTCCAACACGAACCGAGATAGAAGAAATTTACGGCTATTTTTAAAATAAAGCCAGTAAAGAATTTTAATCTCGCACTTCTAATCAAAATAACCCACCCGATTTTATAGCGCGGCAAGATAAAGTTATTTGTGTAAAGTATCGCCCTGAAAAGATGCCCCAGTTTCCAGTTTCTTGTCATTTTAACGGCTCTTTGGAGAAACTTTATTATACATTTAATCTAACAAATCTATTGTCCTAATAATTTGAAATGTTTTAGTGGGCATTTTTAAAATATAGATTTTATTTTTAAATAAGTAAAATTGAGATTTATATTTTAATATTGTATTTCTTAGTTGAATTTGATGGAGCCTGTGGTTTATTGACTTGATCAATAAGGTTAATATATAACCCCTTTCCACAATTAACTATTTGTAAATTCTGTATACGTATTTCGACAACCAAGTTGTCATCATCAGCAGATAAAATCAAAGTGTCGCACCTGGTAAAACACGGCGAAAAAATTGTACGAAAAATATACTCCGTACGCGATCCGCATCGTTGAAAACCAAGATGTGCACTGTGTCTGTTTCACAAGGTTTTTAAAAATACTTTTACTTAAACTAACATGCACTACGCCGAAAA